>NBAY01000023.1:0-574713 GCA_002794775.1 Porodaedalea pini | reverse complement strand
GCTATGCACGCTTCTTAACTTAAGAAGCTCAAAACTAACTTTTTAGCATTTCAACGAGTTCTCGGTATGCCGACAACTCCGTAATATTCTCCAGATACCAGCTGAATCGTTTCTGTGTCTTACGACACGTGCTGTCAGTTCTTTGAAGGCAAACGCGATGTCGTTCTCTTTGCGATTGACTGTTCGGAGTCAATGCAAGCGCTTCATGATGACCCGAACAAAGAAGGCGCACAGACCTCCCACCTACTTGCTGCACTCGAGGCCGATATGCAAATTCAGAAGCGGAAGGTTGTCGGGCCAAATGACGCTGCTGGGATTTTACTTTTCAATACCGTGAGAAGCTCTCAAACTCCCGCATATACCACACCGTACTGAGCATCTCAAAGTCTCGCAAGAAAGAAAATACGGCGCGCGGAGCTACAGAGTACAAAGAATAGGACGTTCGTATACGAGCCTGTAGGACAGATTGATGCCCCAAAGATTCAAAATCTTATCCAGCTCCTTTACGGTGCGTTATACTTCGACTCGCAGTTGTATGTTAAGCGATTGCTGATCCATTCCTCTCGAATGTATCTAGAGGCAAAGGATAACCATAAGTGGCTTCGTTACGAGTATCCACCATCAGAGAATCGTGTCCCCATGGGTGATGTCTTTACGAGCTGTAACTGGGCCTTACGAGACGGGTAAGTGTTGCCTATCTGTATAGGCTCGTTTGCGTAAAACAACTTTTTTCTACCAGAGCTCCAAAATCTGGCATCAAGCGTCTTTTCCTCATTACTGACGAAGACGACCCTCATCCCGGCGCGAAGAACGCTCAACTTGTCACGTCTGCTCAAACGACACTTTTGGTAGCGCTTGAGTTAGCATTGCATTTGTTTGACGCCATGAACACTTTGCTTAGGACTTGACTCAAGCGGGTGTCTCCGTTGAACCGTTCTTCATCAGCACGGAGGAGAGGCCATTCGACCCTACCAAGTTCTATTCGGTGCGGCTTTCTTCCTTCTCTCTTCAAGTTCTGGCATTCTCACTGAAACACGTGAGATCATAACGCGATATAGCCAAGAGGGGATATCTCGCCGTGGTTGTGTTTTCCAGTGAAAGTTGCACAGCCGCTGATCTCCCCCGCCCAGCCTTATAAACTTACGGTGTTACTATGCTTCTTTCTGTATTCGAACACTCACCGCGATGTCTCCCCCTCATGGAATGCTCGCCCCTCAGTACCCGATGTCTCTCCCTCACGGAATGCTCGCCCCTCAGTACCCGATGACACCGACCCCCCCTATGACGGATTCGCAGCCTAGCTCCTCAGACTCCTCTTCTGACTCGGACTCGACCAGTGCTTCACGACAGGTGCCAGAGGAAGAGTTTACGAGAAGTGGAAAGAGGAAGGCGTACGCTGGCTTCTTCCTCTTGTCTTCGTTTATCTGTTTACTTTACTCATTTGCAGTACTGCAGTGGACATCTTCGTCAGCAAGGGACGCTACCTTGCTAGAGCATATGAACCATGGACTAGCCCGCAACAAATTCTAAACAAAGGTATTCCTAACGCAAAGCTTAGCCCTGCTGAATTACAACAAATCACTGATCCGTCGTAAGTGATTGGTTTTATTCTACTTTATTCTTTCAATAATCAGTTCTTGTGTCAGTGTCCACCGTGCTGTGGATGCTGTGAAGGCTTTATTCGATGTCAACACCTTGCTGTACAAGAAGGTCGTCAAGGCGGATACTCAGACATTCAAATATATAGTTAATTGCGTGAGTCATTGCTTTTTTTTCCTCTGCATAGATAAACTCTCACAATGTTTACAGTTGCGTGAGGGTCAGCGTGCCGCTCGGTCTGCCGATACATCAGGAATCAGGAAAATTATCCTCCAGTGGATCGTTTTCCCATCCGTTGACAACGAGTCGACATGGCCAGATAATGATCGCAAAGACTTACGTGGATTCGAGAACGAGACACTCGCAAAGCTCCTGGCCCCCGCAGAGGTTCAGCCGCTCACTCTGGAGTAAGTACTTTGAGATAATCTTAAACAAAAGAAGACGTGCTCATGCCTTTCCTATCACATCATTGCTGATTTATATTACATACTTTCTAGATATCTAGCTTTGTTGCGTGCAGACAGGGCCACGGTAACAAACAAAAAAGGAGTTACCCGTGAACTTGATGGCAACCATAGCCGAGTCTTTGCCTTCGAAAACGGTATTTATCATCCAAGGAACCCTCTGAAGGGCTTCTTGAAGGGTAATTTGATCGTCAGGGCAAGTCTTCTTCCTTTTTCTTTCTTAATGTGTTTACATCTTTTTGTAGGCCTATAAACACATCTTTACGGCGCCTTCTTCTGCAAACTCAGGTCCCGCTGTCAAAGGCTCAAGGTGTACGAAAATAGGTAATGCAGAGATCCATGGTATGACCGAAGTCACTCCAGGATCACTTGCATACGTTACTGTCCAGGTATTTTATTTGTTTCACGGTTTGCGCATATATAATACTGAAAAATGTATTACTACCAGGTCTACTTTGCTCTTAGCGCAAGGCTCCATTTCTCTACGTCGAGTGCTCCAGAAATACCCGAGATGTTTAATGGTATTATTCAATTGTTCAGGTCTGATGTCCCACATGTCAAGAGGTACACTGCTGAGCTATTGATTTGGTGGAATCGGTATGTTCATCTGCGTCTATGTGATATTATGGTCCCTTACTAACCCTTACTCAGAATTATCTTTCCGAATACCCAAGCGGCAACCGATCCTCATGACCTAGGTGCCATAGCTGATATTGAAGACTTCTATCGAGACTGGACCGAGGATGAGGAGGGCAATGAAGAGGGTGAGGAGGACAACGAAGAGGAAGAGGACAATGTATGAATTTTGATTGAAATTTCCGCTCACATTCAATCCGATACCATCCATCTTGAACAGCTATTTCTATTTTCCCTATCGTTGGTCACATATTGTTATGTGCTATTTCAATTTCATTCTATTCCAATACTTCCATCTAATTGTCATCCACGACAACTGCTGCTAAGTGAGCTATAACTATTATATACATGAGAACCGACAGTGCGCATCACCATCAATTAGAAAGCATTATAAGTAATTTCTTGCTTTTATAACTCCGACAACTCTTCCGCCGCCTTGTAATCCTGACTTTAGAATTTATTTAATTATATATAAGTCTGCAATACTTCCACTAACTTATACTCTATTGAAAGTCTTATCATGTATTAAAATCTCTCATAAGTGTTTTGATATATTATAATTTGGTATGACTGTTATGCTTTTCGGTAAGTATTATGGTGGATTGTAAGATGGAGTTCAGATTTTATTGCTCTATAATTATGCCCGAAATGATTATATGTATTACATGTCTTTTAAGACTTATAATTGAATATAATTAGTTATAATACTCTGCAGATTTTTGTGATGCAGTCGGTCGCGGAGTGTAAAAAGGGACTTTCCCATAGCGAGTGCATATCTAAGCAGACGATGTGGCTTTGTCACACTGTGGCCATAGAATTCTAATAACATATAAGAAGTGGGTCGGACTGTAGGAGGGTGGGATACTCTGGGTTGACTGTTCTACTCATAACATATTTCTACCACACGATTCCGCCCCAATGAAGAAAGCAACGACCTCCGAGTGCAATCATTTATCCAATGCAATATCTCAACATTTGAACAAATCTTAGGTGTAATTCTAACTTCATCTGAATATCAGAGCCAAGCAACGCATGACCTACTACGTGCTCACAAAAATTCATATTGATCAGCCGCGCACACTCTTCTTCGCTTTGTAATTAGCCTCCGCCTCCGCGTTCGCAAATGCGTAATCAATGTAACCCTTCGGACCACGTGTGTAAAATGTCTTCCGGTCATATAGTGTGAGAGGTATATTGTTCTTGATCCGCGCAGGCAAGTCGGGCTAGGATTTTTATTATACCGAAACCATGAGTCATCAGTTACGTAGAGCCCCGGACATTCAGAATGGTAGGCAGAAAACGTACATTTGAGATAAAGTACCTTCCAAAGACAATGAGTTCGTCTTTGTTCTCCGCTTCCTCCAGCGCGCTTTCCGGCGTGTACCCACCAGCGCTAAGATACACTGATCCGTTCTTCGCGCTGCTGGGCCCCTTCCAGATGGCACGAAGGAAATCGTTTGACTCGCCCTCAAGCACCGTGCGGTCTGCAGACCCGGCAATGCGCGGTTCAACGACGTGAAGGTAGGCAAAGCGCGGGTAGGCTTCACGAACGTGAGCGACGAACTGTGCGAAGGTGGGGTATGGGTGGTCCATTCGCATGTCTTTATAATATAGTTTTATGTGAGAAACTTGAGCGGCGAAGTATACCTGAGCGACATACTCACCTTGGAAAGTATTGAACGGGCTTAGTCGAATGCCAGTCCTTTCCTCGCCCACGACGCTCACAACCTTTTTAGTCACTTCAAGAGCGAAACGAATGCGATTCTCTATGCTCCCGCCCCACTTGTCCGTGCGCTTGTTCGACACATCCTGAGTAAACTGATCGATCAAGTACCCATGCGCGCAGTGAATCTCGACGCCATCGAATCCAGCAAGATGCACTGCGTTATATGCCGCCTGACCGTGCAGTTCGATGTATTCAAGGATCTCTTCACGCGTGAGCGCACGAGGGTTGATACCGTCATCGTAGGTACTAAGAGGAATGTCTGACGCTGAGACGTAGGGATGCGGTCCGCCTGGATTTTTCGGTGAGTCGGGTTGTGAGATGACGGCGGATGTAGCCGCGCGGCCATTCGCATAAAGCTGCATGTAGATGTAAGAGCCTTGTGAATGGACGGCATCAGCAACCTGAGGCACATTTTTCAGAATCGAGAATATACGAGCTTCATTAGGTGCAGTGCTCGTACCTTCTTCCAACCCTCGATCTGTGCGTCATTCCATATACCCGGTACGTTGTCGAAACCTCCCGCCTTCGCAGCGATGAAGGTCCCCTCGGCAATGAGCAAAGTACCATGAGTGCTCGCACGCTGGGCGTACATGTCCACCATCAAGTCCGTTGGGACGTGCGCATCGTCTGCATGGAAGCGCGTAAGGGGAGCTAGCACCACTCGGTGAGAGAGCTTGAGGTTTCCGACACAAATGGGCTGGAAGAGTTTCGCTCCGGAGTCAGGCATCTGCGTGGAAGACTGGTATGAGGCAACATTACATGCAAAGGCTACACGGTGTGCTTTACCGTTCTCTGTCAACTGAGCTAAGGGCGATAGAATGACGGGATAGCAAATAATTCGCATTAATATGTTTCAACAGAGACACGCTGCACAATGGCTTGGTAATGGACATGAAAAATCCACGAGATCAAGGTGTGTCAGCGCCCAGTCCAGATAAGAGGATAAAGAGCGTTCGCTGACTCACCGCAGTAACCAGCAGGTATTGACCCTATAGCGTGCTGAGCGGCTAGCAGTGTTATTGATCGCTTACAGCAATTCGGCGGTCCATAGCAATGACGACGTTCGCAGAGTCCACGTTCAACGCCAAGGTCTATCGTGATGCAGCAAACGCGCCCACGGACATATCCGCGCCAGCCAGATGTTTTTGTCTTCCGTAATCACAAACATGGATCGAGCAGGCAGCGCTGTCGATGCACTTGCAGTCGACCTATGTAGGATGCGGCACTTAGTAAATTTAATATGTGCTAAACCTGGATATCTTGAGGTCAAGCGACAGAGGAGTCAGATCCTTTCAAGCACGTTATCCGCGACGACCCAAAGCTAGATCGTGCGCGCCAGTACGTCAATGGCGAGCTTTGAGGGCCAGACGAGGGCATCTCGAAGATGCAGTACGAGGTCACAGGGTCTTCAGTCGGGAGTCACCACCTTTTTTTTTGGAAGATGAGAGAGCATGGAGTTGGAGGTCTGAGGCACGCTACAAATTGTACAATGATTACCCGAGTTAGGGCATCCGTCCGTAGTCATCCGCATCCGCGGATACAGATTCCCACGAATGGTGAAAACGATTTTCACCTGTGTCGTCGATTTTTATTTTTATCCTATTCTATTCGACACAGCTCAGGCGGCCCACTAGTACCGATATTAGAACTCATGCAATGTGGCAAAGACATAACAAGACAATCCTTCCCAGAAGCGCCAACAAAGCCGTCCATTTGAAATGTCGCGGGCATGAAGCTCAACTCCGCATATTACAGTCTTGGACCGGTCCTTGCACCACCACCGGTCCTTGCATCACCCTACCTATAACACAGCAACAAAAGCTTTTTCATCTCAGAAAACTATCCCAATAGACTCTAATTAGCATAAAACATTGTCAGAAAAAAATTTGTATGCTTTGCTGCAGAATATGTGAAGTTATGAGTCAAACACTCCTGAGAAAGTAATGATCTGCACTAGTTTGAAATTTGTTTGCCACAATATTTACAAAAGGAACAGCTCAAAATTCAAACAAAAACATCTGGTGAATCTGTAGCAATAATAAAATTGTGTGTACAAAATTTCAAGAAAATCGGTTCAGTATTTACTTGTATAAAAATTCAACAGGCTTCATTGACTAGGCTGAGGGCGATCTGACTTGGTCACGTGACCTTCAACGCGTCAAATTTCCATCAACTTGAATCCAAAAGTCCCTGACTGAAGTATACAAAACACAAAAAAAGGCCACCTGGAATCTGCAATTCCTAATTTTAAACTTATAAATGAGATTTATTGTGAATTAGAATTTATTCACCTTGAAAATGTCAAGGGGGAGCTCAAATCACAAATGAACTGAGCATGGGAAACTTGTGGTGCAAGGACCGGTGGCAACTCATTCTGGCCTCAAAACATAAATCCTTTATATATATTTTTTCTTTCATTGCCTCCACCTAAAATTGGGCATGGATGGACTTAACATAAATTTTTTTCATGTAGTATTTTTGTTTTGAAATAAAATTTTGTAAATGTTGTACAAAACCAAAATCAAAATGTACTGGTTCAAGGACCGGTCCAAGACTGTACAGCCATTTTCATAAGTCCTGCGACACGTGCATGTCACGTGAAGTGAGCCGCGTCAGAGCCAAAGAGTCGAAAAATTAGAATGAATGCCTATTTTCTCTGTGAATTCTGCACAGTACCTGCTCATTAAGTACTCAAAAAAAAGGCATGGTTCTCAGGAGAAGAAATATGTAAAATATGGAGCAATAAATTGACTGTGTAGGTGGGTGGAGATCAAACAAGTGCAGCTGGTCTGTTCTCTCACCCATTTCCACTGAGATTCAAAAAATATGGCTCCCCTACATCTACCTACAAAATTATTTCCTGTGTCTGTAAATTAAGTATATGACTATACCAACATCTCCTGAAAGTTTGAAGCCAATCCATTCAGTATTCATGGTCCAGCAGCAAGATTTGTGTTCTACTCTGCAAGACCTGTTGTGAGAAAAGGAGGGTGGAAAGAGCTTGAAGTGGAACACAAATCTTGCTGCTGGACCATGAATACTGAATGGATTGGCTTCAAACTTTCAGGAGATGTTTATATAGTCATATACTTAATTTACAGACACAGGAAAGAATTTTATAGGTAGATGTAGGGGAGCCATAATTTTTGAATCTCAGTGGAAATGGGTGAGAGAACAGACCAGCTGCACTTGTTTGATCTCCACCCACCTACACAGTCAATTTATTGCTCCATATTTTACATATTTCTTCTCCTGAGAACCGTGCCTTTTTTTTGAGTACTTAATGAGCAGGTACTGTGCAGAATTCACAGAGAAAATAGGCATTCATTCTAATTTTTCGACACTTTGGCTCTGACACGGCTCACTTCACGTGACATGCACGTGTCGCAGGACTTATGAAAATGGCTGTAACGACATTGATTTTATACACACAATTTTGTACGTCGTCGGACCGTTCTATCGCGTAAGGTCTAGAAAAGAAGAAAAAAGACACAGTACTTTTCCTGAAAGGAACGATCATCCTCAAGTGCACCCTTCCGAGCCGCCTACTTCTGCTTGTAAACCCTCGGCCTCAGCGTCGGCGAAGGTGTAGTCGTTGTAACCGACCGGGTTTCCTACGTCGTAGAAGGTCTTACGGTTATACGGCCTCACTTCAAGGTTTTTCTTGATACGTGCCGGAAGGTCGGGCTGTACATACAAACCAGCATTTCAACATCTCAAAGCAGAGTACTGAAGAATAAAGAAACACGCACGTTGGAAATGTAGTACCGTCCGAAAGCCACGAGGTCTCCCGTCCGCTCTGCGGCCTCGATCGCATTCTGTGCAGTGTACCCGCCAGCGGCGACAAATACAGACCCATTCTTCTCGCTCTGCGGGCCTTTCCAGATGACGCGTAGGAAGTCATTCGACTCGCCCGAGAGCGGCGTGCGGTCGGAGATACCGGCGACGCGCGGCTCGACGACGTGGAGGTAGGAAAGACGCGGGTACGCCTCGCGGACGCGGCTGACGAGGTATGCGAAGGTAGGCTGTACATGCTTCATGCGCATGCCTTGGAAGGTGCTGAACGGACTTAGACGAAGGGCGGTGCGCTCTTCGCCCACCACACTCGTGACTTTCTTGATGACCTCGAGTGCGAATCGCGTGCGATTCTCGATGCTCCCGCCCCACTGATCCGTGCGCTTGTTCGAGACGTCCTGCGTGAACTGGTCGATGAGATAGCCATGAGCGCCATGGATCTCGACACCGTCGAAGCCTGCACGATGCACCGCGTTGTGTGCCGCCTGGCCGAAGAGTTCGATATACTCCAGGATCTCTTCATGAGAAAGCGGCCGAGGAGCAGGACCATCCTGGGACTCGGGCATCTTAACGTCAGATGCGGAGACGTAGTCGTAAGGTCCGCCGGGGTTTGCAGGAGAGTCAGGTTTGGCAAGGACGTCCGGAGACGCAGCGCGCCCTAGTTGCCAGAGCTGCAAGTATATGTAAGATCCACGCGCATGCACGGCATTCACAACCTGCAGAAGTTTTTTTTAGATATACGTTATCATAAGCATTCAGAGTGAGCATACTTCTTCCAGCCTTCGACTTGTGCGTCACTCCAGATACCTGGGACTTTGTCGTACCCGCCTGCCTTGGCAGCGATGAAGGTTCCCTCGGTGATGAGCAAGGAACCGGGAGAACTTGCACGTTGCGTATAATAGTCCACCATGATATCCGTAGGGACGTGCGCATCATCAGCACGGAAGCGAGTGATTGGTGCAAGCACGACACGATGTGCGAGCTCGAGGTTACCTACACGGATAGGTTGGAAGAGCTTGGCACCTGAGTTTGACATCTATGCAAGAGCAGAAGGGGATAGCCAGATATATGCGGTCCGTTAGTTGAGCTCGTTTATGGTTGTCTGTTCTGGTTCCTTCCCCCAGAGTCGACGTTTTTATGCATAGCAACGAGGATGGCTTGCTAATAAGTCTGGAAACTTCTCAATTTTATCAACCGGCATTATTCATCCGCCTCCAGTAAAGCAGGTACGGATATAGTTTTTTGAGAGAAGTTTGACACAAGACCGATCTCAGGAAACCCCTCCCAGCCGGAAACATCGGTATCGCTGGAATCAGCCACAATCCCCGAGTAGTTCCAGCCATTCCCGACGCTATAAATGTTATTCCATATTCGGTGTGCTCCATTGTACTCCAGTTACATTTCAACCCTTTTCAAGTTTTCTTAGAGCTTTACAAGCAATTCTTGAAGCAGTTCAAAGCAATGTACAAGTGGTTCCGAAAAGTGTTCGTCACCCCCTTTTCGGAATCGATCGGTGCACCTGAATTCGGAGTGTAAAGTCGGAGACGTAGAGGTCGAGAGCGGTGCGGGTGGCGGGAGAGCGGATCCGTCGTGCTCGAGGAACTCGCTGCCGCAGAAGGTGAACATGCTCTCTTCTCCACGATGGGCCGGGGGAGGGGGGGGGCACCGAAAGCGGACAAGTTATGAGCATACCCATGCCTGTGCCGAGGCTGCTCATGTCGGGGTCCGGAGGCGCGCAGAGGCTCACCTGTATGAGTCTATATGCGCGCCTCGAAGAAGGCGCAAAAGGAGGCCGAAGGTGGACCGCTATGGCTCTGCGTGGTGTTCGATGAGGACGAGGACATTGATGGAGTCGTGGCCGGTGGTGAGCATGTTGGGACTAAAGAGTTCTTCACTTAGATTTGGGAGATGAACAGGTTGTTCGATAGCAGCATGATGGTGGTGCTTTGGCAGCAAGCCAAGTTATCAATTGCAAGATGAGGGTATCGTATTCGTGCTCGATTGCGTCCACGACGGCGCAAAAGGCCGAGTGTCGATCCAGCAGAAAGTTCGGCGACCCGGTCCAATATTTCTTTCCGGGTTGCCGAGGTAGCGTGAGTCACCTCTTTATAATATCTGCTATCTACTACCTGCAGACTACCAACCGCAACGGAACTACGAAACACTAAAACAAAAACAAGAAAGACGGACGAAGAGCACAAGATAATGGAAGAACTAGATATGGTGTGGTTTGGTTCGAACGTGTGGGTTTACAGCCATTTTCATAAGTCCTGTGACACGTGCATGTCACATGAAATGAGCCGCGTCAGAGCCAAAGTGTCGAAAAATTAGAATGAATGCCTATTTTCTCTGTGAATTCTGCACAGTACCTGCTCATTAAGTACTCAAAAAGAAAGGCACAGTTCTCAGGAGAAGAAATATGTAAAATATGGAGCAATAAATTGACTGTGTAGGTGGGTGGAGATCAAACAAGTGCAGCTGGTCTGTTCTCTCACCCATTTCCACTGAGATTCAAAAAATATGGCTCCCCTACATCTACCTACAAAATTATTTCCTGTGTCTGTAAATTAAGTATATGACTATACCAACATCTCCTGAAAGTTTGAAGCCAATCCATTCAGTATTCATGGTCCAGCAGCAAGATTTGTGTTCTACTCTGCAAGACCTGTTGTGAGAAAAGGAGGGTGGAAAGAGCTTGAAGTGGAACACAAATCTTGCTGCTGGACCATGAATACTGAATGGATTGGCTTCAAACTTTCAGGAGATGTTTATATAGTCATATACTTAATTTACAGACACAGGAAAGAATTTTATAGGTAGATGTAGGGGAGCCATAATTTTTGAATCTCAGTGGAAATGGGTGAGAGAACAGACTGGCTGCACTTGTTTGATCTCCACCCACCTACACAGTCAATTTATTGCTCCCTATTTTAAATATTTCTGCTCCTGAGAACCGTGCCTTTTTTTTGAGTACTTAATGAGCAGGTACTGTGCAGAATTCACAGAGAAAATAGGCATTCATTCTAATTTTTCGACATTTTGGCTCTGACGCGGCTCACTTCACGTGACATGCACGTGTCGCAGGACTTATGAAAATGGCTGTAAGTATATGACTATACCAATATCTCCTGAAAGTTTGAAGCCAATCCATTCAGTATTCATGGTCCAGCAGCAAGATTTGTGTTCCACTTCAAGCTCTTTCCACCCTCCTTTTCTCACAACAGGTCTTGCAGAGTAGAACACAAATCTTGCTGCTGGACCATGAATACTGAATGGATTGGCTTCAAACTTTCAGGAGATGTTGGTATAGTCATATACTTAATTTACAGACACAGGAAATAATTTTGTAGGTAGATGTAGGGGAGCCATATTTTTTGAATCTCAGTGGAAATGGGTGAGAGAACAGACCAGCTGCACTTGTTTGATCTCCACCCACCTACACAGTCAATTTATTGCTCCCTATTTTAAATATTTCTGCTCCTGAGAACCGTGCCTTTTTTTTGAGTACTTAATGAGCAGGTACTGTGCAGAATTCACAGAGAAAATAGGCATTCATTCTAATTTTTCGACACTTTGGCTCTGACATGGCTCATTTCATGTGACATGCACGTGTCGCAGGACTTATGAAAAAGGCTGTAATTTACAGACACAGGAAATAATTTTATAGGTAGATGTAGGGGAGCCATATTTTTTGAATCTCAGTGGAAATGGGTGAGAGAACAGACCAGCTGCACTTGTTTGATCTCCACCTGCCTACACAGTCAATTTATTGCTCCCTATTTTACATATTTCTTCTCCTGAGAACTGTGCCTTTTTTTTTGAGTACTTAATGAGCAGGTACTGTGCAGAATTCACAGAGAAAATAGGCATTCATTCTAATTTTTTGACACTTTGGCTCTGACACGGCTCACTTCACGTGACATGCATGTGTCACAGAACTTATGAAAATGGCTGTAAGTATCGAAGTTATGAATGGTAGGAGGAAGGTAGCTCAGAAAAAATAGGCATAGTGTCTGGAGGATGATGAAATGAAAAGTATGTGAACTTGATTAATAAAAGAAAATTATTGGGGCAGAACCAGTCAAGAAAGGACAAAGGTAGTGAATGTTGGTGAAAGAGGCTGTTTTGTATATGAGAGAAAAAGGCACAACAATTAAGAACATGGTGAACATCATGTTTGATGCAGAGAGGGTCCAGGCAATGTGGTTCGAGGTTTTGTGTATGCAAATCGAGTACATTAAGCATTAAGCTTGCAGCATGAGATTGAACTGAGCAATATATCCTTTTCTCAGGAGATAGCTTCAAGAATAGTCTGATCGTGCACGTGGGGTTTAGGATGAATGAGGAGGGTTTGAGTATAGAACAGTGTCCTCATAAATTGATCAGATTGGCTTTCCAGTCTCAGAGAAGATCGAGCTGTACTCATGCAGATAGATTCAGGAGAGATCCAGGGATTGGTTCACAGTGTGGCTTGATGGTAGCATCTTTGGCCAGCTTGTCAGCTTTTAAATTGCCCAAGACTTCACAGTGTGAGGGGAGCCATTGGACAGTGATGTGGGACACATCATGATGGAGGGCAAGAAATATGCCACATAGACAGTGAAATAAGATGATGAAGTTGGTGTGGTGTGTGTTGTTGGAGAAGATGAGCTGGACACAATTAAGTGAATCCATGATGATATTGATGTGGACTGGGGTGAAGCATCTCAAGAGGAGGGAGGATATCTGATGCATGGCTGCAATGAGTGCTTCCTGCTCTTCAAACAGAATATTCAAATGAGAGTGCGCTTCTGAAGAAAAGACAGTGAGTTTGCAATGATTGTGCATTATGACAAAACCATGGCTGCCATTGTAGGAACTGTCATCATCAGGAATGATGGAGCCACCTGTGAAGATGAAATATTGATAAGGTGGAGGATGCAGAAAGAAAGAATTGAATTGGCGAATAGTGAGTAGTCACTGTTTGATAGAAGGAATAGGAGCGAGAATGAGTCATGAGTGAATTTGAGTAAAAACAGGGTATGAAATAGATTTAGGAATGATTGTGTTAGGAAGTAGAGACAAAGTTAAATAACTTTTGTTGTTTTGTTGGATTTTAGAATGAGAAAAGTAGGAAAGAAGAAAACATTGAGAAAGAATGTGAATAAAAAGATTGAGAGGGGGGCATGATAAAAACAATTCAGCAATGGAAGGGTTGATGTTTGAATGGAAAATAGAGTGTAGGAATTTATTTTGTATGGGTTGTAATATAGATGAAATAAATGGTGAGTCAGGGAATAATATGGCACCGTAAGTGGCAACCAAACAAATAAAACCAAAATAAAGAAGGTGAGCATATTGAAAGTACACACTGTTTGAACAGTTGAAAAGGAAATAATGTTGATGAAGGGTCAATAGTGCTTTGTTGGTGCGTGCTTCAAAATGTGGTTTAGGTGAAAGGTCAAAAGTAAAAATGACCTCAAGCTATGGAAGTTGTCGAGAAGGAGGGATGATGCAACCATTTGGAAGTGATAAGGACACATTAGAAGAATGGGGTTGATAAAATAAAAAGGAGCAAAAATGGAAGACAGCTATGCTAGGATGCAGGATGATATGGAGAAGTTCAATGGCATCAGGGTCGATTGACAAACCGATGGTTTGAAATTGTGAAGATAAAAAGAGAAACTGATTGTGCAGGCGTACCAAGTTTGTCTTGATACTGAGCGGCTGAGCTGTAAGAAGGTGATCATCCATATAAGCAAGTAAAGGGTGATGAAGACCAAAACGTTGGTTGTAAGAAAAGATGATGTCTGCAGCTGAAAAAACTGAAATGAGATGAGATAAGGGGGACCCTTGAGGGACATTGCGATTGGGTTTGATAAAAGAGTTTGAAAAGAAATTGTTAAAATGAAAAGAAATAGGTCTGTCTCTGAGCTATCTGGTGAAGACATGAATAAAGTTGGGGTGAACATTGGAACAAATGAGTTTGTTCAAAAGGAGAGGGTGCAAAATATTATTGAAAAATCCTTGAATGTCAATGGTGAGGATAGAAGTGATGTTACTGCCCTTTTCAGAAGTATTGTCACACATCAAATTCATGTGGTTTTGACGTGTCTTGTGGCATAACTGCCGAAATTCGAGTAAATGATGATTTACTGTGTCAATTCCTCACAATACATGTTCATTAAGCACTCAAAAAAATGTACTTGCTCATCCAAATCCGAATCTGTAAAAATATCCGAGGTTAGATGAATATTTTTGTCAAAATAAGTCAAACAATGTTGGCCAGCCCTGTTTCAACACCTCACCCTCACTATATGCAAAAATCATACCCCTTTCCTCTCATCCCATAAATTTTTTTTCTCCACCTGTAAATTAGGTTCACATGTATGGCAATCCTGTGCATGAGTTTGGTGTCATTCTGTGCACTATTCGTGGTGTAATGGGGATGTTTCTGTTCTTCGGACACCTGCTCTCACCTGGGTTTGGACAGTCCATTTCATACAGCTCTGCCAATTTGACAGGTAAAAATACAAAACTTCTTGCACTACATAGACAATCCTATCTACTATAGCCTGGGTTATTTGGGGGCCCCTCCGCCTTGATTTGACACTGTAGTGGTAATTTATTTTCAACCTGCACACTGTAGCACCATGTGCCGCCTGCACATCTGAAGTATAGAAGTTGGAAACAACGTGTTGCTTCATAAGTACTACTCCATCTCAAGAAGAGATGGCTGCAGATATCTCACCGGCATACCAGGTGAGCGTATCCACCATGCAGGACCACTAGTAGATACGCAAGTGTATGTTCATGCAAACAGACTCAAAGACATCCTTTCAGATCCAGAACAGCAACACCTGGCAGCCTCTTCTTGGTCAAGAGCAAGGCATAACCATTGTTGCCCACAGTCTAGACAGAAGAGCAGATGGCTTCACTGAAGAGAGGTTGGTGTGCTACAATGGTCAGCGGTATATGCAGATTAGGGGTTGGCACATGAACACATTCACCATGAAAACACCCTTCTCTCCCACCACAATGACGCATGGCAAGGCCCTCTCAAACGATGCGCAATCCATTCTCTTCAAGCTGCACCAATCCAATGAGTTCACCATGGACCATCTTTCTGCATTGATGGACGTCAATTGTCGAACAATCTATCAGATCATAAAAGACTGGGAGGCTACTGGGGGTGTCAAGAGAGATGGAAAGAGGACTGGCTGGCCAAGGCTGTTGGACTATCTGGATGTACAGGTGAGGTGTAATGTGCCAGTGCTGATGGACATTGCTCATCAGGATTCCATTTGCCACCAGTATCTCCTCAGTTCAGTCAATCAACACAGGGACCTATTCCTTGATGAGCTGAGGCAGAAGCTCAGCACGTCTTCTGGTAAATACATTTCGGACTCTATGATATGGAGGATGTTGGAATGGGCTGGATTCACTATGAAAAGGGTATGGTCTTTCATTTTCAACTAGTTGAGCCCAAATCCAACCTGGTCGAAGATTTCAAAGAAGGCACACGAATGCAGTGAGACTGCATGAATACAATATTGTCTCAAAATTGGCAAGAAATACAAAGCTGAACAGCTCGTGTTCATTGACAAAAGCGCTTGTGACCATTGCACTTTCTTGAGAAAAAAGGCATGGGCTTTACACGGGCATCAAGCCAGCCACAAACAGTTTTTCACCAGGGGAAAGAGGTACACATAGTCCCATCATACCTCAGGGTGTCATATGTCAAACTTCCTCCAGGTATTCAATCCTTCCAGCAATCTCTCTTGACAGAATGCTTGACTGCAAATTCAATACAGAATCCTTTACCACTTTCATCGCATGTCTCCTCAATCATACAGAACCTTTTCCAGGACCAAACTCAGTCATTGTCATGGACAACTGTGCTATCCACAAGTTGAATGAAATTCACGAGTTGATCAAATCCAGGTGCAGTGCTTTTTCCTCCTGTGCATCGCTCCAGCACTGATGCATTCTGTAATCATGTGTCTAGCGGCATGAAGCTTGAATTCCTTCCTGCGTACTCTCCAGATTTCAATCCAATTGAATTGGCCTTCTCGCTATTCAAAACTTGACTTCGACAACTTGCCCTGCCGGAAGAAGGAGGAGATGTTGTGGTGTATGCATGGCTTTATGGAGAGATTATGTTGATTAGTGCAAATGACTGTTGAGCCTTCTACCAACACTGCGGGTATGTCCGCTGGCCCTGGTGCATAGCTACCCTCAATTCTCAAGTGAAATCCTCTGACGATGTGCTCAGGTGAACTGGCTAGGACTGCTAGGGATACGTAGATTTATAAATAAGCTCTAAATTGTCATTTGTTCACTTTTCGATCACTGTTACAAGCGGACTACATAAGATGAAGGAAATGTTTGCATAAAGAACAAAAGCAAAGTCATGAAACCAAGGAGAGGAATAATTTACCGTTGAGCCTGCTGAGACACAGCAGCTGCAAGCAGCAGGTCCATGGGTGCCACAGCGGTGTTGACTTCAAGATTTGTGAAATCAGTTGTCACCATAAAGAACAGTGCTTGTAGGTCCTTCCCACAGCTCAGAAACTTCATTTTGGCCTCAAGCACCACATGTCCCCAAAGATGTTTCAAAGTTTCATCTGGCAGGGAGCTCAGGTGCACATATGAATTCCCATCCTCATGAAGCTCCCAGTCATCTACCAAGATTGCATACAACAGTTGCTTTTGTGCAAGCATAGTGCAAGCGAACATAGCATTGTTAATTTTTCCTTCCAACTCCTTCAAAGTTCCCTCGATTTGCATCACAGCATGCTGTATGTAGTGAAGCCAGTCCTCCTCCCCAATGGCACGGACTTTTGTGATCAAACATTGAAGTTTGATGGGTTGTAGGGTATCGTCACGATTTGCATAGACATTTTTGAGCTCGAGAAAGCTGTCACGGATGGTCTCAGCGACTGCTGCGAATCTGTCTTGTTCACCCTGAAGTTGTCTCACCCATGCACACAGCATTGCCACATAGCCTGGCAGGGTGGCAAGCCAGACGTCGAGTTCATCTGTATCAAACTCCCGATATTCTCTCATCATTTTTTTGCCTGTTAGTTTACTAATCCACGACCTGATGACATTAGCACCAAGGGCTATTTTTTTCCAGAATGTCGTCCACACCAATGTGTCAAGCTGGTGGTATGCATTGAGTGAGTGATACCATTCGTTTGCCCATGGTCTGCCTTCCTTTTCTATTTTGTCTTCGGATATCTCCACTCTGATAAGTCCTGCATGTTCTTTGAGTAATTTGGTTACGGCCTCCTTCGCAAGCGCATTTGCCTCATCTCTCACCTTTGCCTTTCTTGCAGCTTTCTTTTTAATCAACGCTGATGACTCCAACCCCTGCTCTACTGAAAGCTGTGTGTATTCCGAGGTCAGGGTGTTGCTAGCAGATGCAACTGACACACGAGAGCTCAGCAAGACAATGCTCTCTTTGGCTGGTACATTGAATATGGAAGCATGGAGAGGGCTATACCAGTATTGTAGGTAGTCATTGAGGAAAAAATACATTCCATCATAGAAACGACAGTGCCTATAGTCGAGGAGGTGTCGGCACAGTATAGCATTATGCACCTTCACCGACTGATGGTAAAATTAATCCCAGTAAGTTTGCTTATCAATGGCCAAAATAGGGACCTGCTTACGTTCAATATAAGAGCTTGCTCCAGCACATGGATCTGATTTTTGCATTGTGGCAGCTCCTGCATTGTGCAATTCTTGCTTAATGTCCACTGAAGACTGAATGTAGTCTAGCTTTTGATCAACTTTCACATGGTTCTCCACCTGCTGCCACTCCCATTCTGCCTGCTGCTGCTCCAATTCTGCCTGCTGCTGCTCCAATTGTGCCTGCTGCTGTGCCACTTTTTCTGCAAGTTTATTGATCTGTGCAGATAACTCCTCTCGCCATATTTTTATACCCTGCTTTCGCTTCCTCCCTGCTGTCAGCCACTGTCCAGTGCGGGTCTCTTTCTTGCATTGGATTTCTAAGGATTTGCCTTTTTCTTTTGATGAGGTGGCTTCAGCTGCCGCTGTCTTTGCCATCATCTGGATAAAGATCCCTACAGAAGCTGCAAACTAAAGATAAATTGAAAGGGGTGAAAAAAGAAAGCGACTTGCTCTGACTTACTGTCCGATGTTAATGATTCAAAGAGATCATGGGATGCTGATGACCCACTTGTGCTGCTACTTAGCTGGTCCTCTTCCTCCATATGGCTCTCCATGTTGTGATCAAGATCTAGTGTGGTGCAACAAGGGGATATGTCCGAGACAACGCGACTGTGGGGCGTGAGTGATGAGAGGGAACAACATGGGTGTGAGCTTACATATATCTCAGCCATTGTCATGTGGACTGATCTCTATCTGGTGGGCCCCCAACACCTTACTGTACAGCTGGGATGAAGAAGTGTGCTAGGACTTGCCTTTTACAGTTTCTGACCTTATATACCCAGAGCACTAGCCGAATGCTGTAATCTAAGCATTGCATATTCACTTTTCCATGTGGATTTTTTTCTCTTATGCCTCCTCAATGTACCAAAATCCCCTCCAAAAAGGCCAAAGCAGCTGAGGAAGCCAAGGCTATCAAAAATGTGCCCAAGTGTCCCTGTGGCCAACCAAGAAAGATTGCAGAAGCAGCCACAAGCCCCAAAGCAAAACTAGCCATTTGCAAGTCCCCACAAACCCCTGCGCCTCAAACACCTTTCAATTTGAACACTAAACCAACCAGGAGGCTGCTGAAAAAGCATGCCAGAAAGGTGACTTGGATGTCTTGAGAATCTATGCTTACTTGTACTGACATTCTGCTTTTACTCTCTTCCTTTGGAACTGTCGCAAACAGGATTACAACAGCGACGATGATGATGATGACGACAATGTCAACATCAATCCAGCTGCTGTAGCAGAAATCTCAGTCCTTGATGTGGCATGAGCTGGGGGTTATAATGACCCTGCTGATGAAACTCTACAGTTAGACAGTACTTATGAGGAAGTTCCTGACTTCCCATCCAATGGCAGCTTTTTTTCGCCGGGTAAGAGATATTTTTACATCATAAACATGGTCTTACATGTATATCAGATGGCCCTGCCGACTGGAGTATTCCTTCCCTTGGAACAGCCAAGGCATGAGGGATGGTTACGTCAACACCAGCCACAGACAGGGCAGACAGAGACATGATTGAAGTAAAGGTCTTGGTTTCGGACGGCATCGGCAGACGGGAGCTGATCTTGTGCTCCGACATGCTATTAAATGATTTGTTGGTTGAGGTTGCAAAGGTGACAGGGGGCTCCTGCATCATCACACATCTTGGAGTTGAGGGCCCATGGTGTATCAAAGAAGGCCTGAACAAATACCTTCCAGAGTATCTAGATAATCAGAGTGCATTGGATAAGGTCTTTGCAGAGGTCCACAAACACTGCAAGGAGCAAGTGGCCAAAAAGATAAAAACCAAAAGTGATCCAAAGATCATCATCAGAGATCTCCCAGAGGTTTGTTCAATTGTGTTTCATCGCCAGCTATTTCAACTCAGATATTCTGGCTGGATAGGATTCTAACGTGCAGGGCAAAAGGGGCAAAAAGACTCTGGCAAAAGCTAAGCTGACAGTAGCGCCACTCGATAACGCAAAGAGCACATACGATAATGAGATTGAGGAAATCACATGCAAGATTGTAGCGAGCTTCACATGTGATGAGTATGGTGGTAAACTGTGCGCAATGCTGAAAGGTATGCGGGAGCATGTCACATACACTATGGAGGATGTCACTGAGCATGCAAAACTTCTTGTGAGTCTTAAATTGTCATTTCATGCACAAGTCTATATATCTCACTCAAAATGTCTATTGTTATTTCTAAGCACTGAAACATGCCAGGAGTGACCTACACCAATCCACCTGAGGCTCTTAAACTTCTAGATAGAAAGCTGCACAAGTTGTACTCAGCTGCAAGAGCAGCTGAGAGGAATGCAGAAGTTTATACCCATGTGGTGTAGGGGTGCAGACTCTTCTAATCCGAAGGGTGATTCAGGCTACAGCTTGTGATTGACCCAAGGGGGACTGCAGTGACTCGGTATACCGAGAGGGACAACCTAAGTAGAGCGAGGTTCGAGATATGAAGACTCGGCGATACATATACCTGCAGGATTCCGGTTGGACCAAGACTTGGGTGGGTAGAATCAGCACTTGTGGCAGTGGCCGAGGGTGTTCAGTGATTGGGTGGTGGAGTTCTGAGAGTTGGTGACAGAGTCGATGTATACTGTTTTCAGAATGAGAGTTGAGCGAGTAGTGCGTAGTAATGCATGTAGTAGATTGCGGTCTAGAGGTGGAGAGGGAACTGTCTGTCTCTGTACTTGTCTCATCTCCCCTATCTCTGTCTGTCCCTGTCTGTACAAACTACTGCAAATTTATACTAAACTGAAGCAGAGAAAGCAGTGCAAGACTCGGCCGAGTCTGTGTGAATGGATGTGAAAGTGAGTCAGCGATCGGTCTGTGCACATCATGCAGCCGATCATTGTGGAGTGATGTTGAAGTCCCCAACCTGCTCTTTTCGTCTCCCACCACTGCACACCCGTATCCCACATCCTTGTCCTACTTGCCTAATTCCTTCCACCTGTCCCCACGAGAGTCGGTCTTCCATGTGCTGATTGAGTTTGTGCGACATCCCTCCGTCCGATTGTGTCCATACCAAGAATTATAATGAAGAGTCGGCCACCGATTATGAATGAATAAATGGTAAAGTTTGGCAGCCGGTAAAGGGATTCAAAGGAGTAGTGTAAGTGAGGGGAGAAAGACTCAGCCGGTGTGTAGGCGATGGTTAATCGCTACATCTCCCGGGGGGCCAGAAAAAAAGTGTTTGCGGTGTACATGAGAAGTGGTTGAATTGGAAATTAAAGAATGTGTAATGGGTGAGGTTCAGTGCATTCGATCAATGCCAAAATCGCAACCTGGAGTTTTGTGATGTGCGCTATCTGCTGCATGACCGTGTCATGGAGGTTCTCCAGTTGGACTGATGGGGCTGGGTGGTGTATGCTGGTCTGGAGGTCTGGGTGCCATGGGATAATCACGATCCGGATGAGGTCATGTGTCACTGCCGAACGTAGACACTGATTCACTGGCAGTTCCAGGCCTTGATTAATGATGTATTTGGTGCGGTTATTGATCAAGGTCAGTCAGGGTCAGTACTGGATGTCAATCGCCATGTCCTTGAGGACAATCGCATGGAGAGGCGTAATGTCGGTACTTCCCATTGTGGGCAGGGTCGGATGTTGTCTCTTTTTTCTTTTTGTCACTTTCAGTAATGGCGTGTCTTTTTAAAGACGGTCGTGTCGCCTGAGTTGTTTGTGTGTCTGTTTTGGGAGGACCTCTCTGTATTGGTCATGCCATCAGTCAGCAGAGTTCGCATTCATTGCATGTTTTGGGCGATTCTTTCACGTGCTTCGATTGGGTCCTTTGGCGGGTGATTCGTGATAGCGATAGTGTCATCTTTTCATGGTCGGCAGCCGGTCAATTGGCAAATTTTTGTCTTTTAGTCTGTTGTTTCGTATTTTGTGTGTCTGGTGCCGGTCCGTGTCTCTGTTTGGCCAGTTGTGATTTCGTTTGGTGGTCTTGGCTCAGTGTAGTTGTTTTCTTTGGTGTTCGCATTCGGTTGAGCATCTGTGTGTTGTGTGCTTCGTGGTTTCTTTTCATTTGGAGTGGCCTCATTGTTGAACACTGGTGTTTGGTGTGTGCCTGGCTTCGTTGTGAGTGATTGGTAGGTTCGTGCTGTATTTGGTGTGGTCTGGATCCACAGTATAGCCTGGGTGCACCTCCTGTTCATCTTGTCGATTTGGTACCGATTCATCGACTATCAAAAATCCTTGTCCTCGGCTGGTTGCTTTCATCGTGTTTGTTCTCGAGTTGGAACTGATACATCTTCTTCCGTTACCGGGTGGATTAGTTCTAGTACCTGGTCGTCGATGTCTATATCCACCAACCGAGCCTTGCAGTGTGTGAGGAATGGTCGTTCGAGTAGGATGTCGATTGGTGCTGGGTGTACGACCTGTGCTTGTACGAGTACCGAGAATCCTCCAAGTCCTATCCTGAGTCGTGGTATTAGTCCAAGCGATTGTGTCCGAGACGCGTCTGCTGTTTTGATAGTGATTTGTTCATTGTTCAGAGTCAGTGATCCTAGATGCTTCCACACGTTTTGCGATAGTCCGATAAACGAAGCTCCAGTGTCGAGTAGTCCTTCTACCTCGACCTTTCCGTCCAGCCATACATCGACAACTCGAATTGGTACGGTTGCTGGTGTGACTGGTTCCTTTTCCATTGTCTCGTCCGGCGATCCTGGCCTGGGTCCTACCGAGTACATGGCTGTGCCTTCATCTTTGAGGTTTATCGGACTTCATTTGGCCATCATTATGTCCTTGCACTTTCGTCTGACTTCTGGCAAAGTTGCCAACAGTTCTTGACCTGATATCGACACCGTGGAATCCAAGAATCGGCAAAATACTGCGTCGACCATTGCAGGGTCGTTAGCCGGTGTGTTGTATTTGAACTGAGGCCTCTGTACGTCTATTGCAGGATTGGGATGTCCAGGCTTTGGTTCCATCCTTTCCCGTGGTGGTGCTACATGGACTTCTGTAGGCTCGCTCGGTGACTGAGAGTCAGGTACCGATTCTTCACTTGTCTTGGGCTCTGCTGATTCTGTCTCCTTTCCCTTGCCTGTTTCTGTTTCTGGTACACCCGAGCCCGTAGCTGGTTCGTGTCCCTCTCGTTCTTTTGCTGGTTTTGTCAGGTGCTTAGGTGAGGGAGAGTTGGCTTTTCCTATATTTGCCAGTCTCGCCGATCGTCTCTGCTGTCTGTGAGAATTGCCCGTATCATCAAACCGAACCTTTCTTCCTTCCACTACATATTTGTCCCGAATTTCTTCGATGTGGGCTTCCTCCATACCTGGCTGGGTTGGGGTATACATACTTGGTCCTGATATGGTGGGATAGTACGTATCGAACAGGTTCGCCATTTGGTGTGGTGGTGGATCTCGTAGTGCTGTCATATCTACTGGGAGAGTCATACCTGGAGGGACCTTGTTCAGGTGGTCTCAATAGTACAAGTTCATTCGATCCAGTAGAGAAGAGCCTTGTGGTCCCAGTGGTAGTCGTGTTCCTCCTGGCATCACAACAAATCCTTGTGCATCCAAGGCCAGCAATCGTCGGTTCAAAAACGTGTCCCTGATCATACAGTCTCTGAACAGGTGTGCAGTGCTGTGGCACATGGCACATGTTCGGGGCCCTGTATTCCTTACCTGCATATTTCTGGCTGGGGGTGGGCCTCTCGATGGTGCCCTGTATTCTTCGTGTGGCTGTCCATAATCGTCAGGTCGCTGGTACTCCCACAGCTCATTATGGGCATAGGGCCGATCTCGAGCATACCGATCATCATAGTCTTGCCTTTGATAATCCTCCTTCCTTTCGCCCCGGAGATCCCGTATCTCAGCTTGTAAATCTGATACCATGCATGTGAGCAGGCTCAGTTCTGAGTCCTCTCATTTGATGGGGGTCGGTGCGTATGGTCCAGATGCTGTGGCAACGTGTTGCTGAGTAAAATATGGAGGCGCTGTGGGTATCCTGAATGTTCCATACTGCGGTACTGCATATCCTTGCTGCACCCCAGGACCAGTTACTAGGACTCCTCCTGCTATAAGTCAGTCGAGTTCATTGTATAGTACCGGTATATCCCAAGGAACACCAGCTGGGTGTCGAAAGTCAACCAACCAAAGTTGTTGTTCAAGATGCTGATTGGTGAGCCAGTTTAGACCTTCTCGATAGAACTGCTTTTGATCTAGATCCGAAATGACTCCTTCTTGAACTAGATATGATGTAATACGCATAAAGCTTCAATGGTATTCTCCCAGGGCAGCCGTGCTCATCAAAACCTTGTTGGAATTCTCGGCAACGAAATTGATTAGATCTCCGTAAGTGTATCTTATCATTGCCGCCGGATAGAAGCCTAGGGCGGCTGTTTTGAATGACACGAAATCGTTTTGTCATGCCTGTGGGAGAGTCGACCATAGTAATGTGCCCAATTGATTTTCTGTAGATCGGTGATTCCTGCATTTGATACTAAGATGTTAACCTCTTTGAAGAATCATGGGATCCCTTCTGGTTCTACATTGGCGTTCATTGCTGGTGCTCGTTTGTCGTGTCTGTTTGGCATTGTTGCTCCTGGAACTGGAGGATTTGGTCTGGTGATCGGGAGATTTCTAGACTCAGCGAGGTCTGGGAGAGGATTGGCTACATTGGGTATGGGTTGCATTGGTGGTGCCATTGGTGGGGCTTGTGAAGGTCCTTGGCTCAATCCTTGTGCGGTAGAATTAGCCATGACTGCTCTGACTATTGGTGGCACCACGATATGGAAAGTCGGCGGAGCTGGTGTGGGTACGCGTGAGGGTAGAGTTGGTGTCCTTCTTGGCTGTTCTGGAGTTGAAGGGCACGTTTCCAGGTATGGGTCTGCAATCCTTGACATTGCAATAGGTATCAATCCTTCTGGAGTTGGTGGCGGTGGTGGCGGGACTAGTTCTTCCTCCAATGTTTCAGACCGATTCTGTGGTGATTCCGGGGTTGATTGTTCTTCTTGATCGGGGGTAAGATTCTCAGGTTCGGAGTTTTGTTCTGTTGGTACTTCTATTGGTCCTCCTGTTTGAATTAGAGGTTCATCGATCTGTCTTCTGATGGCTTGTCTACCCCAATTAAGTGGTGACCCTGGTCTTGTGGGTAACAACGATCCGAGTGATTGGTTTTGATACGGCATTGCCGATTCTCGTGGTCCTGGCGATACCAGTCTCCTGACCACTTCTTCAGATCTGGAGTGACTTTGTTCCCTTGTTGGACTCCTGTATCCTTTGAGGCCTGGGTTCCTTTCCTCACTTTCGGGTGTTCCTCTGGGTCTTTGAACCTGCCGACTGAGTGGTGTACTGGCATTGCTGAAATGCGACCTGTTGCCGGTTACAAAGCTTCCTGGGATACAAAGTGATATCGGGGTTTTGATGAGATCAGGTAAAATCCTTCTGGGTTCAACTGGTCGTCCTCGTTCCTGTGTGGGTTTTGGTTCAGTTACTGAGGGTGGCTATTGTTGTTCAGTGTCCTGAGGTGTGTTTTCTGGGTTGGCGATTCCAGATTGGCGAAAGGGTGACGTCAATGCTTCTCTGGGAGCGTGTAAGATTTGAGGGGTGGCTGTGGCCGGTGGGCATCCTCTTGGTCTTCCTCGGCCCCATCCTCTGGGTGGTGGTGGTGGGTTGCTTGGTTCTTCCTGAACCTTTGCTTGTATGCACATAGAGCGCCGAGGTGCTTCAGATGTCGACCTGATACTTAGGCGAGGCACCTTGTCCCCCTCGTGGTGGGCTCCAATGTGTAGGGGTGCAGACTCTTCTAATCTGAAGGGTGATTCAGGCTATGGCTTGTGATCAACCCAAGGGGGACTGCAGTGACTCGGTATACTGAGAGGGACAACCTAAGTAGAGCGAGGTTCGAGATATGAAGACTCGGCGATATGGATACCTGCGGGATTCTGGTTGGACCAAGACTCAGGCAAGTAGAATCGGCACTTGTGGCAGCGGCCAAGGGTGTTCAGTGATTGGGTGGTGGAGTTCTGAGAGTTGGTGACAGAGTCGATGTATACTGTTTTCAGAATGAGAGTTGAGCGAGTAGTGCGTAGTAATGCATGTAGTAGATTGCGGTCTAGAGGTGGAGAGGGAACTGTCTGTCTCTGTACTTGTCTCATCTCCCCTATCTCTGTCTGTCCCTGTCTGTACAAACTACTGCAAATTTATACTAAACTGAAGCAGAGAAAGCAGTGCAAGACTCGGCCGAGTCTGTGTGAATGGATGTGAAAGTGAGTCAGTGATCGGTCTGTGCACATCACGCAGCCGATCATTGTGGAGTGATGTTGGAGTCCCCAACCTGCTCTTTTCATCTCCCACCACTGCACACCCGTATCCCACATCCTTGTCCTACTCGCCTAATTCCTTCCACCTGTCCCCACGAGAGTCGGTCTTCCATGTGCTGATTGAGTTTGTGCGACATCCCTCCGTCTGATTGTGTCCATACCAAGAATTATAATGAAGAGTCGGCCGCCAATTATGAATGAATAAATGGTAAAGTTTGGCAGCCGGTAAAGGGATTCAAAGGAGTAGTGTAAGTGAGGGGAGAAAGACTCAGCCGGTGCATAGGCGATGGTTAATCGCTACAGTGGCTCCACCTGATCCTGTGTCATGCGAACCTCCTGTGATTAACCACCCCTCAACCATGCAGCTGCAAGCCATGATGCAGCACCCTCTCATGATGCAGAATCCTCTCATGATGCAGACTATGTTTGGCAACAACGTGATCAGTCAAAGGCGGCCTCGAGAGTTCCTATCCATTAGCAAGTGGCTGGACTCTCTGCACGAGGATATGGAATGGGGCCAAGCTCCCTGCCCTAACTATTGGATTTTTAGGCAGTCATTTGAAGAGTGAGGTCTAGTTCACCTGGATGATATCCAAGGGCTGTCCAAGGATGACATATGGAAAATAGCAGAGGAGGATAAATTAGTCATCAACCTCAGCCTTGTCAATCATCTTCATCGCTATGTGGACCAAGATTACAACCTCATCGTCAATTCTCACAGCTAAATGATCACTCCTAATCATTACTATCAAAGCATGTCAATAGAGGACTACACTCAAAAATGACATAGATTTGTTGATAATTGAAAGCTATTTCCATCCATGTGACTTTCACCTGAGCATGTCATCAGAGGATTTCACTTGAGAGTTGAGGGTAGCTATGCACCAGGGCCAGCGGACATACCCGCAGTGTTGGTAGAAGGCTCAACAGTCATTTGTGCTAATCAACATAATCTCTCCATAAAGCCGTGCATACACCACAACATCTCCTCCTTCTTCCGGCAGGGCAAGTCATCAAAGTCGAGTTTTGAGTAGTGAGAAGGCCAATTCAATTGGATTGAAATCTGGAGAGTATGCAGGAAGGAATTCAAGCTTCATGCCGCTAGACACATGATTACAGAATGCATCAGTGCTGGAGCGATGCACGGGAGGAAAAAGCACTGCACCTGGATTTGATCAACTCGTGAATTTCATTCAACTTGTGGATAGCACAGTTGTCCATGACAATGACTGAGTTTGGTCCTGGAAAAGGTTCTGTATGATTGAGGAGACATGTGATGAAAGTGGTAAAGGATTCTGTATTGAATTTGCAGTCAAGCATTCTGTCAAGAGAGATTGCTGGAAGGATTGAATACCTGGAGGAAGTTTGACATATGACACCCTGAGGTATGATGGGACTATGTGTACCTCTTTCCCCTGGTGAAAAACTGTTTGTGGCTGGCTTGATGCCCGTGTAAAGCCCATGCCTTTTTTCTCAAGAAAGTGCAATGGTTGCAAGCACTTTTGTCAACAAACATGAGCTGTTCAGCTTTGTATTTCTTGCCAATTTTGAGACAATATTGTATTCATGCAGTCTCACTGCATTCGCGTGCCTTCTTTGAAATCTTCGACCAGGTTGGATTTGGGCTCGACTAGTTGAGAACAAAAGACCATACCCTTTTCATAGTGAATCCAGCCCATTCCAATATCCTCCATATCATAGAGTCCGAAATGTATTTACCAGAAGACGTGCTGAGCTTCTGCCTCAGCTCATCAAGGAATAGGTCCCTGTGTTGATTGACTGAACTGAGGAGATACTGGTGGCAAATGGAATCCTGATGAGCAACATCCATCAGCACTGGCACACTACACCTCACCTGTATATCCAGATAGTCCAACAGCCTTGGCTGGCCAGTCCTCTTTCCATCTCTCTGTTAGGCAGGAGTCTGGGAGATGACTCGGACTGGGCAGGCCTCAGCTGACTGTTGTCTGGGATGTGCTATACTCGAGTGGGGACTCAGGACATGCTGTACTCAGGCTAGGTCATCACAGAGGTAAGAGGATTAATACAAGACTAAACTAATACAAAGGGGACGAGTCTCACCTAGGTCATCATGGAGGTAAGAGGAAAAGCAGAACAAGGAGTTCATGTGATTCCTGAGACCTTATATAGCGATGACTGTGAGACTGTATTACCTAATGTTACATGAGCAGATGGAATGGAACAAATGAAGGTCATGTGAAGGGAGTGTGGGAAATGATTGGAAAGATGGTTAAATATAATAAAAAGGGAGCGATTGGAGTAAAGGAAATGGTAAAAGGAAAGTAAAAGAAAAATGGAAAAGTTCAAGTTCTAACATTACCCCCCCCCCCTCAAGGTTGGGCATCCCAACCAACCAAGATTGTGGTTGTTTGGCTCGGTGTCAGCAAAGAGTGGATGGAGTTGTTAGCAAGGAATGTCAAGCTTCCAAGGAGTGCCTGGATGTTTTCGATAGAACTCAGTGATCGCCTCCTTCGCATTCTCACCGAAGTCCATTTCCAGTTGCCAAGTTGGTTTGTTGTACCCGACCCACTTGACGAGGTACTGTAACTTTCCTTGGTGCAGACATGAGTCGATGACCTCTTCGACCTCGTATTCCTCCTCATTGTCAACAATGTCTGGTGGCAGTGGTGGCAGCCGTTTCTGGCTTTCGAAGGATGGTTTGATGGTGGGTTTCAGCAAGGCTTCATTGAAAACAGGGTGGACCTTTTTCCATTGCTTCGGGAGCTTGAGCTTGTATGCGCTCACTCCTACCTTATTGATGATGTCGAAGGGGCCATACCACTTGTCAGCTAGCTTCCTTGTCAGCGAATCTGTGCTGATGTTTCGCCTGTTGAGGAAGACCTTGTCTCCAGCCTTGTACTCTACCGAGGTTCCTGCCATCCAGTCATGGTAGTGTTTCATGTCCTCTGCTGCCTTGACCAGGTTGGCCTTTGCAATGCGATGAGTCTCCTTGATGTGCTTCACAAATTCTTCCACTGACATGTTAGCAGATGAAGTTCGCATCGTGTCAAAGCTCAGAGGATGATGTCCTGTATTTGCATAGAAGGGGGACATTTTTGTCGCCGAGTGTTTGCGGTTGTTGTATGCGAACTCTGCGAGGGGGAGCCAGTCCTTCCAATCCGATTGCCAATGGTTGATGAAGAGCCGAAGGTACTGTTCGAGCTCTTGGTTAATGTGTTCTGTCTGACCGTCTGTCTGTGGGTGGTATGCTATTGACGGGTTGCCTTCAATGTGTAGGAGTTTGTATAGCTCCTTCATCATCGATGTGTCGAACTGTGTGCCTCGGTCATGGATAATCTTCTTCAGTAGGCTGTGGAGGCAGAAGACATGGTCACAGTATAATTGAGCCATGCCTTCCACTGACAGTTTTGTCATCATTGGGATCGCATGCATCTGCTTTGAGAATCTGTCCATGAAGACGCAGATCGCATTATGTCCCTTCAAGTCTGGGAGCTCTCCAATAAGGTTGACTGTGACGATTTCCCAAGAGCCTTCGGGGACTGTGTTCGGATGAAGCGGTCTTGACCTTGACACTCTCAAGGCCTTTGTTCACTGACATTGGTCACACCCTTGAACGTACATTCTGACATCTGAGAACATCGACGCCCACCAGAAATCCCGCCTGACCAGTTCTACCATCTTCAACGCTCCTGGATGTCCAGCCAGTACCAAGTCGTGACACTCCCACAATATGGCCTCCTTCATCATCGATGGTACGTACACCTTGCCTTTCATCCGCCACAGTCTGTCAACTTCTGTCATACCCATCGGCCTCTCTGACTCGTCCTGCGCCCTCTGCGCTTCACCCACTCAGTCCAACACCTCATCATGCAATGTTCTCACCACTCTACAATTCAACCACTTCTCCTTGATGAACATGATGCCGTTGTTGTCATCCTTGCCCTCATCGTAGCCCGCCTTGCATGACAGCAGGTCCGCCTTGCCTGTGGTCTTCCCCGACTTATGCTCAAGGTGGAAGTCAAATTCCTCAAGTTCTGTTCACCAGCGAGCTTGATGATAACTCAGTTTCTGTGCTGATTTGAAGTAGGTAAGGTTGGCGTGGTCGGACCAGATTTCGATCTTATGACGAGTGCCGAGGAGATACTGTCACCACTCCTTGAGCGCCGAAATGATTGCGAGCATCTCCTTGTTGTAGATCTCATAGTTTCATTCTGCAGGCAGTAGTGCTTCTGACCTGTAGGCAATCACCCTCCACTTGCCTTCCTGCTTCTGCAACAACACACCTCTGAGTGCAAAGTTTGACGAGTCTGCCTCTACGTGGAAAGGGCCCTCGTCATTGGTGATTGCCAGGACTGGAGGTGAGCTGAGATGACGCTTCAGCTCCTCGAATGCTTCCTGCTGTTTGGTCTCCCATACCCAGCCCTTTTTTCCCATCAGAGACATTAACGGTTGGACCACCTTGCTGTAGTCCTTGATAAACCACCTTAGCCAGTTCCCCATACTGAGGAACTTTTGCAGTTCCTTCAGGTTGCGAGGAGCTGGCCAGCTAGAGATCACTTCCGTCTTTGCCGGGTCAGCCTTAAGTTCGCCATTGCCAATGATGTGGCCAAGGTATTTAACGACCTTGGTGTCGAACTCGCATTTCTCCAGTTTCAGATACAAGCTGTTGTAGATCCTGCATATGGGTTGTTTAGGATCAGCAGTTCATTTGGGGATGTGTTTCCATTGAGTTTTGCAGTAAATATATGCTCAGTATGAGCATGGGAAAAATCTTGGTACACGTCGGTACATGTCGGTATGTGTACAATGTGTTGGTACGCGTCAATACTGTAAGGCGCTCTGGACCTGATGTGAGTGTCAGTACGGAGCTGGAATGAGCGAGATATCAACTCCGGTATGAGACAATAGTGATAACGGAGATGAGAATGAGAACGAGACAAGAGATGAGACTGAAGACAAGGTTGCCATGAAACTAACTGTTGTGGAGACTAACTGCACGCACAAAAGCTGCCCTATCTGAGGGGAACTCTGCAGTAGTATTTTCCCCCCTTGCTACCTATGACAGGGAAGTCCCTAAATACAAGGTGCAAGAGATCTATCTACAGGAAAATTATTCCAAAGTGAGTATAATGTGCATACCGGGTGAAACATAGAGCATCAGAGAGAAAACACTCGGAACATAAGAGAAACATAGAAAATCAAGAGAAAACCTGTCCATGCAACAACTTCCCCATTTGCCTCGGTCCATCATCTGGTCATATCGCAGCTCCACCAGAACTGAGATCCTCCAATCGGTGAGCCATCATCCATCATCGGGCAGATCTCTGGTATGTGTCCCAACTGACTCCAATGACATAATCTTTCTGGTACATCCTGAATTGCCAGGGGGATCTTCCTAGCGATCTGCTGATGTGATGTCAGGCAAATCATCCTGTGTCTGGTACGTGTCAATAGCTGTCAGAACGTGCAACAGATGGCCTCTAGAGGGATCTGCAGTGGTTGGCCGCTCGTCGGTACTCTACACTGTTTTCCTGAAGGATCTGAAGTACGTGTCTCGATGTCTCGATGTGCTCCTCAATGGGTTCTGAGAGGATCAGGATGTCGTCGAGGTAAACAATGATTAGGTTTGCATAGATCAGGTCCTTGAAGATGTGATTGACAAATGCCTGGAATGTTGCCGGTGCATTACAAAGACCAAAAAACATCACCGTTGGTTTGAAGAGACCCATGTTCATGCGGAACACTGCTTTCCACTCGTCACCTTCACGGATCCGGATGTTGTAATACCCCCAGTGAAGATCAAGCTTGGTGATGAACTTTGCCTTCTTGACCTTGTCAACAAGTTTGTCGATGAGGGGAAGAGGATACTTATTCTTGATTGTACCCTCGTTAAGCTTCCAGTAATCCTGAATTAGGTGTAGGGACTTGTTGGCCTTCTTTATGAAAAAGAAGGGTGACGCCATTGGTGAGATCAATTTTCATATGCAACCCGACTTCAAGTTCTCCTTGAGGAATTCCTTCAGCAACTCTTGTTCCGTTGGTGTCAGCAGATAGATCTTGCAGTCGCTGGGTTTGAAGTCAGGTTTTAGGTCAATGATGTGGTCCCAGGGGTGGTGTTCCAGTAGCTTCTCGAATCCCTTCTCCAAGAAGACGTTGGCATAGTCATTGAGATATGCGGGCCAGGATGCCTTGTCCATTTGCACTTCTCACACCCCCCTCATCTCTTCCACAGCCCCCTTCTCGATCGCACACTCCTCTGGACAGTGGGTGAATTCAATCGAACCCGTCTTCCAGTCGACCTCTGGGTTGTGGCATCGAAGCCAGTCATAGCCAAGGAAGATGTTTGACAATGCCAGGGATGTCACTGCAAGGACAATCCTTTCCTTATGGTGTCCAATCATTAAGTTGACATGGATGTATTTTTCGATCAAACCAGCCTTGTTGTGTGTGCCATCTGCATTGAGCACCGCAAGGGATCTGATATATCGCTTGGTCTCCAACCTGTATCGTTCGATGAACCTCACGTCGATGCATGACCCCATACACCCCGAATCCATGAGGGCATGGGCATCCACCTCTCTCTCGCTTCACCCTCCACGCTATGTCCGATGTTCAGGAGGAGGTCCAGCTGGCGTCTGCCAGTTCCCCTCATGAACAGCTGCTCGTACTCACTATTCTCGTTCCCACCAGTGGGGACTTCGTAATTGGAAAAACCATCGACATCGTTTGCATCTACATATTGTACAGATGGTTGGTTATATTTTATCGAGTCCAGATTCAAAGCCCCTTGTTCTTCTCGGTCAGTTGCCCTGATGGCTGCACCTGACCACTCGCAAAATCCTGTGAGTCGACGACCTCTTTGTCATTGTCTTCCTCCTCCACATAGTCCTCCACAGTCATTCTCTGAGTGTCTACGACTTCCTCGAAGGCTGATTTCTTCATCGCGCCCAGCTTGTTGGCAAGAAGGCGATGCTCACCTGGCGCCATCATCTGCAGCATGCACTGCATGATTGTCTTTCCTTGCAGGCATGTGTCTTTAAAGTGATCCAGCTTGCCACAGATCCAGCATGCCCGTCATTGTTGCGCCTCATTCATCGAGATGTCTATTGGCTGCCCAGCGCCTCCAAAGGTGACACCAGTTGCATCGTGCTTATTGACATGGGGAGCTGCCATTTGGCAGCAAGCCAGAGGTGCCTGTTGTTGTTGTGGGCGTGGCAGAAGTGGAAATGCATGACCTCATTGTATTGCTCAGATCTGCTGTTCACCCCGGTCAATCTCAATTGCCTTCTTCTTCCAGTTGTCGTACTTTGTTGGGACCAGCATCGACCTCAACACCCCACGAACTACCTCGATGTTCATTGCACACTTCAGGCAGTCGCAGATAATGGTGTCATCCATTAGGCCTGCCATCATGATGATCGTGTCAAGCTTTTGGAAGAATTTGTCAGCAATAAGATCTTTCTGGACCTTGGTTTGGAACTCTGCCAGCGCCTTCTCCTTTCAGTTCAGATTGTCGAATGAGGCATCCAGTTGTTCCTGGAATCTGGTCCAGCTATCTGTGAAGTTCACGATGCCATTTGTTGTGAACTCCTCAACGTAGTTTTGTGCCCATGTCAACGTGTTGCCACCCCTGAGGTAGGAAAGGGTGAGGTAGATCTTGCTCAATGATGAGGGGTACTTCATAGGATTCGCTGAGACAAAGAGAGTGACTTCTCATTGGAAGTTGAGGTAGTCGTTGCCACCAGTGAATTTGCGTGGTTGGGCAACATCAATTGAGGGGGTTTGAGTGGTGGGAGAGCGTGTTGCTTGTTGAGTGAAGGCACCCACGACGATCACTGCGATCTGTTCCATCTGCTGCTGGCTGAAACCTCCTGTTGACATTTCTGGTTTGGGCATCAGTGTCAAGGGTTCAGGGGGGGTTGGGGGTGACAGATCCCTATGGGTCTCATGGTATGGTCCTGGAGTCGGCAGTAGGTTGATGGTAGATGTTGACAGTGCAGGTGACAATGGGACAGCTGGGGGCCACCTAGCTCTCCTTCCTTCTTTGTTTGTCAAATACTAGCTGTGCTGGATGTCACTCCACCAGATGTCATATATGACGCCACTATTGTTGGTCGTGACATAGCCTGGTTGGTCTGGGTCCCAGCATGCTGATGCAGGGAGAGCCCATTGTTGTTTGTCAGTGATATCTATCTTGACGACGGTGGGGGAACGGGGATTGGTTGTGCGTTTGATCCAGGATTATGCCAATGTTGAGTGGGTTCGTCGGCAAAATTGATGACGAGGCGGTAGGAACCGAGCGAGATGACAAACAATAGTGTCGATGACGCCTGTACTCTTCTGGTTACCCACATCCACATCAGGTGCGTGCTCCACCAAAGGCTAATTTGTAGTGCCAGGGTGGGAGAAGGTTTCCCAATCGAGATGGCAACTCGTCCAAGGTCAAGTTGGTGTCCAAATGTGATAAGTGTTTTGGGGAAAGTCGGTTGGAAAGTTTACATAATACACAAACATCTGAAAACGTCCAGTCAGGGTTGAGGGTTGTCGTTTTAGGGAGTTTACATGTCAAGTCCATCGAGGGGAGTGCTCCTCTAGACCGAGTGAAGGCGAATCGACAGTGACAACATACGTGTTAGGACTCGAACTTTTCCCTTCTTTTATTTTTCTTTTATCATTTCCTTTCTTTTAATCGATCCTTCTCATTATATTTAATCGTCTTTTCAATCATTTCTCACACTACCTCCACATGACCTTCATTCATTCCATTCCACTCCCATTATATAATCCTAGACAATGGGGCAACTGGTTCTCACGAGGTGATCACTGTATATAAGGAAGAGGAATCGCATCTGAACACCTGTTCTGCTTTTCCTCTTACCTCCGTGACGACCTAGGTGAGACCGCGTCCCCCTCCTGTAGTAGTATATATTGTATTAATCCTCTTACCTCCATGACGACCTAGCCTGAGTAAGCGTGTCCCAAGTCTACGCTCGAGTATAGCACGTCCCAGACAATAGTCAGCCGAGGCCTGCCCAGTCCGAGTCGTCCCCCGGGCTCCTGCCTAACATAAAAGCAGAACCTCACCCAGGCTCATCCCCAGCATATGTCGTCGCTGTCGACTCGCCTTCGCTCGGTCTAGAGGAGCGCTCCCCTCGACGGACTTGACGTGTAAACCCCCTAAACGACAACCCTCAACCCTGCCCGGACATTTTCGGATGTTCGTGTATTACGTAAACATTTCAACCGACGTTTCCCGACCCTGGCTCTACGAATTAGCCTCTGGTGGAGCACGCACCTGACGTGGACGTGAGTAACCAGACAAGTACAAACTTCGACAACAATCTCATTTGTGATCTCACTTGGATCCTACCGCCTCGTCATCAATTTCGCCGACGAACCCGTTCAACGTTGGCGTAACCCCGGATCGAACGCACAACCGATCCCTGTCCCTCCACCAACGTCAAGATAGATCTTACCGACGAACAGCGATGGGCCCTTCCTGCATCAGCCTGTTGGGATCCAGACTGACCAAGTTATGTCGCGACCAACAATAGCGGCATCACACACGACATCTGGTGGAGTGAAATCTGACGCGCCTGGTATTCGTCAGATGAACGAGGAAGGAGAGCCAGGTGGCCCTCAGCCGCTCCATCGTCACCTGCACCATCGACATCAACTATCAACCTACCACCGACCCCAGGTCCCTACTGTGAAACCAACAGAGACCCCTCACCGCCGACCCCCCCCCCCCCGAACCTTCGACGCCCACACCCGAGCCCGCAATGTCGGCAGGAGGCTTCAGTCAGCAGCAGATGGAGCAGATCGCAGCCATAGTCGTGAATGCCTTCGCCCATCAGGCGAATAACGCCCCCGCACTGGTTGTGGCGGCTAACCCTCCGACCCCCAACATAGATGTCGCCCAGCCACGTGAATTCACTGGCGGTGACGACTACCTAGACTTCAAGCGCGAGGTCCTTCTTTTCATCTCCGCAAACCCGAACAGATACCCCACGTCAGAGAGTAGGATCTACGTTGCTCTCTCCTACCTGAAGGGGGGTAATGCGGCGACATGGGCGCAGAATTACGTAGAGGAATCAATGACGGCCGGCATCGTAACCTTCACCCACAGTTGGACAAGATTCCAAGAGCACCTGGATGCCTCGTTTGATGATCTGAACTGGAAGGAAAAGGTGCTGGCGAAGTTCCAGACTAAAGTACAGAAGGACCTCACCGCCGACGAATTCTTCCAGGATCTTGACGTCGTGATCACAAGAGCGGGTTTGACGGATGACAGCATCATCTGTGACCGGCTGAAGCGAGCGATGAACATCAAAGTGGTGTGAGGGGTACTACGGTCAACGCCAGTCCCGACGACGTATGAAGACTGGAAGAAGAAGGTGATCGAGATCGACAGGGGCGAGCAACAGATTCGTGCCATCCAACGAGGCCGCGCCTTCCCACGCCCACCACGCCCACCGCAGCCGCATGGACCCCCAGCTCGTTGCCAGTTGACAGCCCCCCATGTCAACAAACGTGATGCGACAGGCGTCACCTTCGGAGGAGCTGGCCAGCCGATGGACGTCTCCATGAACGAAGCACAACGCTGATGCGTGTGCTGGATCTGTGGCCAGCTTGGTCACTTCAAGGACGCGTGCCCGCAAGGGAAGACGATCGTGCAGCGTATGCTGCAGATGATGGCACCTGGCGAACGTCGCCTCCTCGCTGACGAACTAGGGGCAATGAAGGAATTGGCATTCGAGGAAGTCATAGACACTCGGAGGTTGACTGTGGAGAACTGCGTGGAGGAAGAAGGTGATGACGAAGAGGTCGTTGACTTGCAGGGTTTTGCGAGTGGTCAGGCATAGCCACCGGGATGACTGACCGAGAAGTTCCAAGGGTTTCAAGTTCAGATCCGTTAAAATATAGTCAACTGCCTGTACAATATCTAGATGCAAACGGCGTTGATGACTTTTCCAACTATGAAGACCCTACTGGTGTGAATGAAGAAGACGTTGAAGAGAAATTGTTCATGAGGGGAACTGGCGGACGCCAGCTGGACCTCCTCCTGAACGTCGGACACAGCGTAGTGGGTGAGACGAGAGAGGTGGGTGCGCATGCCCTCGTGAATTCGGGATGCACAGGATCATGCATTGATGCGAGGTTCATCAAACGATACGGGTTGGAAACCAAACGATACATTTGGCCTCTCGCAGTGCTCAATGCCGACGGCACACACAATGAAGCTGGGTTGATCGAAGAATACATCGACGTCGAGCTTATGATTGGGCCCCACAGGGAGAGGATTGTCCTTGCGGTGACATCGCTGGCGTTGTCAAACATCTTCCTTGGTTACGATTGGCTTCGACGTCACAACCCAGAGGTCAACTGGAAGGCAGGTTTGATTGAATTCACCCGTTGCCTGGAGGAGTGCACGATTGTAAAGGAGGATGTGAGGAAGGTGGAGGAGGCCGTGGAAGAGATGAGGAGGATGAGGGGGATGAGAGAAGTGCGAATGGACAAGGCGTCCTGGCCCGCATATCTCAACGACTACGCTGACGTCTTCTCGGAGAAAGGATTCGAGAAGCTACCGGAACACCGCCCCTGGGACCACGTCATCGATCTGAAACCCGACTTCAAGCTGAGCGACTGCAAGATCTATCCACTGACGCCGATGGAACAGCAGTTGTTAAAGGACTTCCTCAAAGAGAACCTGAAGTCAAGCCGCATATGAAAGTCAATCTCGCCGATGGCCTCGCCCTTCTTCTTCATCAAGAAAGCCGACAAGTCCCTACGACTGATCCAGGATTACCGAAAACTCAACGACGGTACAATCAAGAATAAGTATCCCCTCCCTCTCATCAATGAACTTGTCGACAAGGTCAAGAAAGCGAAGTACATCACTAAGCTTGACCTTCGATGGGGATACTACAATGTCCGGATCCGCGAAGGCGACAAGTGGAAGGCAGCGTTTCACACAAATATGGACCTCTTCAAACCTACAGTCATGTTCTTTGGTCTTTGCAATGCACCAGCGACATTCCAGGCCTTTGTCAACCACATCTTCAAGGGACTGATCTACGACAACTTGATCATTGTCTATCTCGATGACATCCTCATTCTCTCGCAAACTCTTGAGGAACACATCGAGACGTCAAGGCGCGTCCTTTAGATCTTACGAGAAAATGGCCTGTACCTGAAGCCGGAAAAATGCGAGTTCGACGCTAAGACCGTGAAGTACCTCGGGCACATCGTTGGCAATGGCGAAATCAAGGCTGACCCGGCGAAGACAGAGGCAATCGCAGACTGGCCGGTTCCACGAAACCTCAAGCAGCTACAGCAATTCCTCGGCATGGGCAACTGGCTGCGACAGTTCATCAAGGACTACAGCAAGATAGTCCATCTGCTGACATCGCTAACAGGTAAAAAGGACTGGGTATGGGAGACCGAACAGCAGGAAGCGTTCGAGGAGCTGAGACGACGTCTCTGCTCACCTCCAGTCCTGGCCATCGCCAATGACGAGGGCCCTTTCCGCGTTGAGGCGGACTCGTCGAACTTTGCACTCGGAGGCGTGTTGTTGCAGAAACAGGAAGGCAAGTGGAGGGTGGTCGCCTACAGGTCGGAAGCACTCCTGCCAGCAGAACGGAACTACGAGATCTATGACAAGGAGATGCTCACAATCATTTCGGCGCTCAAGGAGTGGAGGCAATACCTCCTCGGTGCCCATCACCCCATCAAGATCTGGTCTGATCATGCCAACCTCACCTACTTCAGGTCAGCACAAAAGCTGAGCTATCGACAAGCTCGCTGGCGAACAGAGCTTGAAGAATTCGACTTCCACCTCAAGCACAAGTTGGGGAAGACGATGGGCAAGGCGGACTTACTGTTGCGCAAGGCAGGCTATGACGAGGGAAAGGATGACAACGACGACGACGTGTTCATCAAAGACAAGTGGCTGAATCGTGGAGTGGTGAGGACGTTGTGTGAGGAGGTGTTGAAACGAGTGGGTGACACACAGAGAGCGCAGGACGAGTCGGAGAGGCCGATGGGGATGACAGAGGTCAATGGGTTGTGGCGCATGAAAGGCAAAGTGTATGTGCCGTTGTCAATGAGGGAGGCTGTATTGCGGGAATGTCACGACTCGGTTCTGGCAGGACACCCAGGAGCGTCAAAAACGGTGGAGCTCGTCCGTCGAGACTTCTGGTGGACGTCGATGTTCTCCGACGTCCGAGCGTATGTCCAAGGGTGTAATCACTGTCAGTGGACAAAGGCTCAGAGGACGTCGAGGTCGAGGCCGCTTCACCCAAATGCAGTCCCGGAAGCTCCTTGGGAAGTCATCACAGTCGATCTCATCGGAGAACTCCTGGACTCCAAGGGACACAACGTGATCTGCATCTTTGTGGACAGGTTCTCGAAGCAGATGCACGTGATCCCGACGACGACGAAATTGTCAGCAGAAGGCATGGCCCAGTTGTACCGCGACCACGTCTTCCGTCTCCACGGCTTGCCAAAGAAGATCATCCATGACCGAGGCACGCAGTTCGATGTGTCGATGATGAAGGAACTGTACAAGCTCCTGCACATCGAAGGCAATCCGTCAACGGCGTATCACCCACAGACAGATGGTCAAATGGAACATGTCAACCAAGAGCTCGAACAGTATCTTCGACTCTTCGTTAACCATCGGCAATCGGACTGGAAGGACTGGCTCCCCCTCGTGGAGTTTGCGTACAATAACTGCAAACACTCGGCGACAAAGATGTCCCCCTTCTATGCAAACACAGGACGTCACCCCTTGAGCTTTGACACAACACGAACCTCATCTGCCAACATGTCGGCGGAAGAATTCGCAAAGCACATTAAGGAGACTCATCGTGTTGTGAAGGACAACCTGGTCAAGGCAGCGGACGACATGAAGCATTACCACGACCAGATGGCAGGAACTTCGGTTGAGTACAAGGCTGGAGACAAGGTCTTCCTCAATGGGCGGAACATCAACACAGATTCACCGACGAAGAAGCTCGCTGACAAATGGTACGGTCCCTTTGAGATCATCGACAAGGTAGGAGCCAGCACATACAAACTCAGGCTCCCCAAGCGATGGAAAAAGGTCCACCCGGTCTTCAATGAGGCCCTACTGAAGCCCGCCATTGAACCGTCCTTCGAGAGCCAGAAACAACCAGCACCGCCGCCTCCTGACATCGTCAACAACAAAGAAGAGTACGAGATCGAGGAGGTTCTAGACTCGCGTCTGCACTGAGGAAAGCTACAATACCTCGTCAAGTGGGTCGGATACAATGAACTGACTTGGCAGCCTGAGATGGACTTCGGCGAGAATGCAAAAGAGGTGATCGCTGAATTCTATCGAAAACACCCTGGTGCTCCTCGTAAACTTGACATTCCTCGCCAATGACTCTGCCCACGCTTCGTCGACACTGAGCCAGACGACCTCGATCTTGGTTGGTCGGGATGCCCAACCTTGAGGGGGGGGTAATGTTAGGACTTGAACTTTTCCCTTCTTTTATTTTTCTTTTATCATTTCCTTTCTTTTAATCAATCCTTCTCATTATATTTAATCGTCTTTTCAATCATTTCTCACACTCCCTCCACATGACCTTCATTCGTTCCATTCCACTCCCATTATATAATCCTAGACAATGGGGCAACTGGTTCTCACGAGGTGATCACTGTATATAAGGAAGAGGAATCGCATCTGAACACCTGTTCTGCTTTTCCTCTTACCTCCATGACGACCTAGGTGAGACCGCATCCCCCTCCTGTAGTAGTATATATTGTATTAATCCTCTTACCTCCATGACGACCTAGCCTGAGTAAGCGTGTCCCGAGTCTACGCTCAAGTATAGCACGTCCCAGACGATAGTCAGCCGAGGCCTGCCCAGTCCGAGTCGTCCCCCGGGCTCCCACCTAACAATACACTGGGGATGAGCCTGGGTGGGGTTCTGCTTTTATGTTAGGCAGGAGTCCAGGAGACAACTCAGACTGGGCAGGCCTCAGCTGACTGTCGTCTGGGATGTGCTATACTCGAGTGGGGACTCGGGACACACTGTACTCAGGCTAGGTCATCGCAGAGGTAAGAGGATTAATACAAGACTAAACTAATACAAAGGGGACGAGTCTCACCTAGGTCATCATGGAGGTAAGAGGAAAAGCAGAACAAGGAGTTCATGTGATTCCTGAGACCTTATATAGCGATGACTGTGAGACTGTATTACCTAATGTTACATGAGCAGATGGAATGGAACAAATGAAGGTCATGTGAAGGGAGTGTGGGAAATGATTGGAAAGATGGTTAAATATAATAAAAAGGGAGCGATTGGAGTAAAGGAAATGGTAAAAGGAAAGTAAAAGAAAAATGGAAAAGTTCGAGTTCTAACACTCTCTCAATGCCCCCAGTAGCCTCCCAGTCTTTTATGATCTGATAGATTGTTTGACAATTGACGTCCATCAACGCAGAAAGATGGTCCATGGTGAACTCATTGGATTGGTGCAGCTTGAAGAGAATGGATTGCGCATCGTTTGAGAGGGCCTTGCCATGCGTCATTGTGGTGGGAGAGAAGGGTGTTTTCATGGTGAATGTGTTCATGTGCCAACCCCTAATCTGCATATACCGCTGACCATTGTAGCACACCAACCTCTCTTCAGTGAAGCCATCTGCTCTTCTGTCTAGATTGTGGGCAACAATGGTTATGCCTTGCTCTTGACCAAGAAGAGGCTGTCAGTTGTTGCTGTTCTGGATCTGAAAGGATGTCTTTGAGTCTGTTTGCATGAACATACACTTGCGTATCTACTAGTGGTCCTGCATGGTGGATACGCTCACCTGGTATGCCGGTGAGATATCTGCAGCCATCTCTTCTTGAGATGGAGTAGTACTTATGAAGCAACACGTTGTTTCCAACTTCTATACTTCAGATGTGCAGGCGGCACATGGTGCTACAGTGTGCAGGTTGAAAATAAATTACCACTACAGTGTCAAATCAAGGCGGAGGGGCCCCCAAATAACCCAGGCTATAGTAGATAGGATTGTCTATGTAGTGCAAGAAGTTTTGTATTTTTACCTGTCAAATTGGCAGAGCTGTATGAAATGGACTGTCCAAACCCAGGTGAGAGCAGGTGTCCGAAGAACAGAAACATCCCCATTACACCACGAATAGTGCACAGAATGACACCAAACTCATGCACAGGATTGCCATACATGTGAACCTAATTTACAGGTGGAGAAAAAAAATTTATGGGATGAGAGGAAAGGGGTATGATTTTTGCATATAGTGAGGGTGAGGTGTTGAAACAGGGCTGGCCAACATTGTTTGACTTATTTTGACAAAAATATTCATCTAACCTCGGATATTTTTACAGATTCAGATTTGGATGAGCAAGTACATTTTTTTGAGTGCTTAATGAACATGTATTGTGAGGAATTGACACAGTAAATCATCATTTACTCGAATTTCGGCAGTTATGCCACAAGACACGTCAAAACCACATGAATTTGATGTGTGACAATACTTCTGAAAAGGGCAGTAAAATGATAGCACTGATTAATCAAGTTAGCAGGATTTGGTTCCCCTAAATGAATAACTGGATTGGAATGAATGTAAGAAAGGAGGTTGTAACAGGCAGTGAGTGAAGAATGATGTTTTTAAAATCCGTGCTGGGCATCAGGAAGAAGATTGTTTTGTTTGAAAAAAGGTTGTAGAAAATTATAAAGAACTTGTTCGAAGAGTTTGCCGATGGTGTCAACTAGAGTAATGGGATGGAAAGCCTGGGGTACAGAAAAGTCTGTTTGCTTGGGTTTGGGGATAAAAGTAACCAATGACATTTTAAAAGGAAGAGGAAAATGACCCAGCAATAAACATTTGGAGAAAAGATCAGTGAAAAACTGGCCATGATGTTCGACCAGGAGTGAAAGATGCTTATATGAGATGTGGCTGTTGCCAGGGCTCATCTCCTTGTCTATGCCATGTAGAGTGTTGATGACATTATCGGTTGAGATCATTGGGCTATCCCACAGAGCTGGGAGGTGAACTGACTCTGGCCTGGACATCAAAGGCAGGAAGAAAGTCTGCCAAAAGAGTGAGGACTTGTTGTCTTCAGTTAGCAAAAAGGATCCATTGGGCATGTGGAGTGCTCTGATAGGGGATCAATGGCAAGTGATGCCAATAAACTGATTTTGCCAAGCTGAGCACTGATTGGAATTTTGTAGGTGTGCACTATAATAAGCATTCTTTGCTCTGGATATTTCAATGTCCAGACAATGTTTGGAGTTGGGAGTTGGATCACGACAATGTGCATGGTATAGAGTGGAACATGCTTCAGACCACCATGAATTGGGGCCAAAGTATGTACAAGGCTTTTGCTTGTTCAAGAACACCAAGGCAAATCCTGAAAAGGACTCCTGAAATGAAAATATAAGAGCATCCAGCACCTCCGCCAAATCAACGTTGTCCAAAGAGAAGGGGAAGATGTTAGAAGCACAAAATTCCACCACAAATGTGGGTAGATTGTGAGAGTGAATCAAATGAAGGGAAGGTTGGGTCAGGGAGGGAATGACATTAATATTAAAAGAAAAGTGAATGGGCATGTGGTCAGAAGAAATGTCTAGTGAGGGGTCAGAAATGATAATTGATTCAAGGAGTTGGGGAGAAAAATCATCTGAAGCAATGACGAGATCAATAATAGAATAGTGATTTGTTGCATGATAGAAATACAAGGGTTGATTGGGAGGGTTGCAAATGACGAGGCCACAATTGCTGATCCAGTCAGTGAGAGCATGAGAATTAGACAAATTAGCTGTCTGAGAGGGAAGCAACCAGAGTTGGGAGTGACAATTGAAGTCACCCACAACAATATGAGAAGGAGAATCAAGAACAGGCAGGGCATCTTTAAATTCATGGAGTGCAGGTGAACTGTAAATGTTCCAAAGAAAAAGGGGGGATAAGGAGTCTCACAAAATTGCAATGATAGATAAGTTGGGTGAAGTGTTAGGCAGGAGTCTGGGAGATGACTCGGACTAGGCAGGCCTTGGCTGACTGTTGTCTGGGATGTGCTATACTCGAGTGGGGACTTGGGACACGCTGTACTCAGGCTAGAGAATTAATACAATGTACTCTACTACAGGAGGAGGACGCAGTCTCACCTAGGTCATCGCAGAGGTAAGAGGAAAAGCAGAACAGGTGTTCAGATGTGATTCCTCTTCCTTATATACAGCAATCACCTCATGAGAACCAGTTGCCCAATTGTCTAAGATTACATAAAAGGAGTAGAATGGAATGAATGAAGGTCAGGTGTAAGGGAGTGTGGGAAATGATTGAAAAGGCAGTTAAATATAATGAAAAGGGAGTGATTAAAGTAAAGGAAATGGTAAAAAGGAAAATAAAAGAAAAGGTGAAAGTTTGAGTTCTGACATTACCCCCCCCCTCAAGGTTGGGCATCCCGACCAACCAAGATCGTGGTCATCTGGCTCAGTGTCTACAAAGAGTGGATGGAGGTGTTGTCAAGGGATTTTGAGTTTATGAGGTGCACCAGGATGTTTTTGATAGAATTCTGTGATCGCCTCCTTTGCATTCTCGCCGAAGTCCATCTCAGGCTGCCAAGTCAGTTCATTGTAGCTGACCCACTTAATGAGGTACTGGAGCTTCCCTCAGTGTAGGCATGAGTCTAGAACCTCTTCGATCTCGTACTCTTCCTTGTTGTTGACAATGTCAGGTGGCAGCGGCAGTGGTTGTTTCTGGCTCTCAAAGGATGGTTCAACAGCCGGTTTCAGCAGGGCCTCATTGAAGACAGGGTGGACCTTTTTCCATTGTTTTGGAAGCTTGAGCTTGTATGCGCTTGCTCCTACCTTGTCAACGATGTCGAAGGGACCGTACCACTTGTCAGCAAGCTTCTTTGTTGGTGAATCTGTGCTGATGTTTTGCCTGTTGAGGAAGACCTTGTCTCCAGCCTTGTACTCTATCGAAGTCCCTGCTGTCTGGTCATGGTAGTGCTTCATGTCCTCCACTGCCTTGACCAGATTGTCCTTCATGATGTGATGAGTCTCCTTGATGTGCTTTGCAAATTCTTCCACTGACATGTTAGCAGATGAGGTTCACGTCATGTCGAAGCTCAAGGGATGACATCTGGTATTCACACAGAAGGAGGACATCTTCATCACCAAGTGTTCACAGTTGTTGTATGCAAACTCTGCAAGAGGGAGCCAGTCCTTTCAGTCCGATTGCCAATGGTTAACAAAGAGTCAAAGGTACTGTTCGAGCTCTTGGTTGACACATTCTGTTTGACTGTCCATTTGTGGGTGATATGCCATTGATGGGTTGCCTTCGATGTGCAGGAGTTTGTATAGCTCCTTCGTCATTGACGCATCAAACTGCATACCTCTGTCATGGATGATCTTCCTCAGTAGGCCATGGAAGCAGAAGACGTGGTCGTGGTACAACTGTGCCATGCCTTCCACTGACAGTTTCATTGTCATCAGGATTGCGTGCATCTGCTTTGAGAACCTGTCCATGAAGATGCAGATCAAATTGTGTCCCTTTGAGTCTGGCAGCTCTCTGATGAGGTCGACTGTGACAATTTCCCAAGGGCCTTTGGGAACCACATTTGGATGGAGCAGCCTTGATCTCGATGCCCTAAGCACCTTTGTCTGTTGGCAGTGGTCGCAGCCTCAGACATATGATCTTACGTCTGAGAACATCAAGGCCTACCAAAAGTCACGAGGCATGAGCTCCACCATCTTCGATGCTCCTGGATGTCCAGCCAGGATGGAGTCATGGCACTCTTGCAATACAGCCTCCTTCATTGTCGATGGCATGTAAATCTTGCCTTTCATCTGCCACAACCTGTCGGCCCTTGTCATACCCATCGGCCTCTCTGACTCATCTTGCACCCTCTGTGCTTCACCCACCTGATCCAACACCTCGTCACGCGATGTTCTCACCACTCCCCAATTCAACCACTTCTCCTTGATGAACATGATACTATCATTGTCATCCCTGCCTTCATCATATCCAGCTTTGCATGATAGAAGGTCCACTTTGCCCATTGTCTTCCCCGGCTTGTGTTTGAGGTGGAAGTTGAATTCCTCGAGTTCTGTCTGCCAGCAAGCTTGACAATAGCTCAGCTTTTGTGCTGACCTGAAGTGCGTTAGGTTAGCATAGTTGGACCAGACCTTAAACTTGTGCTTGGCACTGAGAAGATATTGCCACCACTCCTTTAATGCTGAAACGATCGTGAGCATCTCCTTGTTGTAGATCTCATAGTTCTGTTCCATGGGTAGAAGTGCCTCTGACCGGTATGCAATTACCCTCCACTTCCCTTCCTGCTTCTGCAACAGGACACCACCAAGCATGTAGTTCAACAAGTCTGCCTTGATGCAGAAAGGGCCATTGTCATTGGCGATCACCAGGACTGGAGGTGAGCTAAGGTGGTGTTAGAACCTGAACTTTCACCTTTTCCTTTATTTTCCCTTTTACCATTTCCTTTATTATATTCGTCCTTTTCATTATATTTACCCGCCTAACACACACTCCTTTCACATGACCTTCATTCGTTCCATTTCGCTCCCTTTTATGTAATCATAGACAAAGGGGCAACCGGTTCTCACGAGGTGATCACTGTATATAAGGAAGAGGAATCGCATCTGAACACCTGTTCTGCTTTTCCTCTTACCTCCGTGACGACCTAGGTGAGACCGCGTCCCCCCTCCTGTAGTAGAGTACATTGTATTAATCCTCTTACCTCCGTGACAACCTAGCCTGAGTAAACGTGTCCCGAGTCTCTACTCGAGTATAGCACGTCCCAGACGACAGTCAGCCGAGGCCTGCCCAGTCCGAGTCGTCTCCCGGACTCCCGCCTAACATAAAAGCAGAACCCCACCCAGGCTCATCCCCAGCGTACGTCGTCGCTGTCGACTCGCCTTCACTCGGTCTAGAGGAGCGCTCCCCTCGACGGACTTGACGTGTAGAACCCCTAAACGACAAACCCTCAACCCTGCCCGGACGTTTTCAGACGTTCGTGTATTACATAAACCTACACCCGACCTCTCCCGATCCTGGCTCTCCGCCTCTCCCTCTGGTGGAGGAACCATCTGACCTGGACGTGGGTAACACACCGTGTACAGTCCTCGACGTCGTTGTTGATTGTGATCTCGGCCGCCTCCTTCCGTTTGGTCATCAAACTCGCTGACGAACCTGTCCTTCGTCAGCGTAACATACATCCGGACAACCAGCCCCTACCTGTTCCCCCCCCGACATAGTCAAAATAGATCTCACCGAGGAACAACAGCGGGCTTTCCCCTCTTCTTCACGCTACGACGCAGAACGCCAATTGTACGTAGCGGACGACAGAAATCACGTCACTCATAATCTCTGGTGGAGTGACACTAGGCACGCCTGGTACTCAACTGACCCGTCTTCCGGCGAGCGAACTCGTTGGGCGCCTCGACCTCCCCGTGCACCATCATCACCGACAGTCTCGACATCGTTGGTCGTCCTCCCAAGCAAACCAGGAGGCTATCGTACACCCCATAGAGACTCGTCATCGCCGACACCCCCTGAACGCCTGACACATACGCCCGTACCAGCGATGGCTGAAGGTTTCACTCAAAGGCAGCAACAAGAGATCGCAGCGATTGTAGCTGCCGCCTTCACCCGAGCAGCAACGAACGTCCCTGCAGCCCAAGCCTCAGCTCCCTCGATTGACGTCGCCCGGCCACGCGAATTCGCTGGCGGCGATGACTACCTCAACTTCAAGCGCGAAGTCCTACTCTTCGTCTCGGCGAACCCCACGAGGTATCCCTCGTCGTTGAGCAAGATCTATGTCGCCCTCTCTTACCTCAAGGGTGGCAACGCGTCAATGTGGGCGCAAAACTACGTCCAGGAATTCACCACAAATGGCGTCGTGAGCTTTACGGACGACTGGGCCAAGTTCCAGGAACGACTGGATGCCTCCTTCGATGATCCGAACAGGAAGGAGAAGGCGCTAAAGAAGTTCCGAGACAAGATCCAGAAGGACCTCTCTGCCGACCAGTTTTTCCAGGACCTCGACGTGATCATCAAGGCAGCGGAGCTGAAGGACGAAGGCGTCATTTGTGACCGCTTACAACGCACGATGAACATCGAGGTGGTCCGCGGCGTGTTGAGGTCGACGCCCGTGCCAACAACGTATGAGGTATGGAAAAAGAAGGCCATTGAGATCGATCGGGGCGAACAGCAGATCCGCGCCATCCAACGAGGTCGTACATTGCCGTTCACGCCCCGTCCGACGCCCCAACAAGGGCCTCCTGCACGCCGACAGACAGCAGCCCCGCACGCCGATAAGCGTGACACGACGGGCATCACTTTCGGAGGTGCCGGCCAACCGATGGACGTCTCGATGAATGAGGCGCAATGAAAGCGCGCATGCTGGATTTGCGGCGGACTGGGACACTTTAAGGACAAATGTCCGCAGGCGAAGCCGATCATCCAGCGTATGTTGGAATTGATGGCACCGGGCAAGCGCCGCCTCATCGCTGACGAGCTCGGCGCGATGAAGGAGTCGGCATTCGAGGAAGTCGTGGACACTCGAAGGTTGACGGTGGAGGACTATGTGGAGGAAGAAGACAATGACGAAGAGGTCATCGACTTGCAGGGTTTTGCGAGTGGTCAGGCGTAGCCATCGGGGCGACTGACCGAGAAGAACAAGGAACTTCGAATCCGGACTCACTAAAATATAACCAACTGTCTGTACAATACATAGATGCAAACGATGTCGATGGTTTTCCCGATTATGAATTCCCCACCGGTGTGAACAAAGATGAAGAGTATGAGCAACTATTCATGAGAGGAACTGGCGGACGCCAGCTGGACCTTCTCCTGACCGTTGAGCATGAAATAGCGGGTGAGGCGAGAGAGGTAGATGCGCATGCCCTTGTGGATTCGGGATGCACGGGATCCTGCATCGACGTCAGGTTCGTTGAGAGGTACGGGTTGGAAACGAAACACTACATTCGACCCCTCGCGGTGCTCAACGCCGATGGCACGCACAATGAGGCCGGATTGATCGAGGAGTACGTTGACGTCGAGCTCATGATCGACCATCACCAGGAAAGGATCGTCCTCGCAGTAACATCCCTAGCATCGTCAAACATCTTCCTGGGGTACGACTGGCTTCGACGTCACAATCCAGAAGTCAACTGGAAAACGGGTTCGATCGAATTCACCCGCTGTCCAGAAGAATGTGCAATCGAGAGGGAGATGGTGGAGGACCTAGGCAAGGTGAAGAAGGTGGTGGAACAGATGAGGAGCGTGAGTGAGATGCGAATGGACAAGACGTCCTGGCCCGCATACCTCGACGACTACGCCGACGTTTTCAGCGAAAAAGGTTTTGAGAAGCTGCCGGAACACCGACCCTGGGACCATGTCATCGACCTGAAGCCTGACTTCAAACCGAGCGACTGTAAGATCTACCCGCTGTGGAGATCCCGATGCCGCTGGCCTCGGAATCGGCTCTATTAGGTTTGACTCGACTCAGGACAGTCTTACAAGTATCCCCGACGCATTTCAGGACAGTTTCAGTGTTTGGCAGTATTAACTCGACGCATATAGCTTGGTTCTGCACCGGTGAGCCACCGAAGTCCGTTTTGGGTCACATCTGGTATTGTTCCGAGCCTCCCGAAGCTTAATTACTCATGTTCTCGAGTTACGGCTCCGAGTTCCGGCTATTTGGTGTTGTTTGGCTAGAGCCTCCGGTCTGTCTTTGTGTCCTTTGTACGCCGCTCAGAGGCTCAACCCTCTGTTGGTTATTTAAACACTCATGTAAATGTCTCAAAAATAAAAGTTTAGTTCCCCTGAGTCAGTCCCAGTCTTTAGTTCTCGTCTCCGTCACCGTTTAGTGTCGTTCCGTCCGTTCCGTCCGTTCCGTCTCGAGTCCCGTTTTCGGCCAAATCTTGCTTTCGCTATATCGCCCTCAGTTCTTATCCGTTTCCCGAGCTCTCTTCAGATTCTTAATCTCGTCGAAAATCGCTTTCGAACACTGTCTTTTCTTGCACGATTCCGAGCCCGCGTCGTAGAGCTACGAAAATAGCTTTTGGTTCCGGGAGTTCCGTGCGTTCCGCCAGCCGCAACCAGTGCAACTGCTATATCTCCGTCAATTCTGCATTGCGTCTCGAGGTCTTTTCAGATTCAGAATCGTCTCGACGAATAGTATCGATTCCTGTCTTCACTGGCGAGTTTCCGAGCCCGGGTTGTCAAGATCGTAGTTGCTCTTTGTTCTCCGACCACATTTAGGCACGTTTTGCCGGTCGTCCTTTGTACTCGCGTCCTCGAGTCGACACCTAGTCCCGAGTATTCTATTACACTTCCCCACACTTCCTGACACTATCCCCTCCATCAGACACATTAGAGTGAACCCCCAGTGGCCGAACTCAACCAGGTCCGAGTCTGCCAGTAGACCGTACCGTCACCTTTCACCGCTCACGCCAACTGAGCAGCAGTCACTCAAGGACTTCCTTGATGAAAATCTGAAATCAGGTCGCATTCGACGGTCGATATCGCCCATGGCGTCGCCCTTCTTCTTCATTAAGAAGGCCGACAAATCGCTACGCCCGATCCAGGATTACCGTAAGCTCAATGACGGTACGATCAAGAACAAGTATCCCCTCCCTCTCATTGACGAACTCGTCGACAAGGTCAAGAAAGTGAAGTACATCACTAAGCTTGACCTTCGCTGGGGGTACTACAATATCCGGATCCGCGAGGGTGACGAATGGAAGGCAGCGTTTCGCATGAACATGGGCCTCTTCGAACCGACGGTCATGTTTTTTGGCCTTTGCAATGCGCCGGCCACTTTCCAGGCCTTTGTCAACCACATCTTTAAGGACCTAATCTACGCGAACTTGATCATTGTATACCTCGACGACATCCTGATCCTCTCGGAAACCATGGAGGAGCATATCAACACGTCGAGGCACGTACTCCAGATCCTCTGAGAAAATGGCCTGTACCTGAAGCCGGAGAAGTGCGAGTTTGATGCCAAGGTCGTCAAATACCTCGGCCACATCATTGGCAATGGCGAAATCAGGGCTGACCTGGCAAAGACGGAGGCGATTGCGAACTGGCCAGTCCCATGGAACCTCAAGGAGCTGCAACAGTTCCTCGGTATGGGAAACTGGCTGAGACGGTTTATTAAGGACTACAGCAAGGTGGTCCGACCGTTGACGTCGTTAACTGGCAAGAAGGACTGGGTATGGGAGACCGAACAGCAAGAAGCGTTCGAGGAGCTGAGACGACATCTCTGCTCACCTCCAGTCCTAGCCATCGCCAATGACGAGGGCCCTTTCCGCGTAGAAGCGGACTCGTCGAACTTTGCGCTCGGTGGTGTGTTGTTGCAGAAGCAGGAAGGGAAGTGGAGGGTGATCGCCTACAGATCAGAAGCACTCGAACCGGCAGAACGAAACTACGAGATCTACGACAAGGAGATGCTCGCGATCGTTTCAGTGCTCAAGGAGTGGCGACAATACCTCCTTGGCGCTCGCCACAAGATTGAAATCTGGTCTGACCACGCCAACCTCACCTGCTTCAGGTCGGCGCAGAAGCTGAGCTATCGCCAAGCTCACTGGCGGACCGAACTTGAAGAATTCAACTTCCACCTCGAACACAAGTCGGGCAAGACGATGGGCAAGGCCGACCTGCTATCACGCAAGGCGGGCTATGATCAGGGCAAGGATGACAACGATGGGGTCATGTTCATCAAGGATAAGTGGTTGAACCGTGGAGTGGTGCGGACATCGCGCGACGAGGTGTTGGAACAAGTTGGTGAAGCGCAGAGGGCGCAGGACGAGTCGAAGAGACCTACGGGTCTGGTGGAGGTCGACAAGTTGTGGCGGATGAAAGGCAAGGTGTATGTTCCATCGACAATAAGGGAGGCCATGTTGCGGGAGTGCCACGACTCAGTTCTGGCTGGTCATCCGGGAGCGTCGAAAACAGTAGAACTCGTCTGTCGCGATTTCTGGTGGGCATTGATGTTCTCCGACGTCCGAGCATACGTCCGAGGATGCGACCGTTGTCAATGGACAAAAGCCTTAAGAACGTCGAGGTCGAGACCGCTTCATCCAAACGCTGTCCCTGAAGGACCCTGGGAAATTGTTACGGTCGACCTAATCGGAGAGCTCCCGGACTCCAAGGGACACAATGCGATCTGCGTCTTCGTGGATAGGTTCTCGAAGCAGATGCACGCGATCCCGACGATGACGAGGCTGTCAGCAGAAGGCATGGCCCAGCTGTACCGCGACCACGTCTTCCGCCTCCATGGCCTACCGAAGAAGATCATCCATGACCGAGGCACGCAGTTCGATGCGTCGATGATGAAGGAGCTGTACAAGCTTCTGCACATTGAAGGCAACCCGTCGACAGCGTACCATCCACAGACGGATGGTCAAACGGAACGCTGAAAGGTGACAGTACGGTCTACTGGCAGACTCGGACCTGGTTGAGTTCGGCCACTGGGGGTTCACTCTAATGTGTCTGATGGAGGGGATAGTGTCAGGAAGTGTGGGGAAGTGTAATAGAATACTCGGGGCTAGGTGTCGACTCGAGGACGCGAGTACAAAGGACGACCGGCAAAACGTGCCTAAATGCGGTCGGAGAACAAAGAGCAACTACGATCTTGACAACCCGGGCTCGGAAACTCGCCAGTGAAGACAGGAATCGATACTATTCGTCGAGACGATTCTGAATCTGAAAAGACCTCGAGACGCAATGCAGAATTGACGGAGATATAGCAGTTGCACCGGTTGCGGCTGGCGGAACGCACGGAACTCCCGGAACCAAAAGCTATTTTCGTAGCTCTACGACGCGGGCTCGGAATCGTGCAAGACAAGACAGTATTCGAAAGCGATTTTCGACGAGATTAAGGATCTGAAGAGAGCTCGAGAATCGGTTAAGAACTGAGGGCGATATAGCGAAAGCAAGATTTGGCCGAAAACAGGACTCGAGACGGAACGGACGGAACGACACTGAACGGCGACGGAGACGAGAACCAAAGACTGGGACTGACTCGGGGGAACTAAACTTGTATTTTTGAGACATTTACATGAGTGTTTAAATAACCAACAGAGGGTTGAGCCTCTGAGCGGCGTACAAAGGACACAAAGACAGACCGGAGGCTCTAGCCAAACAGCACCAAATAGCCGGAACTCGGAGCCGTAACTCGAGAACATGAGTAATTAAGCTTCGGGAGGCTCGGAACAATACCAGATGTGACCCAAAATGGACTTCGGTGGCTCACCGGTGCAGAACCAAGCTGTATGCATCGAGTTAATACTGCCAAACACTGAAACTGTCCTGAAATGCGTCGGGGATACTTGTAAGACTGTCCTGAGTCGAGTCGAACCTAATAGAGCCGATTCCGAGGCCAGCGGCATCGGGATCTCCACAACGCGTTAACCAAGAGCTCGAACAGTACCTTCGACTCTTTGTTAACCATCAGCAATCGGACTGGAAGGACTGGCTCCCCCTCGCAGAGTTCGCATACAACAACCGTGAACACTCAGCAACGAAGATGTCCCCCTTCTACGCGAACACAGGACGTCACCCCTTGAGCTTCGACACGACGCAAACCTCATCTACTAACATGTCAGCGGAAGAATTCGCAAAACACATCAAGGAGACTCATCGCGTTGCTAAGGACAACCTAGTCAAGGCAGCAGAGGACATGAAGCGCTACCATGACCGGACAGCAGGAGCTTCGGTAAAGTACAAGGCTGGAGATAGGGTCTTCCTTGACGGGCGAAACATCAGCACGGACTCGCCGACAAAGAAACTCGCAGACAAATGGTACGGCCCCTTTGACGTAGTCGACAAGATAGGAGCGAGCATGTACAAGCTCAAACTCCCAAAGCGATGGAAAAAGGTCCACCCTGTCTTCAACGAAGCCCTACTGAAACCCGCCGTCGAACCGTCCTTTGAAAGCCAGAAGCAACCGCCGCCGCCGCCGCCGCCAGACATCGTCGACAACGAGGAGGAGTACGAACTCGAGGAAGTCTTAGACTCACGTCTGCACCAAGGGAAACTACAGTACCTTGTCAAGTGGGTCGGCTACAATGAACCTACTTGGCAGCCTGAGACAGACTTCGGCGAGAACGCGAAGGAGGCGATCGCTGAGTTCTACCTCAAACATCCCGGTGCACCTCAAAAACTCAACATCCCTCGTCAACAACTCCGTCCGCTCTTCGTCGACACCGAGCCTGACGACCGCGATCATGGTTGGTCGGGACGCCCAACCTCGAAGGGGGGGTAATGTTAGAACCTGAACTTTCACCTTTTCCTTTATTTTCCCTTTTACCATTTCCTTTATTATATTCGTCCTTTTCATTATATTTACCCGCCTAACACACACTCCTTTCACATGACCTTCATTCGTTCCATTTCGCTCCCTTTTATGTAATCATAGACAAAGGGGCAACCGGTTCTCACGAGGTGATCACTGTATATAAGGAAGAGGAATCGCATCTGAACACCTGTTCTGCTTTTCCTCTTACCTCCGTGACGACCTAGGTGAGACCGCGTCCCCCCTCCTGTAGTAGAGTACATTGTATTAATCCTCTTACCTCCGTGACAACCTAGCCTGAGTAAACGTGTCCCAAGTCTCTACTCAAGTATAGCACGTCCCAGACGACAGTCAGCCGAGGCCTGCCCAGTCCGAGTCGTCTCCCGGACTCCCGCCTAACAGGTGGCGCTTCAGCTCCTCGAACACTTCCTGCTGTTCAGTCTCCCATACCCAGCCCTTCTTGCCTGTCAGCGATGTTGATGGGTGGACTACCTTGCTGTAGTCCTTGATGAAGTGTCGTAGCCAGTTGCCCATGCCGAGGAACTGCTGTAGTTGTTTAACGTTTCATGGGACGGGCCAGTCTGCAATCACCTCTGTCTTTGCCGGGTCAGCCTTGATCTCACCGTTGCCGATGATGTGTCCGAGTTACTTTACAACCTTGGCATCGAACTCACACTTTTCGGGTTTCAGGTACAGGCCATTTTCTCGCAGGATCTGAAGGATGCGCCTCGAAGTCTCGATATGCTCCTCGAGAGTCTGAGAGAGGATTAGGATATCATCAAGGTAGACGATGATCAGGTTGTCATAGATCAGTCCCTTGAAAATGTGGTTTATGAAGGCCTGGAAAGTTGCCGGTGCATTACAGAGGCCAAAGAACATGACTGTTGGTTTGAAGAGGCCCATATTTGTGCAGAACACTGCCTTCCATTCATCACCTTCATGGATCCGGATGTTATAGTACCCCCAGCGAAGGTCAAGCTTAGTGATGAACTTTGCTTTCTTGACCTTGTCAACAAGTTCATTGATGAGAGGGAGAGGATACTTGTTTTTGATCGTACCCTCATTGAGTTTTTGGTAATCCTGGATCGGGTGTAGGGACTTGTTGGCCTTCTTGATGAAGAAGAAAGGTGATGACATCAGCGAAATCGACTTTCTTATGTGGCCCGACTTCAGGTTCTCCTCAAGGAAATCCTTCAGTGACTCCTGTTCCATTGGTGTCAGTGGATAGATCTTACAGTCACTGGGTTTGAAGTTGGGTTTCAGGTTGATAACATGGTCCCACAGTCGGTGTTCCAGCAGTTTCTCGAATCCCTTTTCTGAGAATACATCAGCATAGTCATTGAGATATGTGGGCCAGGACACCTTGTCCATTTGAACCTCTCGCACCCTCCTCATCTCTTCTACCTCACTCTCCTTCATCACACATTCACTCAGACAGCAGGTGAATTCAATTGAACCCATCTTCCAGTTGACCTCTGGGTTATGATGTCAAAGCCAGTCATACCCTAAGAAGATGTTCAAAGATGCCAGCAATGTTACAGCAAGGACAATTCTTTCCTTGTGATGACCTATCATAAGCTTGACATCAACGTAGTTGTTGATCAAACCAGCCTCATTGTGTGTGCCATCAGCATTGAGTACCACAAGGGGCTGAATGTAACGTTTGGTCTCTAATCCATATCATTTGACAAACCTCATGTCGATGCACAATCCTGTACACCCCAAGTCTATGAGGGCATGCATGTTCACCTCTCTCATCTCACCTGCTATGCTGTGTCCAACGTTCAGGAGGAGGTCCAGCTGGGGTCTGCCAGTTCCTCTCATGAACAGTTGCTCATGCTCTTTGTCTTTGTTCACATCGGTGGGGGCTTCATAATCGGAAAAGTCATCAATGTTGTTTGCATCTAGGTATTGTACAGATGGTTGACTATATTTTATCGAATCTGGATTCAAAGTCCCTTGTTCTTCTCAGTCAGTCGCCCTGATGGCTATGCCTGACCACTCACAAAATCCTGCGAGTCAATGACCTCTTCGTCATTGCCTTCCTCCTCTACGTAATCCTCCACAGTCGACCTTCAAGTGTCTACAACTTCCTCAAATGCCGACTCCTTCATCATGCCCAGTTTGTCAGTGAGGAGGCGATGTTCACCTGGTGCCATCATCTGCAGCATGCACTGCACTATTGTCTTCCCCTGTGGGCACTTGTCCTTAAAGTGACCCAGCTGGCCACAGATCCAGCATGCCCATCATCATTGCACCTCGTTCATCGAGATGTCCATTGGCTGACCAGTGCCTCCAAAGGTGATGCCTGTCACATCATGCTTGTCGATGTGTGAGGCCACTGCTGGATGGCAAGCCGAGGGTGCCTGCTGTTGCTGTGGGCATGGTAGAGGTGGGAATGTGCGACCTCATTGGATGGCCTGGATCTGTTGTTCACCTCAGTCAATCTCAATGGCCTTCTTCTTCCAGTCATTGTATGTCGTCAGGCCTGGTGTCGACCTCAACACTCCATGAACCACCTCGATGTTCATCGTGCACTTCAGGTGGTCACAGATGATGACATTGTCCATCAGACCTGCCATCGTGATGATTATGTTGAGCTTCTGGAAGAACTCATTGGCTGTGAGGTCCTTCTGAACCTTGGTCCAGAATTCTGCCAGTGCCTTCTCCTTTCGGTTCGGGTTGTCAAACGAGGCATCCAGTCATTCCTGGAACCTGGTCCAGCTATCCATGAAACTCACAATGCCAGTCATTGTGAATTCCTCAACATAGTTCTGTGCCCACATTGATGTGTTGCCACCCTTGAGGTAGGAGAGGGTGAGGTAGATTTTGCTCAACAATGAGGGGTACTTTGTAGGGTTCACCGAGACAAAGAGAGTGACTTCACATCTGAAGTCAAGGTAATCATTGCCACCAGCAAATTCGTGTGGTTGGGCAACATCAATCGAGGGAGTCTGAGTGGCGGGGGCATGTGTCACTTGATGAGTGAAGGCACCTGCAACAATTGCCACGATCTGTTCCAGCTGCTGTTGGCTGAAGCCTCCCATCAACATTGTTGGTACTGGCATGCATGACAGGTGTTCAGAGGGAGTTGGTGGTGATGAGTCTCTACAGGGCATACAATAGCCTCCTGGTTCGCTAGGGAGGATGACTGATGATGTCAAGACTGTTGGTGATGATGGTGCACAAGGAGGTCAAGGTGCCCACCGAGTTCATTGGCCTTGTTCATCTGTTGAATACCAAGCATGCCTAGTGTCACTCCACCAGATGTTATGGGTGATGTGATTTCTATCGTCCACTACATATGAATGTCATTTGTTGTTGTAGCGTGAGGAGGAAGGGAGAGCCCATTGCTGTTCCTCTGTGAGATCTATGTTGACTACACCAGAGGGGGAACAGGGAGGGGCTGGTTATCTGGATGAACGTTATGCTGATGAAGGACAGGTTTGTTGGCAAATTTGATGACAAGACAGAAGGAAGCTGCTGAGATAACAATCGACAATGACGTTGACAACTGTATGTGATGTGTTACCCATGTCCAAGTCAGATGGCTCCTCCACCAAAGTGAGATGCAGAGAGCCAGGGTGAGAGATGGTTTCCTAATCAAGATGGCAACTCGCCCAAGGTCAAGTTGGCGTCCAAATGTGGTAAGGGTCAGGAAAAGTTGGTTGGAAAGTTTATGTAATACACAAACATCCGAAAATGTCTGGGCAGGGTTGAGGGTTGTTGTTTAGGGGGTTTACACATCAAGTCCATCAAGGGGAGTGCTCCTCTAGACCAAGTGAAGGTGAGTCAACAGCGATGACATACACTGGGGATGAGTCTGGGTGGGGTTCTGCTTTTATGTTAGGCGGGAGTCCAGGAGATGACTCGGACTGGGCAGGCCTTGGCTGACTGTTGTCTGGGATGTGCTATACTCAAGCGGGGACTTGGAACATGCTGTACTCAGGCTAGATTGTCATGGAGGATTAATACAATGTACTCTACTACAGGAGGGGGACGTGGTCTCACCTAGGTTGTCGCAGAGGTAAGAGGAAAAGCAGAACAGGTGTTCAGATGCAATTCCTCTTCCTTATATACAGCGATCACCTTGTGAGAACCGGTTGCCCAATTGTCTAAGATTACATAAAAGGAGTGGAATGGAACGAATAAAGGTCAGGTGTAAGGGAGTGTGGGAAATGATTGAAAAGGTAGTTAAATATAATGAAAAGGGAGTGATTAAAGTAAAGGAAATGGTAAAAAGGAAAATAAAAGAAAAGGTGAAAGTTTGAGTTCTGACATGAAGGAGACAATGGGTGATGCATGGTTACTTGGTGGATGATGCAGGAATGAATGTATGTGCAGCAGCGTGGTTTGCCAACTACAGAAGGTAAAAAAGAAGTGTAGGGAGCATAATTTCGAGAGTTGAAAACTTTAGCCCCTGTTGCCGAAGATTTAGAAGGAAGAATTCTTTCAATAACTGGGATTTCTTGAAAGCATATAATGTCCAGAGCTGAATAGGTAGAAGAGAAGGAATGTAAAAGGTAATCGAAAGTGGGAGATAAATTGTGAATATTAAGAGAAAAGATGGATATTGTGTCTGTCATGAAGATTAATATGGGGAACAATAGTTGCAGTGAGTGAGGCAGTCAGAAGACCGAGCACTGTGATTGCCCTGGCAGTTAATGCAGTGAGAAAAATGGTCACACTGTAGATTGTTGGATGCGGTGCATGGTGCGCATTTGGCAACATGGACTGCAGTGCGGTGAGGTTCAGAACAGATCGCACATTGCACAACAGATCAACATTTGGATGCTGGGTGACCTAGATGGTGACAGTTGTTGCATTGATTGATTGTGGGGCAGGCTTTCATTTCTTTGAGGTGGTGGATAACCCCAAAGACTGGGACCAAATGATTGTTGTGGAGGAAAAAGTGATCAAAAGCTAGGCAGTCAGAATCCTTGACAATGATGGAGACATTGCAAAAGTCTCGTTTGTTAAGTTGCTCAATAGAAGACATGAACCAAGGTGGGAACATGAATTTGTAACCTTCAAATTGTGGAAGTGCTGATACTTCATCAAACAAATCTTTCTCCAAATAGATAAGTTTGGTATCCCTGTTGAAGACTGGGACACCAGGAATAACCATCTTAAACTGTGGTGATAGTGTGAATGCTTTTGCGCCACTGATGTTGATGATGCAATTAAGTTGGGTGACGAATGAGTGGTATTGAGCATCAAAATCTGTGTGGATATTAGTGAATGCCACAAGAAAGTTGCTATTGGATGTGTATTCCACATTCAAAACAACAAGGTGTTTAAACAGCGGGTTGCTCTTTAGGCCTGTGTGGACAGTGTTTTTCACTGAGAGAGTGGAAGGTCAGATGGTAAGGTCCCCTGGGAGTGAAAAGTAGATGCATCGTACATTACGAACACGGGTATTTACAGATCTGTTAGATCTGTTGATCGAGTGTCAGCGACGGACTACGGGTATGCAGATGGTAGCCGGGTCGCGCGGAACTCAGTCAGAGGAGGAGGGAGACAAGAGAGAGAGCGGTGAGCCAGGGGGAACTGACACAGTGTGGAGATAAGGAGCAGCTTCTGGACGTAGCCAGGTAGAATTGACCAGGTCGAAACTAGGGGATAAGTACAGGAAGACTACCTACTTATATACCCTTCAGCGGCTGCGCACGGACCAGGGAATTAACTACTACATAAGGATAGATGATAGAACGTCGTGGAACTTCATAGAATAATGAAATCATAGGATCGGTCAGCGAGTAAGGATAGTGCGAGAAGGAGCGTAATGAATAATGAGTAAGCAGGAATAAGCGTGATTAGTGATGGATGGATAAGATATGATAAGATAAGATAATTTAAAAAGCGTCCATGACATGACCCTCCCCTTCAAGGCGAGCGTCCCGATCGCCCTTGTTCCCTACCCTGGAACTTACCGGCCCACCACTGTGCCACTCCTTTCTGTCTCTCAGGCTCCGTCATTTCAAACACGGGTCGGAACTTCAGCTGCGACATCTCTAGGGTGTTGAGGGCGCGAGGAGCACTGGGAGTTGATTTATGAAATTCGTCAATGGCCTCTTGAGAGTTCGTCAAATTCTCAATTGGCTCCCAGGTGCGTTCTTCGTTCGGATACCCTTTCCAATGTACAAGGTATTTGAGCTTCCCTCGCACAAGTTTGGAGTCGACAACCTTTTCGACCTCATATTCCAGCACATCGTCAATGATTTCGGGCGGGGGTGGAAGATCCTGCTTTTGCGACGTATACTGCGGCTCGTGGTATGGGGAGAGGAGCACTTCATTGAAAACCGGATAGACTTTTTTCCATGTACGTGGAAGTTTAAGTCTATATGCTGACGTGCCGATTTTCTTTTCGACAATGAAAGGCCCATAACGTTTATCTCCCAGCTTCTTCATAGGACAATCTGTCTTTAAGTGAGTTCCTTCGAGCATGACCTTTTCCCCAGGTTTATACTCGATGGATTCTCCCTTCGTCCTGTCATAGAAGCGCTTCATGGTTTCGGCCGCATGCTTTAACGCCGATTCAGTTTCCTCCCTGATCTTGGCCATTCGGTCGGCAAACTGCTTAGCGGACTCATTGGTCGATTCGCGTCTAGGATTCGTGCCCTTATATGGGTGTCTCCCATGGTTGACGAAAAAGGGTGACGCTCCTGTCGACGTTTGTTCTTTGTCGTTGTACGCGAATTCCGCTAGCGCAAGCCATTCCGCCCAGTCCGACTGATGGTGGTTAACAAAGAGACAAAGGTACTGTTCAATCTCTTGGTTTATCCGTTCTGTCTGACCATCTGTCTGTGGGTGATATGCCGTTGACGGGTTTCCCTCGATACCCAGTAACCGGTATAGTTCGTTCATGAATTTGGACTCGAACTGTGATCCTCTGTCATGAATAAACTTGCGCGGTATGCCGTGTAGCCTGAAGACATGATCCCGGTAGAGCCTCGCCATTCCTTCCGACGTTATGCTCACTGAGGTAGGGATCGCATGCACCTGTTTACTGAACCTGTCAACGAAGACACAGATTGCGTTATGCCCATTGGACTTGGGTAGTTCGCCGATCAGGTCTGCTGTGACAATTTCCCAAGGACCTTTCGGGATCTCGTTTGGGTTCAGAGGATTGTGCGGTTTCGCTCTGTGTGCCTTTGTACGTTGGCACGCATCACATCCCTCGACATACATTCGAACATCTCGTTGGATTCCCGGCCACCAGTAGTTGCGTGTGATCAACTCATGGGTCTTGTAGCGTCCTGGGTGTCCTGCGAGCGTGCTGTCGTGATGGTTTTGAATGATGTCTTCTCGGAGTTTATGGTCTTTCGGCACGTAGATCCTGCCCTTCCACATCAACAACCCTTCTTCTTCCTCCCACTCTCGTTCCTTCCGCTCTAACGCCTTCACAATTGCTCTGTCCCTGTTGTTTCGTACCCTTTTAATTCGTTTAACGAAGTCTGCATCCAGCGCTTCTAGCAGTGTTTCGTTTACAAATAAGTCCGGCTTGAGCAAAACAATGTCGATATTGTCGTTCTCCCCCCTCTCATGATCCGCTCGTCTCGAGAGGAGGTCAGCCTTAGTCATCAGGGCACCTGGTTTATGGAACAGTTTGAAGTCGTAGTCCGCTAACTCCTGTAGCCATCTCGCTTGTCTTTGGTTAATCTTCTGGGGTTTTCGGAAATACTGGAGGTTGAGGTGATCCGACCAGATTTCGAAGGTTTGCGTTGCCCCTAGAAGATATTGTCGCCAGTCATCCAGTGCGCACATGATCGCGAACATCTCTTTGTCATAGATTTCGTAATTGCGCTCTGCTTGGCTAAGCGCTTGCGATCGGTATGCGATTGGATGCCACTTTCCGTCAACGAATTGGGACAGAATGGCGCCGTTAGCGAAATGCGACGAATCAGCCTCCACCCGAAATTGACCGTCATCAGTAGGCACTGTGAGTACAGGTTCTTCACAGAGCTTCTGTTTCAGACGTTCAAAGGCCTCCTGTTGCTCCATCTCCCACTTCCACTCTACATCTCCGGTCAACACTGTCAAGGGCTTCGCATAGTGACTGAATGCTAGGATGAAGCGGCGGTAATAGTTGCAGAACCCAAGGAAAGACTGTAGTTCTTTCTTGTTCTTAGGCACTGGCCAATCTTTTACACCCGCCACTTTGGCTGGATCCATGCGAATCTGTCCGTTGCCGAGGATATGCCCGAGATAGTTCACGGTCTCTTGAGCGAAGCTGCACTTTTCTGGCTTTAAGAACAACTTGTTTGCTCGCAACACTTCCAGGACTTGTCGGACGAGTTTGTCATGATGTTCGCGAGTTCGTGCGAAGATCAGGATGTCGTCCATGTAGACTATGACGTGTCCATCATTGACGAGTTCTCGGAAGATCTCGTTCATGAATCCTTGGAAGGTTGCCGGTGAGTTTGTGAGACCGAAAAACATGACCATTGGTTCGAATAGACCGCGGTTTGTCCTGAAGGCGGCTTTATGCTCGTCGCCCTCTCGAATCCGAATGTTATTGTAACCCCAACGTATGTCAAGCTTCGTGAAGAATTTCGCCTGTTTCGTTTTGTCAATGAGCTCTTGGATTAGAGGTAACGGGTATTTGTTCTTAACCGTCATCTCGTTGAGCCGGCGATAGTCCTGTACGGGGCGAAGCTTGCCATCCTTCTTTTTTATGAAGAAGAAGGGGGATGCCATCTCAGATTGAGAGTTACGAATACAGCCAGTTCTCAAGTTTTCGGTGAGGAATTCGTCCAGTGCCACCTGTTCGGATGGGCTGAGCGGGTAGATTTTACAGTCAGAGAGCTTTGATCCCGGCTTGAGTTCAATAGCATGATCCCAAGGGCGTCTCTCTGGTAACTGATCGAATTCCTGTTCACTGAAGACATCCGCGAACTCTTTGACATAGTTCGGGACTTCCTCGAGCACCTGTTGTCTGACCTTCAGCGCTTTTCTCGGATCGGACTTAATGTACCTGTCCCAATTGAAGAGGAAGAGCTGATCGCCGTCTTCAAGTTCCACCAAATCAAGGTTTTCGTCAGGGTCTGCATCAATGTCCTCTAGACTACGGATATAGCCGCATACATTGGGGCATCGATCAAATTCGATCGTTGATTTTTGCCAGTCGATGTTGGGATTGTGCAGCTTTAACCATTCATGTCCGATGAACACATCTGTTTTCCCTAGATCTGTGACCGCGAAGTGGATGCGCTCCGAATGATCTTTAATTGTCATGCGCATTTCCACAAACTCTGTGATCAAGCCGTCCTTGTTGAGCGTGCCGTCAGCATTATAGACTCGGATTGGGATGGGTGTCTTTTTTGTCCGGATCTGATGCTTTTCGACGAAGGATCGGTTGATACATGAGCCAGTGCAGCCACTGTCCAGTAGGGCGTCTACCTTGAACTGGTTACCGGTGTCGGTCGTTTGAAGGAGAATCGGTACCATGAGCTGTTGCCCCCGAGACCCTCTTACGAACCGTTTCGGACCCCTCAGGTCCCTAACAGCTGCCACGGCATCTGGTTCTTCTAGCGCAATGATTTGACGCACTGTCTCTTCATTCGCTTCAGCATGCCTCTGCTGTTTCATCCACACTCGGAGAGTTGTTAAAGCACTTTCGAGTTTATCCTCTTTGAGATGCCGTACTACCCATGGGGCCGTAAAGGGGACAGGGCAATCTCTCCAGGACTTCCTCTCAGCTTGTTTCGACGAGTTTTCATTTTTCACGGATTTCGGTTCAGTTCCGGCCAAGGAAGAAATAGAATTAAAAGATTCGGAACAGGGTTTTACATGATTTTTTGACACAGGAGTAGGACGAGATGATGAGGCAGACGTGTTGTTACATATAGGCATATCTATACTACTAGCTACTGGTACAGGGACAGAAGGAATATTTTTGCGAGTGACATTGCTTTTTACATTTTTTTGTATTTTATCTAAATTATCTACAGAGTCCATAGAATTATCAAAAATGGCCGTTTGAAAAACCGAAACTGAACCTATCCCAGTCAGTGCCGTGTTCACTGCTGGGGTTCCGCAAAATCCAACTCCCGCTCAAAGAGCGCCTCCTCTTCTTCCTCCGCAAAGTCTGACTCCTTGAGCGTCGCGGTCTCGTCTGCCCAGACTTTTCTCTCTCGGGGTTCCATCCCCATCAACACAGCCCTTATCACCTTCTTCTGCATCGGGCAATTCCTCTGTAGATGTCCAGATTCCTTGCAGTAGTAGCAGAGTCCGGCTTTCCTCAGCTCTTCGAGTGAGACGTCCATCGGCTTCCCCATGCCTCCATATGTGACTCCGGTGGCATCGCGTCTTTCGGGGATTCTCGGTGTGAACGTCTGGGTAGGTTTTGGTGGGAGCACCTGAGGTCTGGACGGGGCAGCGCGCATTTGTTCGATGGCCTTCATCTGACGTCTAGCATTGTCGAATCGAATGGCTTTTTCTTGCCAGCCTTTGTACATGGTTGGGACCGTGTCACTCATTTCGATTTGGTATACGATCTCTCTATCCAAGGCTTTCGTCAGTTTGTGGATGAGGGTGTCGTCATTCTTTGCGTCATCGTTGTATCCTGCCGCACGGCGATAGATGTCGAACTGCTGGAAGAATTGGTCGGCTGTGATGTCTCGGGTGTGCTTCCAGCTATCCAATTTTTGCATGGCGTTCATGCGTTCGTTCGGATCTCCGAACGCTTTCTCCAGCTGTTCGTTAAACTTCTGGCGACTGACGAGCGAAAAGATCAGATAGCCGTCCATCTTGATGCTTTCCAGGAAGTTCTGTGCTCAGAGTGCGGCCGAGCCTTCCGTCATGAACGACAACACGAAAAGGAAGTAGTCCTTGTCGTTCATGAAGTCCTCTGCATTAGCTTCAACGTAAAGGGTGATGGCACGTTCGAACTTCTTGTAGTCTCGCCCGTTGAACGCCTCGGGTTTGGCAATATGTCTTCCTCCACTGCGGCTTGTTGGTGGAGGGACAGGTGCGGCTGCGGCTGCTGGCGTGGGGGTTGCGAGTAATCCCAGGCCGTGTAGCGCGTTGATGATCTCCTGCATCATGTCGTTTGAGATCGTCGGAGTTGCGGCTGCTGGCGCAGCTGGGGCTTGGGGTTCTGCCATGATAGGCGGTGGTGTTGGTGATGGGTGGGGTGGTTGGTGGGCTCCTAGCTCGTCGTCTAGGCGTACCAGGTCGTCATCGGTCAGGGGTGGTAGTTGTGCAAGGACAGCGTCAGCAGTGTCTTCTGGTGGTGTATTCCACCGCTGTGCTGCTGATCCAGGCAGTCGAGCGTATGGGTGTGGAGCCAGCTCAAATCAGAGACAACACTGCCAGCCGACAGGTGGTGCGGATGCCTGCGGATCTGATTGAGCGCTGTAACAAAACTCCTGATGTGGTGGTCAACTTTCACTTGCTGATCAAACCCGGATCTTCCTCTGTGAAGACTCCAACGGGCGCCAAGGGACCTTTCCGAAGATCACCCCCAAGGCCTGGTAGCTACTCTCGAGTGGGTCGGACTCAACGTTACCCCCTCTCAAACGAGCGCTAGTTGATCGAATAGAAAGAGGACGGCAGGTTGTGAAACGAGTGAGTTTAATAATGAAGGTAAGGAATTAACGACGTATCGGCCTGATCGATGCACGTGAGATCGATCTAAGAATAGGTGTGGGTCGAAGCGATCGTAGTCGGGGTCGCAGTCCAAGTCGTCGGACGCGTCGGATGAGAATGTTGGTCTAGAGTTCGGGGTTACGGACAGGTAGTGGTCGGTTTTGAGGTTGTTGGATGAGATGAGGGTTGAGAGTGATGATGATAGATAGTAGGAATAGTTCAATGGTGAGAGTGATTTGCGGGGTACAGGTGAAGGTGTAGATGGTAGCGCGGTAGAGAGATCGTTGTTGGTAGGAGATGCGAATGTTTAGAGCCAGCGTGGCGTTGGTGACTGAGAATGCGCAAGGCGGTAGGGGTAAGTTTCGACCTTGTGTCAGCGACGGACTACGGGTACGCAGATGGTAGCCGGGTCGTGCGGAACTCAGTCAGAGGAGGAGGGAGACAAGAGAGAGAGCGGTGAGCCAGGGGGAACTGACACAGCGCGGAGATAAGGAGCAGCTTCTGGACGTAGCCAGGTAGAATTGACCAGGTCGAAACTAGGGGATAAGTACAGGAAGACTACCTACTTATATACCCTTCAGCGGCTGTGCACGGACCAGGGAATTAACTACTACATAAGGATAGATGATAGAACATCGTGGAACTTCATAGAATAATGAAATCATAGGATCGGTCAGCGAGTAAGGATAGTGCGAGAAGGAGCGTAATGAATAATGAGTAAGCAGGAATAAGCGTGATTAGTGATGGATGGATAAGATATGATAAGATAAGATAATTTAAAAAGCGTCCATGACATCGAGACAGTGGAAATTTCCCCTTCAGGGTTCTGCTCTGTAGAGCAGATCACTTTAGTGGGAGTTGTCTTTGGCTTCTTCTGTGCTGCTTTAGCATAGGAGACAGTGGTAAAACTGTTGCAATCCATTCTGATGGTGTCGTATGCCAAAACTGTTTGACTATTCAAGACTAGCCTCACAACACATGGATCAGATAGCCATTATTCAAATATTTAATTCTAGTCGCTTAGAATTCACATGGCAGAATTACCCCAGATCTCAGAAAATTTAATTAATTCAAAACAATTCATTGCTAACCAGGGGTATTAACTACTACAAGGCACTAGAATGAAGGTACCAAATAGGCAATATAAATCTAGATACATGGCAAGGTCCCCGATCAAATTAAACCAAAAGAAAATATGAAGGTTCAGAAGACGAATAGCTGAGAGAAATAAATGACTCTGTTACCATGCATATTGTTGCATGGATATGTTAGCATTCCCACAGAAGTTTATGTAATATTATGGAAGGGAATAACAAGGAATAACAAATGCAAAATAATGGAAAGGCCTAGATCACATTCATAATGAATCCAGAACTTAGAGAACTTAGGTTTAGATCACTCTCTAATGGAAATTTGGAAGGATCTAGAAACAAAGAAAGGCTGTACATAGATTTGATTGGTTCAGTCTAGAACACAGTAGAATCCTGGCTTAAAGTAGGCCAGAAACATATGGAAAGATCTAGTTATGGGAGCTAGAATATGTTGGAATGTACCAGAACATTTTGGTGGTGGTCTGGAATGATATGTAAAGGTTGAGAAGGTTCTGGAACAAGTATGTCCAGACTTCTAGACCTATTTATAGAACACAGAAAATAGTATAAAGGAAGGGCCTCAGAGCTGCTAGCAGAAAAGAGGGAGATGGAAATTCCCCAACAAGACAGACAGCCAAGTGAATTGTCACTCAAGAGAGATACTCACTGGAGTATTCTAATAAGGTAATTCTCAGCTAACTGACAGCAAACTAACCCTCTATAGCTAGCTAGTGACCAGGTCCAACCTAATTAGCCAAACTCAAAATCTAAGTGTGAAAATCAGCAAGTAGTTGCTTGAGTTACAGCCATTTTCATAAGTCCTGCAACACGTGCATGTCACGTGAAGTGAGCCGCGTCAGAGCCAAAATGTCGAAAAATTAGAATGAATGCCTATTTTCTCTGTGAATTCTGCACAGTACCTGCTCATTAAGTACTCAAAAAATAGGCATGGTTCTCAGGAGCAGAAATATGTAAAATAGGGAGCAATAAATTGACTGTGTAGGTGGGTGGAGATCAAACAAGTGCAGCTGGTCTGTTCTCTCACCCATTTCCACTGAGATTCAAAAATTATGGCTCCCCTACATCTATCTATAAAATTCTTTCCTGTGTCTGTAAATTAAGTATATGACTATACCAACAGCTCCTGAAAGTTTGAAGCCAATCCATTCAGTATTCATGGTCCAGCAGCAAGATTTGTGTTCTACTCTGCAAGACCTGTTGTGAGAAAAGGAGGGTGGAAAGAGCTTGAAGTGGAACACAAATCTTGCTGCTGCACCATGAATACTGAATGGATTGGCTTCAAACTTGCAGGAGCTGTTGATATAGTCATATACTTAATTTACAGACACAGGAAAGAATTTTATAGATAGATGTAGGGGAGCCATAATTTTTGAATCTCAGTGGAAATGGGTGAGAGAACAGACCAGCTGCACTTGTTTGATCTCCACCCACCTACACAGTCAATTTATTGCTCCCTATTTTACATATTTCTTCTCCTGAGAACCGTGCCTTTTTTTTGAGTACTTAATGAGCAGGTACTGTGCAGAATTTACAGAGAAAATAGGCATTCATTCTAATTTTTCGACATTTTGGCTCTGACACGGCTCACTTCACGTGACATGCACGTGTCGCAGGACTTATGAAAATGGCTGTAAGGAAACTCAAGTGTTCAGTAAAGAGACTCAGTGAAAGTCTAAAGTAAAAAGCTGGAAATCCTTGGTGGATTACTCAAGATCTTCAAGAAAGGAAATTGGTAAAGTGAATTAGGACATCTTAAACTACTAACTTTTACAGGTTACAATCTATCAGTACAAGAAATCAAAATCCCTAGTAAAATGAACAACTGGGAAAAGTTTTGACTTAACAACTAGTCCATTCAACCCCAGTGGAACTGCAATCAACAAGATTCACTATTTGATCTTACTTGCAGTACCAGCAAGACAACGGTCTCAACGGGGGGATAGTACACTTTGGTTTTGGAACTTTGGGGAGTGTTATGTGCAGAATGGGCATAACCATCAGGTGCAAAGATGGTGCCTTCTGAATCCATGCGGTAGCCTGATCCAGAAGTGCAGGTCTTGGCTATGGTGGCAGCATATTCCATCTTCCCATTTTTAGGGGTCTGGACACACTGTTCAACAATCAGAGCCAGGGGTGGGAACCTGGGGTCATGAACAAAACATGAACCAATTGGGTCTGGAAGGAATTTAACATTTTTGTTTGTGTTAGTAGAACCTGAAGACACATTAGCAGGAGATGGGGAAGTGGAAAGCTGTTTTTCAATTTTGTTAGTTTTTTCAGAAATAGAAGAAACAATCGCAGAGAGAGATTGAATGAAGCAGGACATGGAATGCATAGAGTCCACAATTTCCTGGTCACAGATGGTCTGAGTGGAAACATAGATATTTTTGAACATGTGTTTGAACAACAGCAAGTGAATACAATAGGATGAATGGAAGGCTTCAAGGCTGTTGTTAGCCTGATTCGACAGGGTAGTTTCATCGTCCAGTGTGTTTGATTTATGTATCCAGGAGACAAGGTTGGAGCCAATGTTGGCGAGTGTTAGGATCCCAAGTGCACATTCTCCTTTTTCCCTTCTTTCATTGTCTTCACCCTCTCTGACGTCCCTTCCCTCCCTACCCTCACCGGACTATGTCCGATGTCACTCCTTCCGCTGACGTTACCCACTTATCGAATGTGTGACCCTTGCATGTGGTCGTGGGCGATGTCGTCCACTCATTAATAAGAACATTCCATGACATTCCATGACATTCCATTTCCCAGGAACATCGTCCCCTTTATAGTAGTTAGGTCTCACAAGTGCTGAGTATATAGGTAGCTCGTTCACCTGTATTGTCCCTTACCCCAGCATTCTTGGAATCTACTACTGCTTGCTCTTGACAATGTTGTCTGCGACGCTTGCGTGTTCGACTCCTCCCCTCTTCACTCTCATGTCTGTGGGTGTTGTTCTCCCATGTCGCTTGACCTCTGCCCACGTCGTATGCGGGTGTGATGGTTAAGTGATTGTTGAGTACATGGCCGTACTCTAACAGCGAGAGCTTTGCCTGCTAGGCTAGGGTCCTCATACCATGGAGTGGCCGATGCCCAGGAAGGTTGTGTGACAAACATGGTGACCTGACAAATTGTTTCCTTAGTAAGATCTTGAAAGGCTCGGTTGACCCTCTCGGTGATTGCTGGATCTTCCGCCTCATCGATAAAGTCCATGTCGTTGTTGAGTTGTGGGGCTTGGCTGGTATGTTTTTCCTCATCTTGAACATACATGTCGTCGTCCATGTCTTGTTTGGCGATACGGGCAGGAGGTTGGAGCACGGTGTGCTCTTCTTCAGAATTAACACGTTTGAGGCTGTTCTGAGACTCAATTTCGGGGGTCGGGAGGAGGTCTCCCTGTTTGCACAACTTGGCCGCATGTTCGTCAGCCTCGATATCGGGTGACCAGTTGACTCAATTCTTCTTACAGCCATTTTCATAAGTCCTGCGACATGTGCATGTCACGTGAAGTGAGCCGCATCAGAGCCAAAGTGTCGAAAAATTAGAATGAATGCCTATTTTCTCTGTGAATTCTGCACAGTACCTGCTCATTAAGTACTCAAAAAAAAGGCATGGTTCTCAGGAGCAGAAATATGTAAAATAGGGAGCAATAAATTGACTGTGTAGGTGGGTGGAGATCAAACAAGTGCAGCTGGTCTGTTCTCTCACCCATTTCCACCGAGATTCAAAAATTATGGTTCCCCTACATCTATCTATAAAATTCTTTCCTGTGTCTGTAAATTAAGTATATGACTATATCAACAGCTCCTGCAAGTTTGAAGCCAAACCATTCAGTATTCATGGTCCAGCAGCAAGATTTGTGTTCCACTTCAAGCTCTTTCCACCCTCCTTTTCTCACAACAGGTCTTGCAGAGTAGAACACAAATGTTGCTGCTGGACCATGAATACTGAATGGATTGGCTTCAAACTTACAGGAGCTGTTGATATAGTCATATACTTAATTTACAGACACAGGAAAGAATTTTATAGATAGATGTAGGGGAACCATAATTTTTGAATCTCGGTGGAAATGGGTGAGAGAACAGACCAGCTGCACTTGTTTGATCTCCACCCACCTACACAGTCAATTTATTGCTCCCTATTTTACATATTTCTGCTCCTGAGAACCATGCCTATTTTTTGAGTACTTAATGAGCAGGTACTGTGCAGAATTCACAGAGAAAATAGGCATTCATTCTAATTTTTCGACATTTTGGCTCTGACGCGGCTCACTTCACGTGACATGCACGTGTCGCAGGACTTATGAAAATGGCTGTAACTTGTTCGCAAATGGCGTCATTGTGGTTGAAGGTCTTGTTGCGATCACATTCGACACATAACTTGGCGGAACCGCTAACACATTTGCGACTGTGATAGGGTAGGTCCTTTTTACACTCCTCACACTTGGTGGGGTCCTTGGGATTGACAAGGGAACGAGAGGACTTTGTTTTGTGAAGCGACACTTTCGCTCTAGTCAGCATTTTGCTGTCCATAGCGAAGGGAGAATAAGAGATAAGACTTGGCACAGAAATTTCCCACAGTAGATGATGATGGTAGGAAAGTGAGTCACCTCGAGTCCTCGACGTCCAGCGCATCCGCAGTTGGTGGAAATGGCGACATTCGCAAAGTCCTCGTTCAACACCAAAGTATACGCTGCATCACGCCCGACATATCCGCGCCAGCTGTTTGACTTCGTCTTCCGTTATCACGAACATGGATCCAGCGGCGTGCATGGACAACCCGGGGGCGACACTGGCAAGGCGCGATGGGACCTTGCAGTGGACCTAGGGTGTGGAACTGGTGCGTCAGCAGTAGATTGGACAGGTGTGCTCAACACGGATGCCTTGAGTCAGGTCAGGCGACAGTTGAGTTGCATCCTTTTAAACGCATTATCGGCGTCGACCCGAGCGCTAAGATGCTCGATGGGGCGCGCCAATATATTGTCAACGAACTGGGAGGGCGAGACGAGGGTACAGCGAAGAAACAGTACGAGTTCGTCGAGTCTCCAGCCGAAAATCTTGGCTTTTTAGAAAATGAGAGCGTGGATCTGGTGGTATCAGGTATGTCAACCATAATATTCCCTGATTTTTGTCGATTTTATTATTCTCTATATTAATGTAGCTCAGGCTGCACATTGGTTTAATTGGAAGAAACTCTGGCCTGAACTCGCTCGAATTCTGCGGAAGAACGGAACAGTCGCTATCTGGGTCGGTTCATCCATTTCCTATGTTCTCATGGTATGCTAACATTTTCTGCAGGGCTACTCAGAGATGCGCATATCGCGGTATCCTTCTCTGACCCCTCTTATCAATGCTTACTCTGGAGGGTCCGAACCCAGCACGAGCCTAGGACCTCACTGGGAGCAGCCAGGCCGGAGCATCGTCGAAAACCTTCTACAAGACATTCCAAACGCATCGTCTGTCGTCCCCAGTGCGTTCTGTGCTGAAGAGAGGGTCTATTTCTCTGGTAAAGTGTTCAAGCCCGTGTTCCCTAATAAGATTTTATAAATCCGGAGAACCACCTAATCCGATCCCATTGCAGGCCCGCACCACCCCTCTATTCAAGACGCGCGTCCAGTGATTCTGCGCAAGAAGATGTCCTTGGAGAACTTCGAGGCATACCTCCGCTCATTCTCTTCGCTGCACACGTTCCAGGCGAAGTACCCCGACGACGCCAAACGTGCGGACGGCGACATTGCTCAGCGGTTTATGGCGGCGCTGAAAACAAAGATGCGCGAAGTGGATTCGGATGCTGGCGAGGGAGTAGAGAAAACGAATAAGTTGAATGCTGAGGAGATAGAAATTGAGTGGCCCCTGGCGCTTGTCCTGGCTAAACGAGCATGAACAATAAATAGTACATGCGTACGTTCCTTTCTCATTTTGCAAGACAAGTCTGATAAGTGGTATCAATGTTTAGATATCTGTTCTGTCTACAGCTCGGTAGCGACCGCTTTTGCAAACACGCACGCCACGCGTGCAGTATGACAAAGCCACATCGTCTACTTTGTTATGCACTCACCATGGGAAAGTCCCTTTTCACACTCCGCGACCGACCGTATCCTATATGCGAGTTCGAGTACAGAAGCACCCGTACTCCTACATATGCATAGGGAGATTTTGAGGCACAAACTCCAGCTGGATCTTTGCCCTGTTTCCTTCCAACTGTCTTCGATCACACCACTCACGATGTGATTCCGCAATGCAGGATATGTAGATCAAACTTTGCTGTGGAAGGGCGATCAGCAATACTTATGAAGAGCCGCAAAGCTTTGGTGTACTAGTATAAGCTTGCTGAAACCGTCTGAGTCAAACCCGAGCCCCGCAACGCGAAGACCGCCGATAACATAGCAAAATGTCTTCGTCCCCCAATAACCATAGTCATGGCCACACAAACGTGGCATCGGCTGCTGAGAACGACAAAAACGACAGCTCGCAGTCCACGAACAACGAGGCATTCGCAAATAAGGTGGTTGAACTGGTGAACACCGTTAAATCGCTTAAAACTAGGTATATAAACGTCCATGCGAGAATCAAGAAACCGGCAATCCAGAAACAGGTAGCAAAGAGAAGAGAAGATCTAGGGAAGTTAGATGAAGAAAGAGACAAGGTACTCAACGACACCTCTCGGACCGATAGAGAAAGATATGCAAAGTTGCACAACGAGGCCAAGTCATCGGGGGGATCTGATCTGGAGGAGAAGAAGGAAGAGATGGACAAAGTGTTTGCCGAGATCGTGCGCAAAGTATCTGGAGTAGACGTGTTGAAGCGAGGACTGGACGTGTTGGATGCGTGATAACCCAGATGTTTCCGCCTACCATTTACCACTACTAGTACTACACAATTATACAATGTCTCCTTCACCTTCAGTCCTTTAAATCGTAAGAAACAACGGTAACTTGGCGAATGTAGAGCTGCCTACTGGAGGCCGGGCTAAAATTGAATAATTGCCGGTGATCTGTCGCACACAGTAGATGTTAGCATTCATATCAGAACTTCCATGTTGTGTAATGAGTCGTTGAATAGCATGCAGTGTGAGCACCACACGACATATTCAAGGTGAAGAATTGCTAATCGCTATTGCGCTGCGCACACTGCTCTGAGACGTTCCGAATGCTACATCATATACACATTATAACTAAAACTAACGTGGTACATCTACAAACTCGCCCGCTTCCGTTCGCTCTTCTTCTCCTTATACTTCATTTCCGTCTCCGCGTCCGCAAACGCGTAGTCAATGTACCCCTCCGGACGCCCAACTGTATAAAACGTATCGCGGTTGTACGGCGTGAACGGGATGTTGTTCTTGATCCGCGCAGGCAAGTCAGGCTAGAAATATTTTTAACGCAACCGTAGAGATCCAGACATCAGGATCGAAAGCAAGTCGCACAGGTAGAATACGCACATTCGAGATAAAGTACCTTCCAAAGACAATAAGTTCGTCATTCTTCTCCGCTCCCTCCAGTGCGCCCTCTGGCGTGTAACCATCGGCACTAAGATACACTGACCCGTTCTGAGCGCTGCTGGGACCTTTCCGGATGACACGCAGGAAATCGTTCGACTCGCCCTCGAGCGGTGTGCGGTCCCAAGCACCTGCAATGCGAGGCTCGACGACGTGCAGGTAGGCAAAGCGCGGATAGGCCTCACGGATACATGCAACGAGCCGTGCAAAGGTAGGCTGAGGGTGTTCCATCCTCATGTCTTTATGATATAGCCTGGAGTGACAAAACCTCTCGCGGCGAAGTATACCTGAGCGACATACTCACCTTGGAAAGTATTGAACGGGGTCAATCGGATACCAGTCCTTTCCTCGCCAACTGCGTTCACGACTTTCTTTGTCACCTCAAGAGCAAAGCGAAGCCGGTTCTCTATACTCCCGCCCCATTGGTCCGAACGCTTATTCGATACGTCCTGGGTAAACTGATCGATCAGGTACCCATGCGCGCCGTGAATTTCGACACCATCGAAGCCTGCACGATGCACCGCGTTATACGCGGCCTTACCGTACAGCTCGACATACTCAAGGACCTCCTCGTGAGTGAGAGCACGGGGCTTGATACCATCGTCGTGGGTACTCAGAGGAATGTCTGACGCTGAAACGTACGGATAGGGTCCACCTGGATTCTTCGGGGAGTCCGGCTGTGATATGACGGCGGGTTGTGCCGCACGGCCAAGAGCCCAGAGCTGCATGTAGATGTAGGAGCCCTGCGAATGGACAGCATCGACAACCTAACGCATCTCTTCCGAATTAGCTACTGTACATAAGCTTTGTTAGGACTTGCATACATGCCTTCATCCATCCCTCGATCTGCTCGTCACTCCATATGCCTGGTATATTATTAAACCCTCCTGCCTTCGCGGCGATAAAGGCAACCTCGGTGATCAATAGAGTCCCGGGCACGCTCGCACGTTGGGCATAGTATTCTACCATAAGATCAGTGGGTACATGCGCGTCGTCTGCTCGGTAGCGTGTGAGGGGTGCAAGCACGACGCGGTGCGCGAGCTCGATGTTTCCTACGCGGATGGGTTGGAAAAGTTTCGCTCCGGAGTTAGGCATCTGAGCAAAAGACGGACATGAAGCGCTACTAATGAGAAACGATACATGGCATGCTTACATTTCTCTCTAGCTGAAGTTAAGAGCGGTCAAATGATACGCTTGTGAATACTTCGCATTTATACGAGTCAACAAGGTCCGTCTTGGTAATTGAACTCAGGCTCGCAAGCTAAAAGCAAGTGTATCAGTCACTAGCCTGAGCCCAAGGGAGATGAACACTGTTCGCTGACTCACTAGTAGCTGGCTTCGTCCGAGATAATATTAATACACACGTTATCGAGCGCATGGGGTGCTGAGCTGAGAGAAGTATATTTTTATCTCCCGCCGCCGATTCATAACATTTAATGTCGTCTGAATTAGGGATTTTATTCAGCTGAAAGAGGAAGTCGGCGTATTTAAGACTCAGCCAGTTCTCTCACTGCGGAGGACCCACCTTTCCAGAAATCCTTAGTTTAAATGGCTGTCCCAATGTCTGGAGCTCTTTCACGCTGTGCATTGGCTGGTCAGAGGATTTGGGCTGTCCGCGACGAGGCATGCAAAGCACAAGGCATCGACAAAAATGACAAAAACGAGAAGTAATTGCGTAATAATTAATTATGTAAACGATTTATCTGGCAGTCAGTTGATCTACTTTTCCTTCATCACAAAAATCTGCCGTGTCTCACGATCACATATATTCGATTATAAGATATGAAATACATATAATATATATAAGACTTGGGACCATGCTTATAAGAGAATACAATCTAAAAGTCCGCCTCGTAATACACCTTAAGTCTTACAGATTACCATAAGAATTATGCCAGATTACAATGCAGCATATCTCTTGTAGCAAACTAGAATATGGCATACTAATTATGTGAAACAGTAAGACACAGCAAGACTTACAATGGATTGGAAGGCCATGAAATTCTTGTTGAGAAATATGAGTACATAGAATCTAAAATCCAGTATTGCCAGGCAGTGGGAGTGTTGTCACACTTGCAAATATGAAGAATACTTAGGAGGCTTAATAATTAATCATAATGGTGAGTGAGACTTGTCAAACACACAATAGTTATGTTTCTCTCACATGTTCTTGTCGCAGATGATAACCAGTTATCAGCAGAATGAATTAATAGATACATAAAACAAATCTGAATAAATAGACATTAAGAGCAAAAGCACACATGTCATCATATAAGTATTAATGTAACCAGTGGAGGCTCAATCAAAGTCAATGTCTGCATCATCACAATCACAATAAAAGTCCTCTATATCAGCTAAGGAACCCTGATCATGAGGATCAGCCGCTGCTGCCAACCTTGGGAAGACAGTACTGCAAGAGAATTAGCTGAAAAGGTCACAATCATTCAGATTAACAACGTACCGATTCCACCATCTCAGTAGCTCAGTTGTATACCTCTTCACAGATGGGATGTTTGAGCTGAACATCTTAAGGATGCTGTTGTACATCTGAAGTATTTCTGGGCTACTCGAGGGGTCAAAAATACCCTTTGAGCTCAATGCAAAGAACACCTAAAGGAATCATCAGCATGTATGTATCGAAAGACATACAGATATGATACCTGTGTAGTGATATATGCTAATGAGCCCAGAGTGACCTGCATCATGCCAGAACAGTCTGCATTGCCTTTCCTTGTCGACCTTGAACAATCAACAGTAGCGAGATTATAAACTGAGGAAGGGCTTGTAAAAATGGCCTTATATGCCTATAGATTGATGTGAATGCATGAAGATCAATAAAGAAAAAGGCACACACCTTAACAATCAATTCCCCTTTCAGAAAACCCTTCAAGGGGTTCTGTGGGTCAAAAAGGCCATGTTCATAGGCAAAGACATGGTTATGCTGGCCATCCACAGTTTGGGTGATGCCCTTTCTGTTTGTGACCTTTGCTGTCCCAGCACACAACAATGCCTGGTATCTGATATCAAAGGCAACGACTTCTTTATTCTTCACATTGATTTAATTTGAATTAACTTACTCAGGCATAAGTGGCCCTGCTTCCACAGGAGCCAGCAGTTTTGCAATGGTATCATTTGCAAAGCCACGGAGTTCCTTCTGACCATCACATGGATGTACACCAGATGAGAAGTCAACATATTCAAGGATATGTTTCTTGAGAAAATTTGTGTCAGCAGATCAAGCACCTCGCTGGCCCACACACATCTTTCCAGAATATTAGTCTTGTTTAGTTAGAGAGCAAACCGACTACTTACATTGTCCACAATGTACTCAAATTCATCAGCATTTGCCTCAACAATTTCATTATACAAAGGTGTATCAACACCAAACAGAGTCTTGACAGCATCAACCATATGCAAAATACTAAGAGAAAAAAAAAAGAGTCAGTATTTTTAAGAGGGAGAGTCGGAAGAGACTGACGATGGATCATCAATGGCCTCCAGCTCAGATGGGCAGAGCCTTGCATTCTCGACCCCCTCAGTCAGAATTAAATTAGGGCTGGCCCATGCTTCAAATGCCTGAGCAAGATAGCAGCCCTTGCTGGCAAAAATGTTGGATTCCATACTAGATGAATCATTAGCAGGAGAACTGAGGAGAAGAGAAGGATACCGCATGGCTTCTGCTTTCCACACCTTGTGAGTTGCTCTTCCGCTCGCCTCTTGTGGCCAGAACCACACGAGTCCAAAGAGGAAGAGGAAGTAGGGGAGGTCACGAGAGGGGTAGGAGATCAATTGGAGTGCAACACAGTGAAAGCACTAGGTGACATTGTGTGCAACAGACAGGGGAGAAGTGGTCTGTGAGAGCCAGAAGCCTAAGCCTGAGACACAGCAAGCGGTGATTAAATTCACGACAGGATATAAGCAGCCTATAAGGCTGAGGAGATGAGATCAGAGGCTGTGCAACATTCACAGAACCAAACACAACCACCAAGAGGGGATAGAATGCGACCACCAAGAGGGGAAACGGTGCCATCATATGGCGGTGTGATCCGCATGCTTCAGCATAAAAGAAAATAAGAGAATCTGACCGGCATTTATTGGCCTGCTCCTAGTCCAGAGCCATATTGTTTAGATGCGAATTGTGTTGTCGTAAGACCCAGAGATGATTCGACTGACATCTGGGGAGGCAGAACGTATCTGTTGACATATCTAGACAGAAATGCCTGAATAAGAAGATTTGACCAGCTGGCTCACCATGACAGTGTGGAGCACCATTAACATGTGAATTGTGTTGTTGTAAGAGTCAGAGTCGATCCAGCTGACATTTGCAGAGGCAGGACGTACCTGTCTGCATATCCAGTCAGAGTGCTGGAATAAGAGTGTCTGACTGCCCTGCTCATAGTTCAGAAAAGTGATTGTCTTGTCATAAGACCCAGAGATGATTTGTCTGCCACTGTGTACTACAGCATACTGACTTGAGGACTGGTTGCCTGAAATACAAAAAAGTTATTTTTGAATAGAATTGCATACTTGCCAAATTGAGCATGAGGTTTTGTGGATAACGTCTGAGCTTGAGCTCACCATCTTTCCAGCATCTACACATCCATACCAGATCATTAACTCAAATCTACTTGATCGAATATGGGAAAAATAACCTTACTTTCTGTCTATCTTCGCTTTGATCAAGCAGACAAACAAGGGTGCAATATCATAAAATGGGCTGAGAAAGTTCAGGAAGTTAGTATACCCTCACATCCATACATCTCACCTCAACAAGCCTGAACTTATGTGCACAGGTACCACTGCCACTGAAACATCGTGTCAAAGGAAAGAAATCTGGTGAAGGAAAGGGAAAGTCTGCAGGAAAGAAGTAGTAAACCGGGCTTCAATGGTGCGTATTAGTATCACAAAGTCACACTGCATATCATGACTGACACGCATGTACAGATACATAGTAGGAACTTAAATATGTACAAATGTGTGAATGAGAATGAAATGATACTTGGAGTCTTTCTATAATCAAGCCTCCTCAAAATCTTCCTTCCCATTTGACCTTGTTCAAATTTTGCTGGCATGAGCTGTCGCAATCCCTTCAGGTCTGAACTCAACTCCTCCCTTGCAGGCTTCGATGCTCTCTAGTGGCAGTCGCTCATCACCGGGCTGCAGACATGCTCAGAACTGTGTCTCCAGTCTGGCAAAACATCAAATGAAGCATCAAGGCATTCGTTTGCAAGCAGTGGCTCAGGCAGCATCTCGCTCAAAGAATATAATCTACACCCTCCCTCATCTGTCAATCATAATGGCATCTCGGTCTACTTGCTCTCCAGATACTGTCGGTCGACAACCACCAACAGCTCAGGAGTCTGCTTCAGCATATGACACCTTCTCTTCCTACTTCATTTCATTCTCACAAATGAAGCATTAAGGCTTTCATTTGCATGTAGTGGCTCGGGGAGCATCTCGCTCAAAGAGTAATCCACACCCTCCCTCATCTGTCAATCATAGCGGCATCTCAGTCTATTCACTCTCCAGATACTGTCAGTTGATGATCACCGACAGCTCAAGGCATTCCTCTGCAAGCAGCGACTCGCACCGCATCTTGCTCAAAGAGTATAATCCACACCCTCCCTCATCTGGCCAATCATAACGGCATCTCAATCTACTCAAGTCACGACTCTCCGTCTGAGTATTGTGCCATCATTCTAGATCGGCGACTCTGTACATCTCATCGTTATTCTCATCCTCGTCAGTCTCCTTGTCATTCTCCTGATCCTCAGCTGATCCTTCAGACTCGACTCCATCCAGTTCGTCATCTTCACCATCCTGTAAGTCCATTTCATCATCCTGCAGAACCTCAACGTCCATCTCATCATCTTCATCATCAGTTCGATGTACACTGAGTCTCCCATACATGTCTGGTGGTACGCGGTTCGTGTTCTTGACATTATGCCCCATAGTGTGGCTGATGCCGCCACCTCAATGGTGCATGAATAAATCGCGGTCAGCAAATCTAATTTTTGTTTCTTAGTCTGGAAGTGGCATGGGGTAAACACCATGTACTTATTCACATAAAATGACTCCCAATCATGTATGATATTGTCCGGCTCTTTTATCCATGCTAGCCACTGTCAGGCCAGGAATACGTTTGGAAATAACTAGTGACAACTCTACACAGTAGGATCTAGCTGAACAGCACAGTATCATGAACACACCCAAAACTCGCACATATGCACTTGCATTATGCTCATCAACTAGCATGTAACATGACACTCATAACAAATCATCTAAGGACATATCCCCCAAATCTCCACCCAAGGCACAATCACTCAAGCGCACCTGAATAATCATTAGCCATGTGAAACTCTAACCAGAAATAATAATTATGGTCATACTGAATAGGCCTCTGGACAAGCCAAGCTACATTGATCATAGGAGCCCAGTCTACCTCCACCCGAATAGTCGTCTCAACCAGGACACTGAAATAATATGCAGTCAGATGGTCTGACCCAAAAGAGGAAAGGACAATCATTACCTAATTGGCTCTATCTGGCAGTAACCATCAGACTGGGTAGGTCTCAGAAAGGCCATCAAGTGATTAAACAAGAGGTGCAGGTAGGAGTGTATTTTGGCATAGCTCGACATCATAGAGGAAGACATTTAGGGAATTGTGTACCAGGTGATGACCTTTTTACAAAGATATTTGACTATCACAGTACTCAGATATCGGATATGAAGCCTAGCAAGGTCCCTGATCAAAAGCATTTAATTAGTCAGTTGCAGAAGAAAAGAGGGTACACATCTTATTCAGTAGTCATGGCTTCAGGAAGTTGTATAGCCTCACCCATTTTAGTGTGGGAAAGGAAGTCAGAAAGGATGGAAGACCAAGGTCTAGGCCAGTCTCTCCAAATGGAGGAAGCGGTGTTCATGATGATCAGCAATGAGTCATACACAATGGCTCAATCAGTGGCAATCACATCAGATCATGATGATGATCAGCAATGAGTCATATACTGTCACAATAGATCAGTCAGCAGTGATCCCATGTAATCATGATGAAGTAGTCAAAATGAGTCACAAGGAGTCAGAAGGGATAGTCAGAGAGTGTCATGTGTCATCATACATAGTCATTTGTGGAATCAAGACTCTAGTAGTGTAGTACAGCTTTGTATCTGCCAAAAGGCATAAATAGGGCATGTTTTTCTGCCCTAGAACCTAATATACATTTTCCCCTCTAGATCTCAGAAGCACAGAACCACCAGGGTTCTTAGTCAGACTATAGTTAGGAACTCAGCAGTTTAGAACTCAGCAGTTAAAACTGTCACTCTATTATATTCATTACTACCAATTAGTTTGGTATCCTATCTAGCACAGCCTAGATTCATCAGCAAGACAAGCTTGCAATCTCCAACAGCCACACACAGTTATCACACCAATCTCTGTCCCTCTTCACTGAACACCTGGGAAGGACCCATTTAGATAAATAGACTGGTCAACTCAGTGGAAGTGCCATTGGATTCATTTCACACCAGAATACTATCATCCTCACTTCCAGCAAGACACCACAATAGAGGCAAAAGTGTATCTGTCCTCCCATAATGGAAGGCAGGAATTAAATGGACAGCACGAACGATAGCAGCAGGCTCAACAAAACCAAATGGCGGTGACTTGTCTTCTTTCGTTATGAATCTGACATGCTCCAGCCGACACGCATCATCACCAAACTTATCCTCCATCGCTCACCCAAACCAACGAACCCACAACAAATCTAAGCGACTCAGCATCGACTCAGAGCTCCTTAGACAGACATCGACATGGTACATCCCAATCACACAAGCATACCAGAAAGGCGAGACCAACTTCATCATAATATTGGAGTCCTGGGAAAGAAGCATGACATCCAACATTATAGAAGTAGGGCTGATAGAATCATGTTTGCGCTGTAAATTGTATGTAGTGTAGTCGATGCCCATGCGCTTGTGCTCATAAATCCTATTATCCTTTATGATGACGTCCACTTGATTGTCGGTAGAAAACTGAAGTTCGTCATCATCATAATCAAGGTTCTTCAGCTGAGTGAAGATATGTTCTTCCAACAAGTCATGGAAATTCTAAGCACTTGTCAGCCCACCCATTATTTGCAAATCAGCAACTTTTACAAGCTCACCTCCAATGTGGGATCATATTCATTGTCTTCCACCCACTTTTTGAGATCGTACGGTGTCCCTTTCACTCCAAAACAATAGTGCTTGCCGTTGGTAACTGAACTATCTATTATAGAGTCTGAATGGGCGGGCACAATGCCATCAACCTTTTCCGCAATGTGAGCAAGATTTGACTGGATACGTTGAATCTCAGTCACTTGTTGAACAAAATTCACCTGATTCATTCTCAAGTAGTTTTGTTTCAACTTTTTGTGCTCCGTCTCCCCCTGGCACTACGAAGTGAGTAAAAAGTCGAGCAAACTATAGCGCGAGCCTCTTACAATGGCAATACAATACGAGTCGGTTGTCCCATACATTAGAATATGGCATGCATAATCCCCAATAGCATGGATCTTAGACATATTTACATTGAAAGTCTTCTTCACTGTAGTGTGTATGGGCTCATCACTGCTGATGTTCTCTCCTGTCTTCTTGCAGCATGACCTACGTAGTCACTTCTGTGATTCTGTTGGAAGTTCAGCGGTCATGAAGGCTGAGCATGTCTCTCGTTTGAACCTCCACAGGGCGGAATTGAACATCTTCATTTCACTGTCCAATGCTGCAACTGTAGCATCGGTATGGATATGAAGCTTCACAAGAGCGTGGACTGTTGCCATGCAATATATGAGTTCACAAACGATGGTTTCGTGAGGCTCTGGAAGAAGCCCTTCGAACACTGGTAGAGCGCACTGTGTGGATAAATTATTGTATTGATCATACTTGCTCAGACTAAAACTTTCCTCACCTGCAGAAGGTCTTTGAAGCTGTAAGCAGTCATCTGCTTCATCTCTGATATGTTCCCTTTATATGTCCGAATCGAATCTGAAAAGGAGGGTATGGCTCTGACTCTACTGATTTATGAGAAGAACACAATTTAAATGTATGTCAACGCAACCTAACCTTCTGTCTAGATCATGTATCTTGTTCAGTTGAGCGTGCCGGAAAGTATCAAGAATGTGAAAAAGATGAGTGAAGATCTGCTGCCATATGCCGACCTCCCACTCATGCATAACATCAATGACAAGCATTGAGTGGTAATCGAACCCAAGAGGACCCAGCCATGCAGAAAAGGTGTTCTAGGGAAATGTCAGATTCAGAAACGATGTGCCATTGAAACTAGCAAGCTCACTTCTACCCACGTCAGCGAGTACTTGTCCAAAATCTGTGCGACGTTTGCATGCCCAATGTGCCGATGTTTATTGTAGATGAGATCACGTGTGGCTTCTACATCATAGCGTTGCAAAGGATCGTCGACTTGAGTGTGTTTGATTCTGAATTTTGCATCTGCATGTTTACCCAAAGAAGATATTGCATCACTCTTCACAAGGCAGTGGGGGCATGGATGCTTTCCCAAATGTTTCATTGTCGCAAGCAAAACCCTGCAAGAATATTTAGCAAACTACCAGTATGGATCGAACAATGCATACTTTTCTGGATAATCTGCAGAGTACGTGAAAATACAAGGATACAGACAGTGTGGAACACCGTCACCGCAAAGGATGACCATACCGTGTACCCACGCATGAAGGAACTCGTCATCAAGCAAGGCTTTCCACACGCAGTGCATCAACTCTCGTTGGCAATGTGTTTCAAGTGCATCTGATGCCGGCCTTCCTTGTGAATGCTGTTGAATGAAGTCCTTGAAACCACCTGGAAGCTACAAATGCAGGGCAATGGTGAGAAACCGATAGACTTTAAGGATAAGGACGCGCTTACTGAAGGAATATGGGCAATATGGTGACATGCCTCAGATTTGAAGTGCTCGTACTTTGACTGATTGCCAAACTGAAGATATGCAGGCCAAAGTTTTGCGCTGCCAAAGTTTGCAGCAGACATTCCGTCTGACCAAAACTGCATACCAATGACAGCTCGAGGAAGATCGTCACTGGCGTCCCGGGGTAGATGCTGTACTTCCTTGTGTGCATAACAGAACACTTTTGACGATTAAAGTTCCTCGTGCACTGCCATTTCCTCCCCTCTGAATGGCGATTTAAACCTATGCTCATAAGGCTTGTAACAGAAGCCAGTACTGTTCTGTGGGCTCTCGAAAATGGATCAGATGACGCCTGTGAGTGGACGATGAAGGAACTGATCAATTTCGAAATCTACACGAAGCAGTGCTTCATCACTCAAGTGTCCAAGAGGCATGGTGTAGATCCTGACTTAGGGGTGTCTGGGATCAGCAGTCCTTTTGGGGACATGATCGCGTTGCTCTAGGAGGTTAGGGGTTGACTGCGGTGTGATCACTTGACGTACCAGTACGCGTCGATATCAAGAACTAAAGTCAGGAACTCCTGTTGGGTCTGTACTTGACTGGTACGGAGTCGGTATGCACAGGTAATCAACACCGGTACGATGTGATCACTATGAGTGATGAGGTTCGAGTTACGGAGTAAGAGACAAGAGACGGTTTCGAGAGATGAGATGCTAAGACAAAGATGGAACGACTACAAGGTTCACAAGAACTAAGACGAATCGCACTCAAGTTACCCTATCTGAGGGAGACTCTGCATTAGAACTGACTTCTCCTCTACCTATGACATGAGGTGCATATTTATACTAAGTCCAAAGATCTATCTACAGTTAATAATTTCCATACGGGCATAATGTGCATATCAGTTGAAACATAGAGAAGTCGAAAGGAAAAGTCATAGGTCATAGAGGTGCACATAGAGAGCATAGAAATCAGAAGAACATAGGAAAAACATAAATCATAATGAAGAAAAACATCTGCATCGCATCTGACCATACTAGTACTCCACCAGAACTCAGATTGTCCACTCATTATGTGGCTCCCGTCATCAGACAACAGTCCAGTATGCATCTTGGCTGTATGCTCCATGTGACTGTGTCCCTAGTTGTCCAGATAAGATCTCCGGTATGTTCCGGTATGCTTTTGGAGGTTCCAGAATGTGTTGCTGATGCAATCGCGAGGTTCTGATTTGAAACCGGACTGATTGGATTCAGTCCGGTACTGATCAGTACATGTCGGAACCAGTTCTCAAGTGCTTCTGGAGTGATCAGCAGTGATGGGACGATCGGCACAGCTCTACAATGGGAACATTCAGAGTACTCTGCACCCAGCCGTCACGAGGATCAAAGAACTTGCTAAGTGTGCTGTTCCCGAGCAACTTGTTAACCTTTGGCATATTCATTTGCAGGACATCCTTTGCTATAAAATCATCTGAGCCTATTATTTTTTGAAGTCGCTGACCCTCTTTCAATGTCTTTTGTATCCTCCCTGTCCAGAACCACTGATTGAAATGAAATGACAAATAGTTTGGATGGGGTCCAAATGGATTTGATTCTGCACTTTCACCCACAGATGAGGCAACCATGTTTGGCACAATTTCTGGCAGTGAACTTGAATCTATCGTGTAAGGACCACACCTGAAGACTTTCCACAAGCCAAACTTGTTGTGGTCTGATCGAAATAAATGGAAAGGAATGTTGTCCATGGATTCTGCCTCTGCAACATTAGTGACAGCATCCTCCATGCCTGGGCTTGTCTCAATGACAACTTTGCAGGCAGGGATGTCCAGCAGCACGTCTCGATATCAGGTGGGCAGCACGCATTGTTGCACAATGCGGCCTGCAGCCAAAACGGTAGGTGGTTCAGGCTCCACAACAAGTTGCACTGGTGGGCTTTTGGGGTCAGGCTCAGGACTGAAATCTGCATCGGGCTCTGCATCGTTGTAAACCAAGGCCGACTACGTCAAATTAGCAAATTTAAAAAACTACGAGTCATAAAACTCACAGTCGGAACCTGTTCTACTCATGAATGGGAAGCCCTTGAGTTTCTTGCTTCCCTCTGGCCATTCAAGGCCTTATCCTGCACCCGTATCACATGCTCCGCTGAAAGGTGACAGTACGGTCTACTGGCAGACTCGGACCTGGTTGAGTTCGGCCACTGGGGGTTCACTCTAATGTGTCTGATGGAGGGGATAGTGTCAGGAAGTGTATGGAAGTGTAGGGGAATACTCGGGACTAGGTGTCGACTCAAGGATGCGAGTACAAAGGACGACCAGCAAAACGTGCCTAAATGCGGTCGGAGAACAAAGAGCAACTACGATCTTGACAACCCGGGCTCGGAAACTCGCCAGTGAAGACAGGAATCGATACTATTCGTCGAGACGATTCTGAATCTGAAAAGACCTCGAGACGCGATGCAGAATTGACGGAGATATAGCAGTTGCACTGGTTGCGGCTGGTGGAACGCACGGAACTCCCGGAACCAAAAGCTATTTTCGTAGCTCTACGACGCAGGCTCTGAATCGTGCAAGAAAAGACAGTGTTCGAAAGCGATTTTCGACGAGATTAATAATCTGAAGAGAGCTCGGGAAACGGATAAGAACTGAGGGCGATACAGCAAAAGCAAGATTTGGCCGAAAATGGGACTCGAGACGGAATGGACGGAACGGACGGAACGACACTGAACGGCGACGGAGACGAGAACTAAAGACTGGGACTGACTCAGGGGAACTAAAACTTGTATTTTTGAGACATTTACATGAGTGTTTAAATAACCAACAGAGGGTTGAGCCTCTGAGCGGCGTACAAAGGACACAAAGACAGACCGGAGGCTCTAGCCAAACAACACCAAATAGCCGGAACTCGGAGCCATAACTCGAGAACATGAGTAATTAAGCTTTGGGAGGCTCGGAACAATACCAGATGTGACCCAAAATGGACTTCAGTGGCTCACCGGTGCAGAACCAAGCTGTATGCGTCGAGTTAATACTGCCAAACACTGAAACTGTCCTGAAATGCGTCGGGGATACTTGTAAGACTGTCCTGAGTCGAGTCGAACCTAATAGAGCCGATTCCGAGGCCAGCGGCATCGGGATCTCCACACCGCAACATAGGAACAGGTTCTCTGATGTTATCCGGCCCCGTTCACTGAAGTAAACAATTGCCTGCAGCCAGGTCCTCTGCATTCAAACCTCTGCATTTTGGACAATTGTACAACAAGGAGAGGGAAGGGAGGGAGAAATATAGGAAGGTATAAGACGGACAGGCCAAAGCTCCCTTGTGGGACGTTATCGTGGAGAGACCAAGGGGGGAGAAGAATGTAGACTATGCCTGTAAAATATGACAGGCCGATCACTCTTTCTGATTATGCCACCGATACATCTCAAACTTTGATAGTAGTATATTAACATGCATGCAGTCCATATTCATCAAGATCCCTGCCGGCCCTTCCTTCAAATGCACAGATCAGCTACTTCCAGCCAACAATGTTTCTGAGGTGTCGCACGCACACTATTGCTCTTGGCACCGTCACCCAATATGCAAGAGACACAGCTCTGGTAACACTTCTGAAGCTATGGAGCTCCTTACAGCCAACAGGCGGCAGTAAATTTGAGGGCATGTTTCGTGAAAAGAAAAGTCAGATCAAAGTGCGCCATCAACATCCTTCTAGCAAGAGAGGTTACCGAGATCCTCTGAGTTGTTCTTGATCATGATACCATGCAACAGACTGTGAGCACGTCAGTAAGACAGATTGGAAGGATGTATAACATTTGAAACAGCACACATCTGGATGGGGCATCTGTTGCAGTCACCCATTCCAGGCAACAAGATATATGGATCAAATGCAAAGAAAGACAAAGAACGATGAATGGGATGCACGCATTTTCAATGATCATGGGTATCCTCAAGGCAATAATGAACCCTTGAAGCCTGACGTCGAATGTCGAAAGTGTAACCCAAGCCATGGAGACTTGCACCCTTTCAAAAGACAACACCACTAACATTTGTTAGCGATGCTGCATGCTTCACCCTGCCTATCGCTTGCACTAGGCTGGCAATGGTGGCAGGGCTAGCTATGATGGTAATTACCATAAGCCTAAAGCACTTGTCGAATGACAAGGGGAAGGAGGGAGGATATGGACGGAGTCGATCGATGCCTGTACACGAGACTCAGAATGCTGTGAGACTTGATTTGAAAGAAAAGCGCAATCGCACCTGTTATACGAGAGCTAGACTTTGAGTATTGCCTTCATCCTAGACAGAATTGGGATTGAGGACGCTCGATGGGCCAGAGCTGTGCAGGACGATATAGGGGGAGGGAGACATGGGTGTGAGAGTGTGGAGCAGCCAGACTGATCCTATATGGACTTAGTAGAGAAGCAATGAGGCCCACACATGATGACTCGGCCTGTGTCTGACTTGATGTCGATCATCGCCACTGCAGCCTCTCTTTGACTTGCCCCCACCATCGACTCACTCATCTGAACAACACCAGTTAAGGAATCCAACCTGTCCTCACAAAGTCCCTAAGAGTCAGCCTAGTGCATACTCATGGGCATACCATCGATGGTCTGCAGTAGCAAACCATCTTGTGTACTATCTCAGCGGCTACAATTCGTATTTGCTGAGCTCAAGGTCATCGTCTCCAGGCACCAGGACTTCAAGGATTAGTCCCAGATAGGCAAATTGAAATTGCAAGGTATGTGTCATAGAAAGTTGCTTGTTTGAGTGCACTGAACACTCAAATGTTTTGAAATACAGAATCATCCTACGTCTGATAACGTCAAGGTTTGTTTTTGGAGTCCCTCAAATCTCAATATTTCGTCATCCATGTAGCTTGCAGCTGATTAATCTCCAGATGTCAAGTGGTCGTGATTACTCTCGGGATGGTGCGAATGGCTTATGGGGTGAAGAGCTTGGCTCGTGGGGCAACTCAGAAGATAATGGCTCATGGGGCAATGGCCATGGTTTGGGGGGCAAAAGACGACACTCACAGGATGAACAGAACAGCTCACACAATGCACATGAGGTTCGGACTGAGAATACCCTGACTCTGAAGAAGACGCATGAACTTGGTATGTTAAAACGACTGCTGATTCTCTTGTAAGGCACACTAAACTACTCAATTGCAGATGAGAGTGTCTACCCTGTACAAGTGCTAGATGCTCGTGTTTTGGTGGACATGCAGTACAAGAAGAACGTCATCTTGAGTCTGAATGCAAACTGGGTACTGCAACACCCAATAATGGATGAGAAGTATGGCATCCTCAAACACATTGATGGCTTTGGGGGAGGACACGAGTACTCTTGATGGCCTCAATTCTTCTCAAAAACATCAATCCATCACACTTGCATCCTGTTCAACACAAAGATCACCACGGGTAGCTTTGTATGCCTTTGTTCTCTTGTCGCCGACATTCCTTTGTACGATCCCAAGGAGGAAGACTTCACGAATGTCTTAGAACTCGACAAAAATGGTTGCAAGGAAGGCTGGCATGACAACGAACTGCAGATGCAAGTCAGACAGCTGCGTAAAGAGCTAATCGATAATTTGGAAACCGTGCTCCTTTTGATAGCAGCAAAGACATGAACTAGTGGTTCGATGCGCAGGGAAGAAGGGTCCAATGATGGAATGGACAAGGCATACAGGCGATGCTTCAAAGCAGGTCAATTCGGTGTCGAGTGCCTTTGCCTCCTGAAAAGTAGCTGGCGTGTGACCTTATTCACTGTATGCAACATTCAGTGCTCCATTCTCGAACTGCATGGGCTGTATACATACCTCAATGTCGTGCTGCCCCACATCAAGTCAAAGGAAAGCTATCAAACAGAGGTCCTGCCTGTTCGTGGCATGTTCACTACCAATCCCACTGTCATTAACCACCTGTATCGGATCGGCATACCTGTGTGGTTCATTTGTCGGCATGAGCAACTACAAGGAAAGATATATGCCATCCAGGATTGTGTTCTGTGGTCGAACTACGTCAAAAAGGACTTATTTCAAATTAGTGGACGGCCTCTTCATGATGGCTTTAGCTTCAAACTCGATGCACACTTGCGTGATATCTCTAAGAGTCAGTTTATGGTGCAAGATGATATTAGTGAGCTCCTCGAACAAATGTACAACTTTCAGATCCATCAGCCTGAGCTCCTGCTTTCAAATGTCCCCCACCTTCATCGTCTTCTACTAAATACACACCTCCGTCAACATCCTCATCTTCAGCTCCTTCCGGTGATGCAGTGTCTAATGTATCTTCAAAGAAGAAGAAGAGGGCCGGAAAGTGAAGGGTGCAGATTGAGGTAAAGCAGAAGGCACATTGCGAGCCTTACATCAACTATGCTCACATTCTTCACATACCAAATGGAGTTGATGGATGGCCAGACCTGCCTTCATACCATAATGACGTGTTGCATACTCTGACAAAGCTCGGTACCATTGCCCAGAACAAGACTCATGCTGCACTCTACCCACTCCCTCTGCCTTTCATGCTGATTCACGCCAATACAGATAAAATGGCAGATCTGTATCTCAACTACATTCATATTAGGCCCACGTTAATCGACATGCTCCTCAAAGGTGGTATCTTCAACAGGTCAATATGGTGCAGGTTGTGAGACTGGAAGACTATCATACATGGCAACTACATGAAGTCCACGCTGCTCCCACCGAACACCACTGATCCGTTTGTGGAGCATATCTACAATAGGATGCCCTCCGTGTTAGATGCTAGCTCTTCCAGACTGCCTGCCTCTTCGCATGTTCGTGATATGCCGGACACGAGCAATTTACCTCCCACAAAATGACAATGAGTATCCAACAATGTGACCATTAAGGTGGTGTTTGGCATTGAGTGCCACTTGGAGCCCTTCAATCAGACTAAAGCGCAAGTATGGTGCACTAAATCTATCTCGGCTGATTGCATAGTCTGTGACAAGGTCCTCCAAATGGAAGTACAGTGGGAGCTTTCCGAGCTTTTGTTCCAGTATGAGCTGTATGTGCTTGATCAGCTCATCCTGCCATGTGAATGCATGACAGCCGATGAGCACCATCAATGAAATGGTCTATTGAGCCACGTGTATCTGGGAACTGAAGATGGGTCGACGACTGTCATTCCTGACATTTTGAAGCCAATCAGGGAGTATTGGGGAGAGCAATTGGACGACGGCTCCCTCAAGGCTCTCTTCCTTGTTCTGAAGGTTTGGCCTGGTTTTCCCGCAAGTGTCAGCTCGAACGATTTCAAAGCTTTGGTTGGATTCTATGCCAATACATTTGTTCATTATTTCAACCACATTCCTTCTATGTACTGCAATGTTCCTGTCTCGCTGCTGTAGTAACATTGATATATTGGGCCTGGGGTAGAATGTCTTATGATTTGGAATGTGCTTTTATTTCCTACTAACAACTACTTAATTCTCACTTGTGCTCGAAAGCAATGTATATCACCACCAAAGTCTAGCGAAGGATATAGGATATTTGTAATTATTATTATTTGCTTTTAATGACAATGCAAGGCTTCTCTGTAGATCATGCTCTCATACATACATACACAACTGTCTCTCAACCTTACAATCAGGTACAAAGACTTACGTGACCCATATATTCATGCAGAAACATTATGCAAACTTATAATATTACCAAAACTAATGTTACCCCTTATATCTACATTTAGTCGACACGAAGTCTTCTTATGCCTTATATCGGCATACGACCAAATATCGTCCCTGCCGATCCTTCCATACCCTTACGATCACTGAAAGTGCAAATCAGCTGAGGCAAAATTTTGTGATGTTTGCTTCAAACGGTGACTAGATTTATGAACATCATATTTATTAGGCCTCGGTCTTTGTCAATCCCCAAAAAAGACCTTTCTGGCACAGTCGCTGGATCTGCCTGCTCTCTGCATCAATAAGACTTCTGCTCTTTCCCCCCTTATCTTTTAATCATAACAGGCATATCTGTAGAGATAACAGCTCACAGGCATACAATCTAGATCATCAAAGCATCATGTCTGTGTTTTGTCTCTATCTTCATGTACTCTCTCTGCAGGGAAACTGTAGGACAGGTGCGTTAATGTACTGTCATACTGCATGCACTTTATTAATTTGGTTTCTGCCTGTGTCACGGTCTATTGGCAGAAAACTGGTCGAGTCCACAATAGACGGTTTGGCTGAAGGTACAATCGATTTGAGTGTCAAGCATTAGAATATCAGAATTGTTGCATCAAACATTCAAACCTTTGCTCTGCATTGCAGTCCGGTTCAGATTCACTCACTCTACTACCCGTCTGTCTCGGTGGAGTAGCTCATTGGTGCTCTTCCACTACCTTTGCATGCAGACTCCATTGAACCTATGGGATGCATTTAAAAGGGTTACATCTCAGTGCTTGCCAACAGACTGCACTTCACACTTCACTACTTTGCATTCCTGCCACATATGTGAGCTAGCTCAGTGATACGTCACTGGCAGAAGAGAAAATTTGGTGACTTGCTAATGGCAAAGTGGACTCATATGAAGAACTAATGAAACCTTTTCATCTTAGCTGTTTTTTTAGGTACATTATGCAGGTGCTACTAAGGTGAGTTGTCTAATCTCTGCTTTCTACTCTTCGAGTTTTGTTCCATCTTGGCTTCATTCTCATGTCTCAATGATGAAAGCTTGCCTTCAAAATGCGATAGTGGCCGCGGGTGTTAGCACCTGCAAAACATGAGTATACCTGCATATGTCATTCCACAATGGGATTGCATCCGAATGACTGCTCTCAAACATCTGTAGAAGCACTTAAGTCAGAAAATAAAAGTCGGATAGATAAGGAAGTGGATAGATTTCACAAAGGATTCCACTAGATGCACTAACACTATTTTCTGGCACAAACCATAAGAAATTAGGGCCTGTTCAAACATCATGACAACCATATCATTAGCGGATGTCCATTAGTCTCTGTGATTAGGCTGGTGATCTCATTGCTAAGTGTGCACTCCAATAGGTATAGTGTACTGATTTGCCAGTAAGGGGATCAGGATATCACTGTTCAGCATCTGGAGCTTCCCTTCAATACGCTTTGCAACATGCTTTCCCCAATTTGATAAATATCAATGGTGTGGTATATAGTCTTCAGCCCACCTCACGTTTTTGGCTGCAACTCAAGAATCCGACACTCCCCACCACTTCTCATTTTTCACCCAACTAATCAATGTTTAGCCAATGCAAAGAAGGCCCCAAAGAGGTGACCGGGGATTGGCTGTTTCCAGTTTGGAGGCTCAAAGATTGTGAGTAAACATTATGCATATAGACACAGCTTCCTACAAGCAAGAAGTGCTGACTTCTCGCTATGATACAGGGTTCAATCGTAACAAGACATTTTACAAGATTACTTACATAGGAGTTGGTCCTCTAGAAGAAGGAGGCTTCTATGCAAAAAGTGAGTGAAGTTCCTTCCATTATGCAGAGATATCCTTTATTGACTATGCCCTTTTCAACTACTTCACAGTCCATGTTGCGGAACATGGCAAGCGTGTGATAAAAAATACCGGTACTATGGAGGACCTACTAACACAAGTAATGAACAAGTGGAAGGAGAAGTGGTGTCCCAACCCGAAGCCCAAATCAAAATTGAAATAATAATGAGGACATGCTCGGGTGTGAGAAGAAAGCCGCTTATAAAATCTAGAAGTACACTAGGTATCCTTTGTGGTGGAGCATCCTGTACCAAGTGCATATCTTGTCAATATCACCCTGTCGCAATCTTAATGTTGAATCACAGCGCTCTATTGCTGGACATGGAGCATACATATGTAATCCCTTCAACAAGTCACAGCTGAAATAGAGTTCACTCAGGCTACTTACAAAAATATGAACAGGCCACACCACATCCCTTTAGAAACATAATATCCAATTGTATATAATTTCTATTGCACCTCTCCATCTCATAATGCACTGACTGTCTGACAAGATTACTATCCATGCCACTGTGGCACTGCTGGAGAGATAGATGTAACATTGTACATCACTGTCAGGCTCGAAAAATGTTGTATGTGGTTTCTCTACTAGCAACTAATCATGATAAGGTATAGTTGCAGTGTGTTGAGCTCCCTCTCCTCTGTATTACATGTACATGTATACTTTGGTTCACGACTTAAAAAAGAATATAGAGGCATTACAGCCATTTTCATAAGTCCTGCGACACATGCATTTCACGTGAAATGAGCTGCGTCTGAGCCAAAACATCGAAAAATAGAATAAATGTTGATTTTCTCTGTAAATTCTGCACAGTACCTGCTCATTAAGTACTCAAAAAATAGGCATGGTTCTCAGGAGCAGAAATATGTAAAATAAGGAGCAATACATTGACTGTGTAGGTGGGTGGAGATCAAACAAGTGCAGCCAGTCTGTTCTCTCATACATTTCCACTGAGATTCAAAAATTATGGCTCCCCTACATCTACCTATAAAATTCTTTCCCATGACTGTAAATTAAGTATATGACTATACCAACAGCTCCTGCAAGTCTGAAGCCAATCCATGCAGTATTCATGGTGCAGCAGCAAGGTTTGTGTTCCACTTCAAGCTCTTTCCACCTTCCTCTTCTCACAACAGATCTTGCAGCATGGGCAAGAAGACCACTAAGATTATGATTCTTTTTGTGTAATTATCGGACACATAAAAGCCATCTTCCCTGCAAGTTTCCTGTCCATTCACTTTGTGCTTCGACTGCTACGCTCAAATTTCTGTGCATACTACCAACACCTGTGAGCACGTGAGCACGTGTTAGCCAAGCCACCGCCATGCAAACATGAAAGCCAACACTCAACTTCCTCCTCCTCTCAGGTTGTTCTATGATGGTTTCAGGCAAGGCGCTCTCAGATGATGCAAGACACATCATATTCAGACTGTATCAGTCACAACTCTTCACCGTGCATGACCTGCATCAGGAAAATGGCAAACACTATACACTATTATATGCTACTATATAGCATTTATAGTAGTCCATAGTTGTTTAGTAGTTAATGGTAACCCCCCCTCTATATAGGACCATATAGTACCATAGTGCTGAATAGGCCATAGCTGTATAGTACCATAGTGCTGAATAGGCCATAGTTGTATATTACATAGCACAGAATAGGCCATAGAGGGATAGTATTATAGTACTGAATAGCACATAGATTCAAATAGGCCATAATTTCTTAGAGACATATAGCTGCCTATATTGACATAAAGGAGTCTATAGCCAGGTGACTAGGCAGTGTCATACTTCCTAGGGTATCTCATGACCTCACAATTTTGTTCAGATAGTGGGCAGATTGCAAAAATCATATATTATAATATGCAAAATACATTGGATCTACTATCCTACTGGTGTAGCCATACACTTCCTCATCAGACTTGCTCCATGATGATGCACGTTAGATACCCACATGTGTCTGCTATGTTTCTTGATGTCCAACTTCACCTGCTTCCTCTTCGCACCATGGAAGGACTGCAACACATTTGCTGTGAAGTGTCAGCATGATGTCATCCCATTTGGTCAATGATGCACAGGTGAGACATGTACAGTGCTTTTGCGCACTCGAACATCTCCAGTTGGATAGTCTCGAGAAGTGCAGGTATGGCAATCTCCAGTTCTACGAGTGCTAGTAGCACTTGAACACCTCAATCATGTCACACAGAAAGTGTTTGCTTCTTCTGGATATCAACTGGACTGAGTTTGAGGCAAAGTAGCACATTCTGGACAAAAAGCCATTTGTAAGATTACAGGCAAACCGGGGAGCAAGAAATAATATGTTTATACCTTCTGTTCCCAGTCGTTGAACTTGTAGCCAGGAGTGTAGCCGTCGAGTACATCTGCCTTTGCGTGGATACCAGCTCTCCTGAGTGTCTTCGCGAGCTGCTCCCAGTCATATAATGCCTGCTTATTAGTGCGCACAGTGATACTGCAGGGGTCAACAATTGCTTGGACACTCGTGACGCATGATGGGAGAACAAGACCCTGGTTGTTGCTGTGAATCATGACCATGACTCTGATGGTGCAGGTGCTTAGGCCCCACGAGTTCTGCCACACAAAATTTGCCACTGTTTGGACCCGTACATTGTGGATCGTCTGGGTCTTCGACCATAATTTTAAACATCTCTGGCCGCAAAAAGTTTTGGCCAAGGCAATGTGACGGATGCCACGACCGGTTGTCGGAATGAAGTCTTCCATGGTCGTCATGTACAGACCACCAGCAAACTTCTCCTTCTCGGACTTGATGCTGGGGATGGCGGGTATGGCGAGCAGCTCCTCGTACACACACCAATTTAAGCCAAGAATTTCCTGTACTTCAGTGTCAGCCTCTTTCTTCATGAGATGCACAGTGTGGCCTTCCTGCCATAGGAATTAGCGCGTACAGAGGAATGGCTGGGGGCTCTTGAACTCCCAGCACACAACACTGTTCACTGGTTGAGCTTGAGGGGGTAGATCATGATAGCTCTTGATCTATTTGGTGTAGTAGAGATACATGGCCGTTTTTAAGTGGACATGCAATATGTACGTGGACTCCTTGTGTTTTGTCTGGGCAAGCTCCTGCCTTGCATTTAGGCTCAAGCTGACGTATGGGTCAGGCGTGCCTCCACCAATCTTAGTACCTTTCAGGCCGTGCACGGAGTGAATCGTGACCTGCAGCACACTGATAGCGGTGTCAATCGGTGCACCTGAGAGGAGCTGCTCAAGATTGAGGGTGAAGACTGGCACAAGGAGGGTCAGTGTGTGGTGGTGACAGTGAGGAGTCCAAGATGAGCTCACCATTCGGGTCATACATCATTGGTCCAAGGATAGAGTGAACCATGTCTCAGATGAAGGCAGACAGACCAGGAATCTAAACTACTGTGTCAATGGAATTGTCGAATTCAATCAATAGATCATACCCACAAAGCCAACGTCCAGTGGTGCGTCCATGCCTCAACCATTCCAAACCCATGCCACTTCCTATACTTCAACCATATGTCATCCTCTGCCAGTACTTGACGATCGGTGCCAGTCGTATCATTCTTCCCCTCTATCTGCACTATCTCATGGTCGATCACCCTCACAACACCTTCCACATCCTTCAGGATCTCGTGCTCAAGCTTTTTCCATGAGTTGTCCACCCATGCATCCTTGATCACCGCATCTTGCCCATCAAGCACCATCTTGAAGCATCCTGTCCCTCATCCACACACCGACTTCTCAATGTAAAGCAGCTCTTCGCATTTGTGGCACACACCATTCAGCCAAATATGATAGCCACCCTCCTCCAACTTCTCGATCATCAGACCATATCCCAAACAAATCTCATTGACAAAGAGTATTCCACAGACGATGTGAATGAGTTTTTCAGGTTCTTGATTGATGTCAAAGCCCTCCATACAAAGCACGCCACTTCGGTCAAAGATGAAGAAAAACATGTTCGAGAACTGGAGAATGGCACCTAGGACAAATCGTCGGTTGTGCTGTGCAGCAAAGACCATGTGAGCACAGTTGAGAAGTTCCCAATACGCATCCCTCAATGCTTGAGTGGAAGCAGTGAATTTTAATTCAAGCAGTGCATGGACGTCACACCAAGCAGCATCTTCTGATTCAGCCTTGTCCTTGTCAAGCCTGACACAATCAGGTTTCCAGATGCAGTTGACGGGAGCATCTGCAGGGGCGTGATCCCTGAAGCAAGCAGAGAATATGCATGATTTAGGTGTAGTCCTGTCGATGCCATACTCTGAGCGAACACTGTCTGCTATTTTGTTGAGAAAATCGGCAACCTGCTCCTCATCCAACTTCCATCAAACAGGCTTCCCATCCACATCCATCTTCAACTCAAAGCCTCCAATTCACTTTCAAATTCCTTCTTACTTGTCCGCCATTTCTCCCAGCATTTTTTTCTGTAGTCAGATGGATTGCTGAGTTCCTCAAGCTCGGAGCTCCCTCTGAAGATGCATGTCATATCAACCTTGATCAGCACCTATAATACTTGTCAGCACAAAGTGAGGGATTACAGAACAATCAATGCACATTCATATACCAACCCAGAAAGTCAACCGCTTTCTTCACGCCAACAGCAATCTTCACCGCACCGCCAATCCTCACTTTTCATTGCCTTTTCTTGGGCAGCAATTGCAGATGTGGGTGCAGCAGGCGCCACAGCATCAATCTTGCTTCCACAAAATCTACCTAGTGAAGCTTGGTCTCCCTGGTTTCATAAGCATGCAAGTATGAAGCAATGTCGGCACGACATCATCCCATTTGGTCATGACGAGCAGGTGAGACATGTACAGTGCCTTCACGTGCTCGAACATCTCCTGTCTGATAGTCTTGAGAAGTGCAGGTACAGCAGTCTCCTGTTCTGCAAGTACTATTGGTGCCTTTAAGCCCATATCACATTGCACAGAAAGTGTTTGCTTCATCTGGATGTCAACCAGACTGAGTTCAAGGCAAAGAGGCACACCCTAGACAAAGAGCTATTTAAAAGACCACATGCAAACTGAGAAATAAGGAATAATTGTATCTTCACACCTTCTGTTCCCAGTCGTTGAACTTGTAGCCAGGAGTGTAGCCATTGAGTACATCCGCCTTTGCGTGGATACTGGCTCTCCTGAGCATCTTTGCGAGTCCTCACAGCAGTCATATAGCTCCTGCTTGTTAGTCCACATGGTGATACTACAGGGGACAACAATTGCTTGGATGCTCATGACACGTGATGGGAGAACAAGACCCTGGTTGTTGCCATGAATCATGACCATGAATCCAATTGTGTGCGTGCTAAGGCCCCATGAGTTCTACTGTGCAAATAATTTGCCACCGTTCATACCTATACCCTGCGGATCATCCAGGTCTTCGACCACAATGTTGAACATCTCTGACCATGAGAAGTCTTGTTCAAGGCAATGCGATGTCGCAGCTTGGATGCCATGGCCAGTCATCAGAATGAAGCCTTCCACAGTTGTCATGTGAAGACCACCAGAAAACTTCTCCTTCTCAGACTTGATGCCTGGGATGATGGGTACGGCAAGCAGCTCCTCATACACACGACGATATAAGTCAATAATCTCCCATACTTCAGTGTCGGCCTCCTTTGTGAGATATGCAGTGTGGCCTTCCTGCCATAGGAATTCGCACATATGGAGGAATGGCTGGGGGCCCTTGAACTTCTGGCACACAACACTGATCCACTGGTTGAGCTTGAGGGGTAGATCACGATAGCTCTTTATCCATTTGGTGTGGTAGGGATACATGGCCATTTCTGTAGTTGGACAGATTGCTATGGGCTCCTCAAGCTCAGAGCTCCCTCTGAAGATGCATGTCATATCGACCTTGATCAGCGCCTATAATACTTGTCAGCACAAAGTGAGGGATTACAGAACAATCAATGTACATTCATATACCAACCCGGAAAGTCAACCTCTTTCTTCACACCAATAACAATCTTCACCGTGCCGTCAATTCTCCCTTCCTCCTTTCCTCCTTTGTTGCCTTTTTGTGGGCAGCAATTGCAGACATGGGTGCAGCAGGTGCCACAGCATCGGTCTTGAGTTCCACAAAATCTACCTTGTTAAGCTCGGTCTCCCCAGTTTTGAGAGCATGCAAGTATGAAGCGATTTTGATTCCAGAGAAGAAGACAGTAGAATGGGAGGTGAGCATGTGTATGGCAAAGGGGGAAGTCGACACTGCAAGTGATGCATCAAGGACCATGACAACCTTTGGAAACATGTCATGTCAGGTGCTAATAGTTAAACTAGACGAACTTGATCAAAGTGTGTGGACAGATAAAGAGACTGTGCTCATGGGGGTCCTTATCCAACACAAAGGATTCTTTTAGCAGGTCCGGCAATGCGAGACACAACTCCTTCAAATCCAGCTTTTGCCTAGTGTGCCCAAGTTAGTCTCTGTCTCTTCACATGTGATGATGCCAACAAAATCTGCTGTGGTAGCTCCTGTTGGCATCATCGCATGTGAAGAGACAGAGACTAACTTGGGCACACTAGGCAAAAGCTGGATTTGAAGGAGTTGTGTCTCGCATTGCCGGACCTGCTAAAAGAATCCTTTGTGTTGGATAAGGACCCCCATGAGCACAGTCTCTTTATCTGTCCACACACTTTGATCAAGTTCGTCTAGTTTAACTATTAGCACCTGACATGACATGTTTCCAAAGGTTGTCATGGTCCTTGATGCATCACTTGCAGTGTCGACTTCCCCCTTTGCCATACACATGCTCACCTCCCATTCTACTGTCTTCTTCTCTGGAATCAAAATCGCTTCATACTTGCATGCTCTCAAAACTGGGGAGACCGAGCTTAACAAGGTAGATTTTGTGGAACTCAAGACCGATGCTGTGGCACCTGCTGCACCCATGTCTGCAATTGCTGCCCACAAAAAGGCAACAAAGGAGGAAAGGAGGAAGGGAGAATTGACGGCACGGTGAAGATTGTTATTGGTGTGAAGAAAGAGGTTGACTTTCCGGGTTGGTATATGAATGTACATTGATTGTTCTGTAATCCCTCACTTTGTGCTGACAAGTATTATAGGCGCTGATCAAGGTCGATATGACATGCATCTTCAGAGGGAGCTCTGAGCTTGAGGAGCCCATAGCAATCTGTCCAACTACAGAAATGGCCATGTATCCCTACCACACCAAATGGATAAAGAGCTATCGTGATCTACCCCTCAAGCTCAACCAGTGGATCAGTGTTGTGTGCCAGAAGTTCAAGGGCCCCCAGCCATTCCTCCATATGTGCGAATTCCTATGGCAGGAAGGCCACACTGCATATCTCACAAAGGAGGCCGACACTGAAGTATGGGAGATTATTGACTTATATCGTCGTGTGTATGAGGAGCTGCTTGCCGTACCCATCATCCCAGGCATCAAGTCTGAGAAGGAGAAGTTTTCTGGTGGTCTTCACATGACAACTGTGGAAGGCTTCATTCTGATGACTGGCCATGGCATCCAAGCTGCGACATCGCATTGCCTTGAACAAGACTTCTCATGGTCAGAGATGTTCAACATTGTGGTCGAAGACCTGGATGATCCGCAGGGTATGGGTATGAACGGTGGCAAATTATTTGCACGGTAGAACTCATGGGGCCTTAGCACGCACACAATTGGATTCATGGTCATGATTCATGGCAACAACCAGGGTCTTGTTCTCCCATCACGTGTCATGAGTGTCCAAGCAATTGTTGTCCCCTGTGGTATCACCATGTGGACTAACAAGCAGGAGCTATATGACTGCTGTGAGGACTCGCAAAGATGCTCAGGAGAGCCAGTATCCACGCAAAGGCGGATGTACTCAATGGCTACACTCCTGGCTACAAGTTCAACGACTGGGAACAGAAGGTGTGAAGATACAATTATTCCTTATTTCTCAGTTTGCATGTGGTCTTTTAAATAGCTCTTTGTCTAGGGTGTGCCTCTTTGCCTTGAACTCGGTCTGGTTGACATCCAGATGAAGCAAACACTTTCTGTGCAATGTGATATGGGCTTAAAGGCACCAATAGTACTTGCAGAACAGGAGACTGCCATACCTGCACTTCTCAAGACTATCAGACAGGAGATGTTCGAGCACGTGAAGGCACTGTACATGTCTCACCTGCTCGTCATGACCAAATGGGATGATGTCGTGCCGACATTGCTTCATACTTGCATGCTTATGAAACCAGGGAGACCAAGCTTCACTAGGTAGATTTTGTGGAAGCAAGATTGATGCTGTGGCGCCTGCTGCACCCACATCTGCAATTGCTGCCCAAGAAAAGGCAATGAAAAGTGAGGATTGGCGGTGCGGTGAAGATTGCTGTTGGCGTGAAGAAAGCGGTTGACTTTCTGGGTTGGTATATGAATGTGCATTGATTGTTCTGTAATCCCTCACTTTGTGCTGACAAGTATTATAGGTGCTGATCAAGGTTGATATGACATGCATCTTCAGAGGGAGCTCCGAGCTTGAGGAACTCAGCAATCCATCTGACTACAGAAAAAAATGCTGGGAGAAATGGCGGACAAGTAAGAAGGAATTTGAAAGTGAATTGGAGGCTTTGGAGTTGAAGATGGATGTGGATGGGAAGCCTGTTTGATGGAAGTTGGATGAGGAGCAGGTTGCCGATTTTCTCAACAAAATAGCAGACAGTGTTCGCTCAGAGTATGGCATCGACAGGACTACACCTAAATCATGCATATTCTCTGCTTGCTTCAGGGATCACGCCCCTGCAGATGCTCCCGTCAACTGCATCTGGAAACCTGATTGTGTCAGGCTTGACAAGGACAAGGCTGAATCAGAAGATGCTGCTTGGTGTGACGTCCGTGCACTGCTTGAATTAAAATTCACTGCTTCCACTCAAGCATTGAGGGATGCGTATTGGGAACTTCTCAACTGTGCTCACATGGTCTTTGCTGCACAGCACAACCGACGATTTGTCCTAGGTGCCATTCTCCAGTTCTCGATGATGTTTTTCTTCATCTTTGACCGAAGTGGCGTGCTTTGTATGGAGGGCTTTGACATCAATCAAGAACCTGAAAAACTCATTCACATCGTCTGTGGAATACTCTTTGTCAATGAGATTTGTTTGGGATATGGTCTGATGATCGAGAAGTTGGAGGAGGGTGGCTATCATATTTGGCTGAATGGTGTGTGCCACAAATGCGAAGAGCTGCTTTACATTGAGAAGTCGGTGTGTGGATGAGGGACAGGATGCTTCAAGATGGTGCTTGATGGGCAAGATGCGGTGATCAAGGATGCATGGGTGGACAACTCATGGAAAAAGCTTGAGCACGAGATCCTGAAGGATGTGGAAGGTGTTGTGAGGGTGATCGACCATGAGATAGTGCAGATAGAGGGGAAGAATGATACGACTGGCACCGATCGTCAAGTACTGGCAGAGGATGACATATGGTTGAAGTATAGGAAGTGGCATGGGTTTGGAATGGTTGAGGCATGGACGCACCACTGGACGTTGGCTTTGTGGGTATGATCTATTGATTGAATTCGACAATTCCATTGACACGGTAGTTTAGATTCCTGGTCTGTCTGCCTTCATCTGAGACATGGTTCACTCTATCCTTGGACCAATGATGTATGACCCGAATGGTGAGCTCATCTTGGACTCCTCACTGTCACCACCACACACTGACCCTCCTTGTGCCAGTCTTCACCCTCAATCTTGAGCAGCTCCTCTCAGGTGCACTGATTGACACCGCTATCAGTGTGCTGCAGGTCACGATTCACTCCGTGCACGGCCTGAAAGGTACTAAGATTGGTGGAGGCACGCCTGACCCATACGTCAGCTTGAGCCTAAATGCAAGGCAGGAGCTTGCCCAGACAAAACACAAGGAGTCCACGTACATATTGCATGTCCACTTAAAAACGGCCATGTATCTCTACTACACCAAATAGATCAAGAGCTATCATGATCTACCCCCTCAAGCTCAACCAGTGAACAGTGTTGTGTGCTGGGAGTTCAAGAGCCCCCAGCCATTCCTCTGTACGCGCTAATTCCTATGGCAGGAAGGCCACACTGTGCATCTCATGAAGAAAGAGGCTGACACTGAAGTACAGGAAATTCTTGGCTTAAATTGGTGTGTGTACGAGGAGCTGCTCGCCATACCCACCATCCCCAGCATCAAGTCCGAGAAGGAGAAGTTTGCTGGTGGTCTGTACATGACGACCATGGAAGACTTCATTCTGACAACCAGTCGTGGCATCCGTCACATTGCCTTGGCCAAAACTTTTTGCGGCCAGAGATGTTTAAAATTATGGTCGAAGACCCAGACGATCCACAATGTACGGGTCCAAACAGTGGCAAATTTTGTGTGGCAGAACTTGTGGGGCCTAAGCACCTGCACCATCAGAGTCATGGTCATGATTCACAGCAACAACCAGGGTCTTGTTCTCCCATCATGCGTCACGAGTGTCCAAGCAATTGTTGACCCCTGCAGTATCACTGTGCGCACTAATAAGCAGGCATTATATGACTGGGAGCAGCTCGCGAAGACACTCAGGAGAGCTGGTATCCACACAAAGGCAGATGTACTCGACGGCTACACTCCTGGCTACAAGTTCAACGACTGGGAACAGAAGGTATAAACATATTATTTCTTGCTCCCTGGTTTGCCTGTAATCTTACAAATGGCTTTTTGTCTAGAATGTGCTACTTTGCCTCAAACTCGGTCCAGTTGATATCCAGAAGAAGCAAACACTTTCTGTGTGACATGATTGAGGTGTTCAAGTGCTACTAGCACTTGTAGAACTGGAGATTGCCATACCTGCACTTCTTGAGACTATCCAACTGGAGATGTTTGAGTGCGCAAAAGCACTGTACATGTCTCACCTGCACATTGTGACCAAATGGGATGACGTCGTGCTGACACTTCACTTGAGGTAGTGGGCCATTGAGATGGCAAGCTACGATTACTGTTTTCTGTATCTTTTATTTTATATGAGAACTAAAGCTTGAAAATTATACTAAAACATTATTCTCATTAGTGAATTATTTAGTATTCAGTAAACAGTAGTCATAGCTTGCCATCCTATGGCCCACTACCTCAAGTATGCCATCAGCTTATGAAGCTGACAAAAACCCAAATCAGGCTCCAAAAATTGGCCCACGATAAAAGACAATGCTTTGTAAACTCAGTAATTGTAACAGTCAGACAGAAGCAACTGAACATGCTTGAACATATTAGGATTGAAGCCCTAAAGAGAACTACATCAAGACACGCTTGTATTGAAAGACAAAGCATACTTACCGCGGGGTTGGCTGAGGCGTCAGCATTCTTTCGACCTCATTTGAAGCCCGGCATGGTCAACAAATGTGCAGAGAGGGACACGGAACTGGGAGTGAACAAGCAAGTGATGCAAATAGATGACGGACCACATTCAGGATGGTCTGCCATCAATTTAGCTTGTGTGGTTACGTTGGTTGGGGACAGATGAGGCAACTCCAGCGCTTGCGTCTTGATCCAACCTAATAGTCCCAGGTCCTTTAGGAGGAAATCATCTTTTGGCAGCTGCGAGGGTAGCTCCACTGAATTGTTGTTACCACGCTGGGGAACCCATGCGACAGCCTTGATTTCCTTGACCTGCTTATTGTCCGGAGGTGAGGTGCCATAGAGGAATGCTGCTACTTGCATTCGCAGATCGGCAGCAATGACGAAAGCCTGCAGGACATTTTTGGGTATGACATTAGTGAAAAGAACTTGATCAACGTACTGACAGTCAAGAAACTTTACGTTCAAACAGCAGTGACTTGTGCCTGAGCTCCCATGCTTTTCTCGAGCTCAGCCATTTGCTGATGCTGCACAGACAGTGTAGTAATCTCCTGACCAAGAATAATGTCGCGAATTTCACTGGCTGTCAGAGAAGCGATGTTCACGCTGTTCCGCTTGCCGAAACCCTTCAAAGAATGGATCAGATGGATACAAAGCAATGGAGCAAGGCACCACAACATACAGCAAGCATGAGATCCTTCAAAGCCACTTCAACCTTAATCCAATCATCATCAGACATCAGACAGCGTCGGCCAGACAAAGTGGGGCTCTGTGATTGTCGACTTATCAGGGCGTAAGATGATCTTAGCCCTCTCGTTGTTTACGTGCAAACCATGCAGGAGGAGGATGAGACGCGAAAATGCCGTCTAACTCGAGATTGACTTCAACCAGTCATCTATAGTGAAATATTGAAAGTTGTACTTGTACCAAAAAAAAAGGGAACTCATACCGTAAAGGTTGAAGAGCACCATCTGAGGTTGCGTTGCGCGCTACGGAACAAGTTGAGCAACAGGCCAGCCTTTAACGACGGATATACTTACAAGAATGAGGTTACCAAACTTTTCCATCTTCATACATGCTTGGAACGGCAATCGCAGCTCGCCTCCTTTAATGACAATGTTTGGGAATTCGAGAAGATGGACCTCGAGCGGATCTGGATAGGATGAACAGCTGAGCGCATTTCTCCACAGCAAAATGGACATGCTTACCCAGCATGCCCTTGCAGATATACATAAGAGTTGCGATGCTTACTTTAGGGGTGTAGAAGACAACCGGAGGGAAACGCGAAGGCATCTTACTGTTCAAGCCGATCTTGACACGGGTCTGAATTTTGTTCTCAGCCTTCACCAAAGCATCAAGCAGCTCGTTCGTGTGGATGACGGCCTCTCGATAGTAAGTCATCAGACCAATGATCGCAGTGTTCCATTTGTTGACAATCTTGGAAAAGTTGGTAGAGCCTGAGTTCATGAGGACCTGGCGGATACGGTTGTTAAACTGTTGAACACTTATGAAATTCTTCAGCGTTACATATTCCATGGAAGCTTTAATTATTCTTACCTTCGTCGGAGACGCGGAGGAAGACTTGTGCAGTACGCACCTTCGACTGCTCGTTGGTCAAGTTCCACACCCCGTCCTTGAGCGAGAACTGCTCTCCACTCATCGTCCGAATCTTCGGCAGAATGCACACCTCGAAGCCGCTCATCGAGAAGAGTAGCTGAGGGTTGTTTTTGGAGTAGGCACTAACAAACGTATCTTCCCATTCAATCGTCGTCAAAGAACGAGGCAGGCTCTCCTTCACGTTCCAGAACACAGCTCGACCTAGATTGACGTCGTGCTTGATCAGGCGCATACGGCGAACCTGCGGCCAACATCTCTCGTTGTTATACCCAATAACGTAGTTGTTTGTTGGATCCAGATTCGCGTTGAGGCAACGTTGTATAAGGTCGCGTGATTCCTCGGCGTGAAGCGGAATAAAATATGCAAACGATTAACATAACGAGAATAGAGACGGACTGGATGGCGTGTCTCGGTCGCAGAATTACGGTACTGCAGGAGATTGTTGGACAGTTGTGGGAGACCCGCCATTTCACTTGTGCGTTGCAAGCCGAGTGATGAGAAGTTCGAGGACAAGACCATAGTATTGGGAGACAAAGGCAGAGAACTGCAGACCACGGATCATCCCGTATGTTTCGAATGTGTCATATCTTTGTAGACGAGAACACAATTATTCTTCGCTGTGATATAGTCCGCAAGATTATGGTCGAGAATAAGACGAAGCAGACGGTTGAGAAGGGTCAGGTCAACCTTTTCGTAGACCTTCGACAGTACGGTCTCCATCATCACTAGGCATTCGCCCTCGCTCGTCTCCCAGATGTCCGTCAAGTTATTATTACCCTGGCACCACTTGTACACCAGAGGGAGAGGAGGTTCAGTGTTCGCAGACTTGATCCACGCCGGGAATAACCCGCGCCTGTCAGCCTCAAAGAATAAGAACTGGTCAAGATATAAGTCTGTAATCTTCTCAACGAGTTCGATGTCGTAGCAAGGGATGAGCTTGTCATATGTGTCGAAGAACTCAATGCCTGCCTCTTTGAAGGCTCGCTGAGTGAGCAAGAGACGCTTGATCCTAGACAGACCTGTATGCGAGTCAATCAGCTACACCCTACGACCAATTAGAAAAGGAACATACGTTCGTGTGGATTGTCATACGCCTGCTCAATGAGAAGCAGGCTCCTCGCGCTGAGATTGCTTAAGACGACCTTTGACGCTGTACGCCTCTTTCAACTTCTCAAGAGCCAACACGAGCAACTTCGTGTCATACCTGTACGAAATGGGACTATATGGAAACATCAGTGAGAGCTACTGAACGACGTATTTAATTGAATCTTACGAGAATGGGATGGGAGCAAATTTCCGACTCTCAAGCCAGTGGTCCGTCGATGTGTAGATCGCAACGGCCTCCTCAGCACTGACGTAAGGAGGTAAGCATGCTGACGATCCTGCTCAGCTTTCAAGTACAGTCGAGTAAGACGCCCTAAGTTCTTCTTGACCACAGCCTTGTCGACAGTCGCACCGCACCTGATACGCTCGCGATTGTAGTGCGCAACCGAGCACCACTAGTCCGTCTTGCTCTTGATGTACCGCAAGATGATGTTCTCAATTGCAGTCAGCATGCCCGGGACCTTCCATGGAACTGTAGAATAAGGCTTAGTACGCAAAGTCCAGTAAAAAAACAGACGACGTACTGTTTGCCTTCCAGCAGCGCCACGCTTCCGACAAGTCCTGCAAGATAGTCTTCGCCTTGTTCTGCTTGATCGACTCCGGTAGCATATCAAGAATATCGTGCATCACGGCAGCGCGTAATTCTAAGTCATAGTGCGATTCGACGCGCTGCTTCGTGACCGTCTTTGCGATTCCCTTGCTGCTGCGACCCTCGAACTGACGCACAAGCAAGTTTCCGAGCCAATGCTCAAGCAGTGGTACAATTCCACGCATGAAGAAGAGCCACACTCGCCAACCTGGAGCCCCAAACCCACAGCCTGGTCCCTTACCAACAGGTCCCGTATTGAAGCAGTAGTAGATCAGATGCTTGAGATCCTTGCACATCCGGACCTGACGCATAAGCTTGTACTTGTAACGGTACATGCCGGTGAGCGCACCGATATGTGCAAAGATATACTGCAATGCATCCGCCAGTTGGAAGGCATCTACATTGCCAAGCCGGAATTGAACGTGCGCATCGACGACGAGTTTCGTGAGGCGAGGAATTTCACGGCACAAATGGAATGCATTTCCAAATCGAACTTTTTGCGTTCCTTCGTCGTGAGCGTCTTTACCGGCTTCAGATTCATGTTGTAATCGAGATGAAGGTAATTCAAGTTCTAGAAGGATTGGAAGTCAGAATGATATAACGCAGCTTTCCCAAGGATCATACCTTGCGACGGACGAGCAAGTTCAGCATGTTGTATCCTTGCCTGCACACTTGCAAACCAGCCTGCACACAGTCCAGCTTTGTGGTCTGGAAACACTTCGTCGCCTTCAACTGACGGAACAAGTTCTTTTTCGTCATCGGCTTCTCCGGCTTTGTCTTCAGCTCGTTGAGAACAAAGCACTTGAGTAGCTTGTGGTACGACACACGAACCTTTACAGGCTGGTTCGGTGGGCAGTGCTCCAAGTACCAATTCTTCACCAATGGTACATCTTGCGCGCGGCGCATGTGTCCCGAGCGGCGACTGTAAGGCGCCGGCGCCCACCATAAGGCAATACCGTCCGCAGTGCTCTCCTTCTCCAAATCCTTATCCAAGAGGAATGGCTCAGCCTCATCTGGTAGCTCGAATTCATCCTCGTCCGCGCCGTTGGGTCCGAAGATTTCGTCCTCGTGAGAAACGAGGCGCATTCTTTGGTTGGAAACCATGAGAGGAGACATGATTACTCCAACCGCCTCATCCGTCGCCTTCTCGAACACAGGCCAGATGACCTGAATAAGTGTACGCCCATCCTTCTCGCTCTCACTCTTGTTTGCCTACACAATGATCTGGTTTAAGATGGACTCAAACTTCTCCATAGTGAGCTTGTTGAGCAGCGAACGGACCTTCTTGTCTACGATCTCGGTGAGTCTGGGTCATTCGAGGCCCCACGCCTGGACGTGCTTCCCGCGACCCAGCGGTTCGCAGACTGCTCGAGCGGCGCAACAGGTTCGACGGAGGAAGCAGCATTCGTGTTGAACTGATTGGCAGAAGCGCTGATACGGTTCGATTCGTTGCGTGTTGAGTCGCCGCGTTTGCTACGTGTGCACTTGTTGCCCAAGTGCCCGCACCATCCTGACTGGAAGAGCGAACCATAGGCGATGGGCGCCCGCTTGCAAATAGAAGGCCATTGGGTCCACCGCTCATCGATGTCGAGCGCATGAAGCGCTCTTCACTTGACAGTTTGTTCGGTGCAGAGAAGTTGCCCATCGCAAAGCCTGAACCAGGTTCGCCACCGAAGCCGTTCAAAGCACTGATGCCAAGCCCAATCGATGCTTGCCTTGAAGTAGTGGAAGATGGCTGGCCCATACTACAGATACGCCTCAGCGTCCAGAGCCACCCCGGCCCATAGAATGCGATTGATCGGATGGCTCGAGACCGATAGCCTCAAGAGGAGGGAGATTGTCCGGCTTTTCATTGCACACGGACATGAATTGGAGAAGGAAGTCTCGGTCGTAGCTAATCGCAGAAATATAGCGTCAGCTTGTTAGTCGCGGAAAGAAAGCGAGGCAATAAATACGAACCGGAACTTGCCATCCTTCGCGTTCGTGTTAAGCTCTGGCTTGGGACTCTTGATGCCTTCCGGATACTGGACCTGGTAAATATCTTGGATGTGGCGGGCGGTAGCAAGGGCGGATGGGAGAGGTTGAGGGATGGATTTGTGAGTTGAGGAGAGCTCGAGCGGTCTAGGGATAGGCCGTCTCTTGGATGTTTCAGGCGACGTAGAAGGTGGGACGTCGGATACAGTTGAGGACGCTTCACCCTCTTTCCTCGATTTGATCACGAGTGCAACAGGCTTTGACTTCTCAGCCTCCGCCTCTGCTTTAGCTTTGGCCTCTTCCTCTGCCTTCTGGAACCGTTGCTTTTCCTCCACTTCCTTGCGCTGACACTCTTCCTCTTCTTTCGCCTTTTGTACCCGCTTCCCCGTAATTCTCTTCAACCTTGCTTCGTCTCTCTAGCCAAACTGCTGCACGTCGTCCATTCCTGTCAGATGCAGGAGTGGAAGGCATCGACGGCGTACCACCCTGCTTCGAAGCCCCTTCGGATCAAGCTCATGGACTGATTTTGATCCTGTTTTGATGCTGCGACTGCGTCGGCGCGCCCTGGACAGGGACGAAGGCGTTAGCATTGGTGTTCAAACGCGCACCCGCGCTTGGGATCGGCACTGAGACACCCACGGGTGGTGTTCCTGGTGCCTGCAGCGGGGGTGGCGGTTGGCGGGGTGAGCAAACAGGGAGACCATAGGAATGTGCGAGCGGCGTCTGCGGCGGACCGTTCGTACCGGGCGCCCCCTGGTGGGGATGTTGGGGTGCATGCATGTGCCAGCATTGCGGTGGATACTGCATATAGTGCTCCGCACTGGGGACACCTTGCATCGGCATACTGGGCATGTAGGAGATCTGCGGTATAGTTAGAGCTAAACAAAATATGAGAAATTTAAATTTAACTTGCATAGTAACCAGGCCATCCAGGAACAGGCTGCATCTGCGGCGGCATGCCTTGGACGGGTGCAAGCTGCTGTTGGCGCTGGTGCTGCATGTGCGGTTGATGCTGCGGGGGTGCGAGGCGAGGCGAAGGCATGCTGTTTCCGTTTGCACCAGGCGGTCCGTTGTTGACGGATGGTCTATTCGCCGCACTGGAAAGATGGTGAGCGAAGGCCATTCCCAACGCCTTGATTTCGCAAAGCTGCGGGTACAAAAGGTTGTGGGTATGGCTGTGGAGGTTGTTGATGTGGGTGGGCATGAGGATGAGGACCGGGGCCAGCTGGTCTGGGAGTGTTTTAGGATTGTGCGGGCGGCACAGCGGGAGATAAGGTGTTCGAACGCATTGGCGGCGAAGCCATGCTCTCGGGAAAGGAAAAATTTACAGGTGAAGAGGTTTTTGCGCTGCTTCCGCCGCAACGGAAGAACGCAGAGACATCAACCTTAGGCTTGAGTGGCACTGTGGCGGGCGTCGTGTTCGCCGTTGACGCCGCAGAAAATGACGATGCAGCAGATGAGACGGAAGATGCAGATGCCGGAGACGGTTTTGCTGTCGTCGGCATGCTGCTTTGCATTGCTTCGATGGAACCGAACGACTGTACAGGCCGCGACTCAGGTTTAGCAAGAGGCGGGGCAGGCGCCGGCGAGGAGGACGGGGCAGTCGTTTTATCGTTCATGGAACCATTTGCCGTACCAAAACTAATTGGATTTGCTGCGAATTTGCGTTAGACAGGATGAACAAGGTTAAGCAAGGAAAGATGGGAATGCAATGACGTACCCATCTTGGAAGGCGGAACACTGCCCCTTGGCCCGCTCGCAATCCCGACACCGACTGCATCCTTGAAACCTCCTAGTTGCGAAGACCTTCTCGATGCGACTGTGTCTGAGCCTGAGGAGTGGCAGGATGGCAACTGAGAGCGAGGTGAAGACACTGCGGATGTGGCTTGAGGAGGCCCTTGGCCTAAGCAAACTTAAGAGGGAGCGCGAGTGTCTTTGCTGCAGCAAAACAGACTCGTCGACGACCGCAAGAGATCACATGTTGGCACTGTCGTCAACTTTGCTTCCGACCGATTTTTAATTCAACCAGGCCACTTTATTTTACAAAAAATACATAGACAGATAGAGAATTGTCTGAAGTTTTTTTACATGGTTCAAGGGTGAGATTTTGATGGTTGAATAAAATTAAATATGCCAATGAAGAAAGTGAGCACTGTACAGCCACAAAAGCAGTGAACCCTTCATAGCCACAGCCCGAATTTAGCAGAAAAGGGGTCCAAAATTAACATATATGGTATGCCATCAGCTTATAAAAGCTGACAAAAACCCAAATCGGGCTCCCTAACTTTGCCCACAACAAAAGACAATACTTGAGGTAGTGGGCCATTAGGATGGCAAGCTACGATTACTGTTTACTGAATACTAAATAATTCACTAATGAGAATAATGTTTTAGTATAATTTTCAAGCTTTAGTCCTCATATAAAATAAAAGACATAGAAAACAGTAATCGTAGCTTGCCATCCCAATGGCCCACTACCTCAAGTGAAGGAGAGCATTAGTGCGAATGCTGGCATGTCCCGTGTGCCCTCGTCCTCGTATTTGTGTGCATTGGACATCACTCAGCAAAACTCGTACCTGCCAAAATCGAGCACGAAAGTGATGCTCGCCCCATCCAAATTGCACCCGAACATGCGTGCACCGAGCCCCGCCTGGCCTCAGCACCGCGAACGAGATGCTGTGGGTGGTGCACAGTATACTGCGTATCCAGAGGTGCAGATGCTGGGCCAGACATCCAATAGCAGCGGCAGCCATGCTGCGATGCATCATTGCCCACCGTCTCGTGCATATGGCGGGCGGGTGAGCGTACCTGTCGAATCCACTGATCGCTACTCTTCCGCCTCAGCCTCAGCTGCACAGATGACGGCAATGGTGAGCTGCACACAGACACTCCCTGGGGCTGCACATCACCAGCATGCGAGTGCAGTGATGCCAGGCCCAGGGCATGTGCAAGCTCAGGGGATGCAGCGTGTGAGGATGCTCCCTGCAGATGCACTTGCGATGGGGATGGCATGGATGGTGCAACCAATCCCAAGAAGAATGAGTGAACAGTATGATTATCGGTATCCTGTGGATGACAATGATGATGACGATGATGAAGAGGAGGGGGAAGAGGACGAAGAGGGGAGAGAGGATGGAGAGGAGTATATCTTCCCGACAGCTGTGCAGCCTGTGAAGGAGAAGGCAAAAGAAGCAACAAAAGAACAGAAGAAAGAACGTAGTAGCATGGACCGTGTGTGTGCATGGATTGATGGCGTGTGACGTGCTGGGTTGTCTGAGTGTGATCAGGACTGTGAGGCAAAGGGGAAAGCGAGTGCAAAGTCATGATCACAGTCCCATTGCTCTGCGCCTGTGGATGACTACAGCTCACAGCAGGAGTATGGTGTCTGCCTAGAGTCTGCGGCACATTTTGTGCATGAGCGAGGGCAAGAACGAGATGAGGCTTTAAGACACGCATCTGTGCCTGATCCGATGCATGGCCCACCAGTGATGGCTATGGCAACAAGCCAGAACCAAAATGCAAGTTTTGCAGGGTTTGGGATATCTGGGATCATGGAGGAGCCAGAGGACATGCGTTGGTATTATCAATCCCAGCAGCAATCCCAACAGCAATCCCAACAATGGCGCCAATGCCAGTGTCAAAGTCTGTACCAAGAATGGGAGTGACCACCACCAGACGACTTGTCCTCATCAGAGTCATCGAGCAGCTCGAGTGTGAGTGCCGATGAGTTCAACAGGCCGCTTGACAGACGTTGGAGTTTGCAAGACAGGGAGCAAAGACAGATTCGGACACCGCACCCAGCACAGGTGCGCCACCTGCTCAAGCAGAGCGACACACTTCACGTCGATGACAGTGCTGGTGCAGGTATGGGGACAGTGACAGCAATGCAGGTGCAGGCACATTTGCCCTCGCCCTGCAGCTTGCGCCAGTTGAGCCATACCCATCTGTGCGGCCTTCGTATGAACAGGTGCATGCTGAGCATGAATGGGAGTGGACAAAGTCACCGAATGGGCACCTAACAACTGGACAATCATCAGTGTCGGCAGTGGCAGGGATGTATGGGTATGGCACGCCCCCTATCACGCTGACGTGCCAGGAGTACGCACATTGTGCGGACATCCCACAGTCGCTGTATGCACCTCAGCCATTGTCTGTGGCAGCTGCAGCAATGGTGGATCCTGTGCCAGGATTCCAGATGCCAGCAAGGCTGGCTTACCTGTACCACAGGAACAGTGTGTCACCGTCTCCACTGTCACACCACACGGTGTTGACACGGCCGATATGCTCACCTGGTATGCCAGTGAGATATCTGTGGCCATCTCTTCTTGAGATGGAGTAGTACTTATGAAGCAACACATTGTTCCCAACTTCTATACTTCAGATATGCAGATGGCGCATGGTGCTATGGCATGCAGGTCAAAAATAAATCACCACTACAGTGTCAAATCAAGGTGGAGGGGCCCCCAAATAACCCAGGCTGTAGTAGATAGGATTGTCTATGCAATGCAAGAAGTTTTGTATTTTTACCTGTCAAATTGGCAGAGCTGTATGAAATGGACTGTCCAAACCCGGGTGAGAGCAGGTGTCCAAAGAACAGAAACATCCCCATTACACCACGAATAGTGCACAGAATGACACCAAACTTATGCACGGGATTGCCATACATGTAAACCTAATTTACAGGTAGAGAAAAAAAATTTATGGGATGAGAGGAAAGGGGTATGATTTTTGCATTAGTGAGGGTGAGGAGTTGAAACAGGGCTGGTTGACATTGTTTGACTTATTTTGACAAAACATTTCAGCTAACCCCAGATATTTTTACAGATTCGGATTTGGATGAGCAAGTACATTTTTTTGAGTGCTTAATGAACATGTATTGTGAGGAATTGACACAGTAAATTGTCATTTACTCGAATTTCTGCAGTTATGCCACAAGACGCATCAAAACCACATGAATTTGATGTGTGACAATACTTCTGAAAAGGGCAGTAATCCTCTCATATAAAATGAAAGACACAGAAAACAGTAATCACTGTGTTTTAGGGGGTCCTACCACACCCCCATGTAGTCCTTTGAAGGTAGTCTATATGCATGTATACCAGTCGTAGAGTAGTATTACTATACAAAATGCTATTAGAAATGTTAAATATAATATAGGAGTGACTAGTCAAATTTTTGTAGGCAAGCTATTACAATCAGTTGTGATAGGAAGGTATTTAACTACTAGACATTTTGTGTGAGATTCAATAGGACACCTATGTGGCTCGGGCAGATCCGCATAGTTGCCATACATGGCTTATCACAAAATTAAGTTTGTATAGATTATCTTCCCCACAGATAAGATTACTGAGGTTGAGATTTGCAAGATACGTAGACGCACGCAGCGCTAAGTCCCTACAGTGTGATGTGCAGTGCGTCTATGCATCTTCATTTCTTACTTCGACCACATAACTCACCACTCTCTACTATGGCACCCAACAAAAAAGACAGCAAATACAAATACAAGAAAAAAGTCCATATATGCAAATGCCAACACTGTCTTCAAGAAACAAATGGCATGGGTCGAAAGTTGCCCACTTACACAGTCGAATGACACCTGCTGATTGACCAAGCAGCGCCAGCTCACGACTCAAGATATATGTCTCAGCCATTCAGAGTGCCAACCAGAGTAACAGCAACAGCAGCAAATGCCTCATCAACAGGGACTGCAGCATAGCAAGACCAGGAGATTATCCTTACAGACAATGACGATTTTGGTGGATTCCCCAATGGATCAGACGATGCGGGTGCTTGGAATGAAGACATGGGTGCTGAGGAGGTTGGAATGGAGGTGGATGGCTGCGAGATGGCGCATGGTACGTAGTTACGATTCTGTCATTGCATCTGATCCCTTACATTTATTTCATGTATCTTAGCTGCCGATGTTACTCCCGGAAGACCACTGCTTCAGCATTACTTGGTCCCTGAAGACCTTGCTCATCCTACCTACATCTTGAAAGTCCCGAACCCACCTCCACTGCCAGCAACCATTCTTAGAAACACTGATGGTACACTTTTCTGGAGAATAGTTCTTCTACTGGTCTGTTGGCTTCACTTGACATACCACCTGCCATTCTGAGGGTGCGACCTCATTTTACGTGTCCTCAAGATTGTCTTTGGTCTACTCCAAGCCTTTCTGGACAGCTCGACTCCGATAATTACACTCAACTCAACGTTCCACAAGCTGAATTTTCAAGATACATTCCTAATCATGCCAATGTGTCCTAACTGCTGCTGCATTGTCCCTCATGACTCGCTGCCTTCTACAATCTGCTCAAACTGTGAAATTCCTCTATTCAACTGCAAAGACAATTTTCCAGACATCCAGACTCAAGATCAAGATATTCTTGTAAAATATGCTTTCAATCTGATCACAATACAGCTGGCTGAACTACTCAGCCATGAAGAGATGGAAGATCTACTGGACTCTTGGCGATCATGTGAAACGAAACCTGGCGAAATGTGCAACATCATGGATGGCGACATCTGGAAAACGATCTTGGGACCAGATGGCCAATTCTTCTTCGATAATAGTCTGGATCACCAGAGCAAGGATGAGCTCCGCATCACGATAACACTCAGTTTTGACAGGTGAGTTCAACTATTTTCTTTCTTTTTTTCGGAATTATCTACGTTTCTGTTATCTTTTGCAGATTTGGCTATCAGCATAGTAAATATTCTGGTACACACTCCTCAGACATGCCTTTGTGCTGCATAGTGAACCTTCCAATTCAGTTCAGGTGAGTAACTCAATCATTCTCTCTTTTTCTTTATGTTTTTTTTAATAATTAGTAGGTATCGACTGCGATACTTGCTGCTGTGCGGCATATTCCCAGGTCCAAAGGCCCCTGACAGCAAGCAGACACAGCATATACTAGTCCCTTTTGTGGATGATCTCATTCGTCTGTTCGAGGAAGGCGTCGTCATCATAATACCACATTATCCAGAAGGTATGTATTAATATTGTTTATTTCTATGGCACGCTATTATGATGATTATTCATTGTAGGCTGGCTTGTTCGTCTCATACTCATCACTGTATTCTGTGATCACCTGGCACTCTGCCGGGTATGTGGTTTTGCTGATCATGGACATGCAATGTTTTGCACCCGGTGTAAGGCGCCTCACAAAGACTTGGCGACCCCCGCAGGACTAAGAGACAGTAATTTTATTCTATTAAGTGAGAACAAGTGACTTTATAATATTACTAGGCTTTACTCCTTGAACCGGCGAAGAACAACACCAACTCGCTTTCAAGTACCGGGCAGCCAATAATGAGGAGAAAGAGGGTCTCTTCAGTGAGCACGGCACTAGTTACACAGAACTAGCAAGGCTTCACTATTTTGATCTCATCCGTATGATGGTGATCGATCTGATGCACAACATACTATTAGGTTGGTTTTTGTCTTTCATTTTTTTTTTGCACATATTGTTAGGCGGGAGTCCGGGAGATGACTCGGACTGGGCAGGCCTCGGCTGACTGTTGTCTGGGACGTGCTATACTCGAGCGTAGACTCGGGACATGCTTACTCAGGCTAGGTCATCACGGAGGTAAGAGGATTAATACAAGACTAAACTAATACAAGGGGGACGAGTCTCACCTAGGTCATTGTGGAGGTAAGAGGAAAAGCAGAACAAGGAGTTCATGCAATTCCTGAGACCTTATATAGCGATGACCGTGAGACTATATTACCTAATGTTACATGGGCAGACGGAATAGAATGAATGACGGTCATGTAAAGGAATCGTGGGAAATGATTGGAAAGATGATTAAATATAACGAAAAAGGGCGATTCAAAGAAAGGAAATGGTAAAAGGGAAAATAAAAGAAAAGGGAAAGTTCGAGTTCTGACACATATGTGTACTCATTAATAATACTTAGGGGTTATGAAGTCTCAATGGCATGACTCCTGGATCAAGACAGACACGTTGCATGAGCGTATGAAGCCCAGGCTTGTACGGCATGAGCTTGACTTGCTCAACGAATATCTTGGTGAGGAAAGTATTATTTTTATAACTAATCTTTATAAACTGACTTAGTATGCTTTATCTAGTTTGAAATGCCATCCTGGGTAAAACAGCTCCCATCCAGCATTGGCTATCCAGCAGCCAGCTCACTGAGTGCCAATGAATACAAGGGTCTCGCACTTGCATATCTTCCTGTCATTGTAAGTCACCTGTCATGTTTTCTCCTGACAGAACACGCGTCGTCTCTGGCTTCTCACGTTTCTAACTAGAGTTTCTTTTAGATCCCCTTTGTCTGGTCTGAGTGGCAACCATTCGCTGCTGAAGAGCACAAGAAGAAACACAAGAAATGGCAGCAAGGACAGAAGCAAGGCAAGACAGACCCAGAGCCAATCATTCGAATACACAAAGATGACCCCAACAATTTCCTCAAGCTAGCGGCAGCTCTCAAGATCATTCTTGCCCAGTCGGTTCACTCAGAAGATCTCAATGTAGTGAAGCAGCTTTTGGGAGAATATCTTCAGGGATACCTCAAGGTGAACTCAGGAGGATGAGTGCAAGTTTGCACTCTGAATTGTTTTCCTTCAGATCCACCCAATGGACATGAAACCCAATTTTCATTGGGTTGTTCACATTTTCGACCAAATAAATGATTATGGACCTGTCTATGGCTTCTGGGCATTCACTTATGAGCATCTAAACAAAATCCTAAAAGGCTACAAGACGAACAACCACAGCGGCAGCGAGATCGAAGTCTCATTCCTCCATGAATTCGCAAGGGACGTTCACCTTCACGAATTCGTTACTTCGCTCTCCCATCCCAATGTTCAGGATGTGCATCCCACGGTTCACAAGGCAGTGCATCTCCTGCTGGAGACCGACAGTGACAACTGTGGAACAGTCGCGTCTCTTGCTCGAGAGCTCAATGAAGCCGCTGAGGATAGTAAGTCTTTTTTTTTTCCAAATAATTAAAGAAATTATTTATTACTGAATCTATCTAGTTGACAAATGTTACTTGCTAGGTCCAGGCTCCGCCAAACAGCTCACCCACACTCTCCAAATGAGCTTGGTTGAGTACTACAGCTTAAATCACCGCGAGGTGAACATTTTGGCCCAAAACACAAGACTCGTGCCAAATGCAGCTTTGCTGCCAAACTTTTTAACTGACCATGTAGAGTTCCTTACAGCCTTTTTCATAAGTCCTGCAACACATGCATGTCATGTGAAATGAGCCACATCAGAGCCAAAGTGTTGAAAAATTAGAATGAATGCATATTTTCTCTGTGAATTCTGCACAGTACCTGCTTATTAAGTACTCAAAAAAAAGGCATGGTTCTCAGGAGAAGAAATATGTAAAATAGGGAGCAATAAATTGACTGTGTAGGCAGTTGGAGATCAAACAAGTGCAGCTGGTCTGTTCTCTCACCCATTTCCACTGAGATTCAAAAATTATGGCTCCCCTACATCTACCTATAAAATTCTTTCCTGTGTCTGTAAATTAAGTATATGACTATACCAACATCTCCTGCAAGTTTGAAGCCAATCCATTCAGTATTCATGGTCCAGCAGCAAGATTTGTGTTCTACTCTGCAAGACCTGTTGTGAGAAAAGGAGGGTGGAAAGAGCTTGAAGTGGAACACAAATCTTGCTGCTGGACCATGAATACTGAATGGATTGGCTTCAAACTTGCAGGAGATGTTGGTATAGTCATATACTTAATTTACAGACACAGGAAAGAATTTTATAGGTAGATGTAGGGGAGCCATAATTTTTGAATCTCAGTGGAAATGGGTGAGAGAACAGACCAGCTGCACTTGTTTGATCTCCAACTGCCTACACAGTCAATTTATTGCTCCCTATTTTACATATTTCTTCTCCTGAGAACCATGCCTTTTTTTTGAGTACTTAATAAGCAGGTACTGTGCAGAATTCACAGAGAAAATATGCATTCATTCTAATTTTTCAACACTTTGGCTCTGATGTGGCTCATTTCACATGACATGCATGTGTTGCAGGACTTATGAAAAAGGCTGTAAGTACCTTGTGCTGGATGGATGCCACATTGTTCCATCTTCAGACAGTTATTGCGCACCTAACTCAATCATCCAGAGCCGCTTCAATGGGCAGCAATATGTTGGGCAAGTTATAAAGATCCTCAAGCACACTCAGCAACTTGTCAGAGGATATGCGATGTTGCTACTCATCCGCTGGTTCCGTCCGTTAGCCAAAGGTGTTCTCAATACCTCTACATGGGATAAATAGTGAGTCCTTTCATAATCCCAAACTTCTTTTGGACCACAGAACTAAATATACCCGACTCAGTCCACAACTTGAAGTTGGATTCTTTGAATTTGATTCATATCTGTGTAAAACTGATAATAGGCTGCCTTCCTTAATCCCGCCATATGCCATCATCTCGCAAGCCTGCTGCATCCAGATCGAGGTTCGACCTCCATGCGAGACAGATGATATTGATGAGTTGGATGATGTCGAGCCTCGCAAGGTCTGGGTAACCATTGGATTGACCAGGGTATGTCTTTCTGTTCTTCATTCTCACTCATTTACTTGCTGAGACTTCTTATCACAGGACACTGTAGTTATCTAAAGGCACCTTCTGTCTCTATCTTGTGTCTCGCATTTCTCGTGATTTGTTTTCTGTGCCCCGTACCTGCGCATGCCACTGAAAATAGCAGACCAGAATACAGGCACGTTATTGGAACTGGTGAGTGTGCCTTTTTCTTCTTTGCATGCACAAACGATGAGGCTAGGTCTGACTCTGTGCATTAGATCTTGTTACTACATGAGTTGGAGTACGAGTTTTGTTCAGATGATCTCATTTCTGCCACCACAAAATCCCTCTAGATATTCTTGTGTAGGGTAAGTCTCGAGTGTGTGATCTCCCGAACAGCTCTATACATCCACTAACTCATCACTTAGTGTACAACAAGGCAGCTGGGTCAAAATCATTGCCAACGACCAAGGACACTGTACAACTCCATCACGGGTGAAGTTCCCCTTTGTGTCGCCTTTCTGCTCTGTCATCCGGGACCTCTTGCTAATGTCTATCTTTTACAATCCCCATAGAATTGGCGACACCACAAAGAACGTGATCCACACTGTAACACCAACTGGTTCATTGGGCATGGAACAAGTGGAACACATGCGATGTACATCATGAAGTCAAAGGGCCTCGACTCGGCAATCGAGCGAAGCAGTACACCCAGATCAGTGGTGATTACCTGAACACGGAATGCACACAATGACTGGATTGCATGCATCAGCTACTTGGACTGACCCTGGTGCACTTATCTGTGCGTGTGTCCTCTCGACCCTGCCAAAGGTTCGTTCATTTGCCTTTGTCTAACGAACATGTGCCAGCCCAGCATTGGTCGTTCCAGCTCCGTACAAAGGATCCCAAAGCTCACCGACGCTACGCCAAGTCAACATGTGCTGTCCCCGCCTTTCAGTAGTTTGGATCGTGGAGCTGCTCAAAGGAACACTCAGGAGGCTCAGTGGTAGGACAATAGAGGACTCATCTTATTTTATTTTGCCTTTCATGTTTATGCAGGACACTTGTTTAGTATTTATAGAGTGCCGAATGTTGTAGGTAGAACAGCAATTCCACCCCCGAGTTTCAATGCCTAACTTTGTGTGATATCTCTCAGGACGGTCTCTAGGTACTCCTCAGTGCCTTAGTGACTCGAATTGCTCACCTCGACTTCATTTTATTTGTGTTGCACTCGTTCTGTCCATTCTGTCTTCGCCTCATTCCGCTTCATTCTCGTCACCTCGACTTCGCTCCCTCTCATCTCTTATCTTCTGATTTAAGTCCCATATCTTGCCCCGCTCTCTGGTACTCCAGACAACGTCTGTTGAGCACAGGGACTAGCCATCCATCCTGAGGACAATCCTGCTCCGAGAAGTCGCACTAGTATTAGCGCATCTCCGAGTCTTCCAACACAGCCACCGATGATCCCCCACACATCTTGAGCACTCCGCTGGTGCTACGTTTCAAACACTTCCCTACTAGTACGCTTTGCCGATTCCATTGCCCCTGCCACACCGGAACGCATGCAACCCAAATCCTGTGTTCCGGAACCCACAGAACTCGACCGGAACGAGGGTATTGACCCACTAGACACGTCTCCCTCAAACTCAATCATCTGATTCCCATTCACTAACAACTGGAACTCAGTGTTATCAATGCCAACCCAGAGAACACTGTCTTCGACATGAAACACCACATAGGATGCAAATACAACGAGCTGGAGCGGCCTTTCAGCGAAGCCCTTCCTCACATCATCAAGCATCCACACCGAGTGTTGAAGGGCCACTTGGTGAAGATTTATGCTATGCATCAGGCAACCAATTGTCGGCACATTGTCTCAGCATCGCAAGACAGCAAGCTTATGGTTGGGGATGCAAATACATGATGTCATTTCTTAACTAGTCACGGTTTCAGATACAGTATTAGCATCTATATTGCACAGGTGAGCATTCAGTTTTATTCTAGTTGCATTCTATGTTGATTGATTGAGGCATTAGTCATGGTTATTGTAATTTGGGTTCTCTTGATTATTCGTGTCAGGTGAGAGAGCGACTGCAACAAAGAAAGAGAAGGAAAGAGGCACACATGAGACCACCAGCAGCAACAGCAGCAGCACCCATGTCTTCGAACAACCATGCAGCATGTCAGAAAGTAGCGGGATTGAAGTTATCGGGATCAGTGAGTTCCAGTTTCTTGAATGTCTTGTTAGCGTCATCAACATGGACTGCCTTCCAAACAGGATCAACCATGAATAGGAACACACACCGTTTGCACTGTGGGATGCATGTGAGCTTGTTGTTGAGGTCCGCGCGCCTAGTCATGGCATGAGAATGCTTGCGGTTCTCAAGCTCCAGCTCATCGAGTTGTTTGTAGATGGTGGTTAGCTTGTTTATTTAGGTGAGTAATTATTTTATCATGCGATTGATTTTACTCACCAATGTAGAGCGAAACACCAGCTTCTTCTCCTCCCAGACAGGCACTTTCTCGATCATGTCCTTTGTGGTAAGGTTGGCTGCTTTTGAGAGCATGGCATAGTGCTCTGACCTTACCTCCTTCATCTTCTCATCTCTTTTTGCGCGTCTGGTGGCCTCAGTCTCATCCTCATCCTCATCCTCATCCTCTGAGACATCCTTGGAGTCAAGCCCACTCACGCACTCAGTCATGCAGTCGGTCTGGAATATTTCATCTGGCAAGGTAATGCCGTACTTTGTATCATATGCGCTCGACTGTTTCATGTGCTTGACCTTCTTCTGCAGGTTGGACAGTCAGAAAGTAAGCAATTTGTTTATTTGAACACTCACCTCCTGCTTACAAAGCTTCTGGCAGAGCTTTGACTGGTGCTTGCCGCATTTTTTTCACCTTCACAGGATCTGTTTTTTGGCCTCACTGCGCTTCCGGTTTGTGAAAGTCATCATCGCGAACGCGTGACAGTCCGCCTTGGTGAATTCTTGGCCTTCGCAAGCAAGTTTCCCAGTATCAGCATTCTGAAGAAACGGTCAGCCAAAGAATCTGAATCCGTCACTGATGAAGACAGTCACATGAGGATCAGAGAGTAGTGAGTTGCATACCTCATAATTTTGCACTACAATCTCGGCAGCCCACTCAATGAGTTCTTGATTTACATGGTATGTTGCCGGCCGGCCGTAGTCTGGCATGAAGGAACACACAACGTTGACAGGCACCTCAATTCTATCCTTGTCATTGTCATCTCCCTCATTTTTGTCATCACCCGATCCCTTGGTGAGTTTTTGCATCACAAGTCTCATTTTTCTCTATATTGATGTTCAGTTAAATATATGCACATGGAAAAGCAAAAAAAACTAAGATACGTACCCTAATTTCCTTGTGGGCACTTTGCTGAGCTGGTCTAAGGTCTTTGTTCAGGATGCTGAGGATCAGGTCATGCTTTGCTTGTTTCCTGGGCTTGTGGCCACCATCTCCCTCATCATCCGCATTGCTCTCCTCATCATTTATGGCCTGCTTCAATCCATGGACCTCCTGGACAAGCGTGGCAACCTGGGCCTTCAAAGTTTCAAGTTCCGCATTTTCGGATGGTGGTGGGGTGACCTCACTTGACGGGGTGGGTAGTCAAAGCTCTGGGTTGATGAGCGACTCGTCAAAAAATGGCGAGCTTCTGTGCTGTCTGTTGGTGCTTTTCTGGGCCCTCCACCACTGGTACCTGGCAAGGAACACGGGGTTGTACAGGTCGAACAAGTCGGACATGAAGCGCAGGTGGGGGGAGTGTGAGGGGGGGGGGGGTATGTGAGGCGCGCGTCGTGCGCTAGTTGGCACGCGTCACGGGACCACGGTTCATTACAAATTGTATGCTTAATTAGGAAATAAACTGGTTTTGAACCCAAATTTGGGAAAACTGAAAACATGTGCCTAGCCTGTCTACACATAATATGCATAGACTCTCTACACTGGCTAGTACAAAATCTATAGGCAATTTATGCAAACTACACAATTCTTTGTGCTAGATCTACTAGACTTGCAGGAGTAGGTAGGTGCTGGTCACACTTTTATATGCTAGATTCAAAAAGGTGTGGGTATACTATGCAACCCGGATTAGGTATGTGATTTATTACCTACCACACACCTACACACGGGTGCAGAAGGACCCCCTAAAACGCAGTGAATCATAGCTTGCCATCCTAATGGCCCACTGCCTCAAGTAATAAAACTAAAATATCCAGTGACACATTAGCCAGTACATCATATTTAGGGAAAAGAAATAGTGACAATGATAGTGAAAGCTCTACCTTGAATACTCCAAGCAAGTGACATAAAGCAAGTGAATATAATCAAAACATTACAGGCTCATCACCTTTAGGACTAATATGGGATTCAGTAAGTTATAGTTGTGCTTATGACTCTGTATTGCCTATTTTATTCAATTTATACATAGAAGACTATGAGAGGTGGTATAATATATATTCAAAGTATCAAATTAATTTGCATGATCATTTTCAGAGGGTAATGAATTCAATAAGTAGTTTTGAAGAAGAAAGATATGCCATTCATAACAAGCTTTTCAACCAGAACAGACATCAATTTCCATTAGGTCATAAATTAACAGCTGTAGCCTCTGTTGTGTAGAAATGCCTAGAAGCAAAAGAACCTATAATATATAAGCAAAGCCAGTGTATTCAATGTAATAGGTCTAAACAAAGTATTTTACTATCCTCATTTATTCCATGTTTTACAGAAGACTTTAATACAGCTCCTAAATGGTATTTATTCAGCAGTCAATATAAAAACATCAATACATACCCTTCTATTCAACAATGGCTTAACTATTACTTTGGTTCAATGTCAGTAACATGTAGACAATGTCAAATAGATTATACAGCTGACACCAATGTACAATCTCATATCAGTGAGTCAACAAATGTTGTAGCTGTGCAGTTGTATAATTATGAGATTATAATTGATCATGAGGTTGTTATAAAATGTACACCATGTTTGAAAAAATACAAATTGCGAGGTCTGATTTATGGTGGTAACAATCACTTCACTTGTAGAATAATAGATAAGTCTGGACTGGTCTGGTATAATGACGGTATAACCACTGGCAGAGTTTCAAATGCAGAAAAGTATCTATCACAGTATAGTGATTATGAGCTTCATGGCGAAGGGAAAACTACAGCAGTCATTGCTCTATATGCTATTATTTAATGTACAACATGCAGTGTAAAGGAGGAGGGATGGGGAGGTAGCACATCATCGCTCTGAGGAATAAGCACACGACTCATAGACAACATTCCAAGACCACCGAGTTCCTATACGACAACAGTTCAGCAAGACGTGATATACATAAGAGCTGAGATGCTTACTTTGAGGATGTAGAAGACGACTGGAGGGAAACACAAAGGCATCTTACTGTTCAAGCCAATCTCGACACTGAGTCTGAATTTTGTTCTCAGCCTTCACCAAAGCATCAAGCAGCTCATTCGTGTGGATGACAGCCTCCTGATAATAAGTCATCAGACCGTATTCCATTTGTTGACAATCTTGGAAAAGGCGGTAGAGCCTGAGCTCATGAGGACCTGGTGGATACGGTTGTTAAACTGTTGAACACTTATGAAATTCTTCAGCATTACATATTCCATGGAAGCTTTAATATTCTCACCTTCATCGGAGACGCGGAGGAAGGCTTGCGTAGTACGCTCCTTCGACTGCTCGTTGGTCAAGTTCCACACCCCGTCCTTGAGTGACAACTGCTCTCCACTCATCGTCCGGATCTTCGGCAGAATGCACACCTCGAAGCCGCTCATCGAGAAGAGTAGCTGAGGGTTGTTTTTAGAGTAGACACTAACAAACGGATCTTCCCATTCAATCGTCGTCAAAGAACGACGCAGGATCTGCTTCACGTTCCAGAACACAGCTCGACCTAGATTGACGTCGTGCTTCATCAAGCGCATACGGCAATCCCGCGGCCAACATCTTTCGTTGTTATACCCAATAACGTTGTTGTTTGTCGGATCTGGATTCTCGCTGAGGTAACATTGTATAAGGTCGCGTGATTCCTCGGCGGCGAAGCGAAATAAAATATGCAAACGATCAACACAACGAGAATAGAGACGGACTGGATGGCGTGTCTCGGTGTCAGAATCACCGTACTGCAGGAAATTGTCGGGCAGTCGTGGGGGACCCGCCATTTCACTTGCACGTTGCAGTTTAATCTTTTCGTAGACCTTCAAAAGTACGGTCTCCATCATCACTACGCATTCGCCCTCGCTCGTCTCCCAGATGTCCGTCAAGTTATTGATACCCTGGCACCACTTGTACACCAAAAGGGGAGGAGGTTCAGTGTCCGCACTTGTCAGCCTCAAAGAATAAGAACTGGTCAAAATATGTGTCTGTAATCTTCTCAACGGGTTCGATGTTGTAGCAAGGGATGAACTTGTCATATGTGTCGAAGAACTCAATGCCTGCCTCTTTGAAGGCTTGCTGAGTGAGCAAGAGACGCTTGATCCTAGACAGACCTGCATTAGCTACACCCTACGATCAATTAGAAAAGGAACATACGTTCGTGTGGATTGTCATACGCCTGCTCAATGAGAGCAAGCTCCTCACGCTGAGATTCGTTAGGACGACCTTTGACGCTGTATGCCTCTTTCAACTTCTCGAGAGCCAACACGAGCAACTTCGTGTCATGCTTGTACGAAGGGGAACTGTATGGAAACATCAGTGAGAGCTACTGAAAGACGTATTTAATTGAATCTTACGAGAATGGGATGGGAGCAAATTTCCGACTCTCAAGCCAGTGGACCATCGATGTGTAGATCGCAACAGCCTCCTCAGCACTAACGTAAGGACCATCTTTGAGGTAAGCATGCCGACGCTCCTGCTCAGCTTTCAAGTACAGTCGAGTAAGACGCCCCAAGTTCTTCTTGACCACAGCCTTGTCGACAGCCGCACCATGCCTGATACGCTCGCGATTGTAGTGCGCAATCGAGCATCACCAGTCCGCCTTGCTCTTGATGTACCACAAGGTGATGTTCTCGATTGCAGTTGGCATTCCGGGACCTTCCATGGAACTGTAGAATAAGGCTTAGTACGCAAAGTCCAGATTCAACAAAACGACGTACTGTTTGCCTTTCCAGCAGTGCCACGCTTCCAACAAGTCCTGCAAGATAGTCTTCGCCTTGTTCTGCTTGATCGACTCCGGCATCATATCAAGAGTACAGTGCATCACGGCAGTGCGTAATTCCAAGTCATAGTGCGATTCAACACGCTGCTTCGTGACCGTCTTTGCGATGCCCTTGCTGTTGCGACCCTCGAACTGACACACAAGCAAGTTTCCGAGCCAGTGCTCAAGCAACGGTACAATTCCACGCATGAAGAAGAGCCACCCTCGCCAACCTGGAGCCCCAAACCCACAGCCTGGGCCCTTACCAACAGGTCCCACATTGAAGCAATAATAGATCAGATGCTTGTGATCTTTGCACATCCGGACCTGACGCATAAGCTTGTACTTGTAATGGTACATGTCGGTGAGCGCGCCGATATGTGCGAAGATATACTGCAATGCATCCGCCAGTTGGAAGGCATCCACATTGCTAAGCCGGAATTGGACGTGCGCATCGACAACGAGCTTTGTGAGGCGAAGAATTTCACGGCACATACGGAATGCATTTCCAAAGCGAGACTTTTTGCGTTCCTTCGTCGTAAGCGTCTTCACCGGCTTCAGATTCATGTTGTAATCGAGATGAAGGTAATTCAAGTTCTAGAAGGATTGGAAGTCAGAATAATGTAACGCAGCTTTCCCAAGGATCATACCTTGCGATGGATAAGCGGCATGCAAGAGAAGCGTTCTCGGCAGCCTCCTTTATTAAAAGATCATCGCCGCGCACAACGACGAGGCGGTCTGCCAGCTGCTGCACCTGCTCAATGATGTAAACCGGCTCCAGATCGCTCGGTTTTCTACGGTCGATATGGAAAGTCTGCGTTGCGTTCTGCACGATACGGTTCAGGTTGACAAGAAGATAGTGGGCAGTGGAATTGTCGCGGCCCGGGAAAATGAATTCGCGGAGCAACTTACGATCCTCATGAAGACGGTCATATTCCTCGTCAAGTTTTTGCTGGAGCTCGAGGGATGAGTCATTGATACTGACTTGCAAACAGTGTTGTCGTCCCGGCGGGAATTGATGGTTCCCATTCCCGCTGGGACACGGGATTCCCGCCGGGATTGATGGCATCCCCGGGGACAAAGGGAATGAACTTGGTAGAATTCTACATAGAAGTTTGGTTATACATGACTAAGAGCCTTTATATGGCAGGTGTGATAATCAAATAAAGTTAAGTTTTGCTATACATTACTATTTACTGCATGAATGCATGTGAGACTTGAAAGCATGGACTCAGTTGTTGCAATAGTTGAGTTCATCACCGCATCTGTGGCAGAGGCAGCACCAGTGGGACAGTGGCATCATCATCGTGTGAGAGCAGCAGTTATTGAGGTCAGCAGGGACTGCTTACTAATCTTTGCATCCCGTTGCTTCTTCCCATCCCATCCCATCAATCCCGGCGGGATCCCTGCGGGATCCCTTCCATCCCCGGGGATCCCCGCGGGATTGGACAACACTGCTTGCAAAGCACCAGTGAGAAAAAGTGACGTCGACCCGATAGCAATGTTCGAACTCGCGATCATTGCTACCGAACGTTTTTGATCGTTTGCCGTTCAATAAAAGCACCGTCCATACCATCCTCGCCATACACGAATTGGATCAGGTCACCCAGTGAGTTTCGTACAGTCCAGTCGTAGCAGACAGCCACGTCTTCGAGTGCCTTTACAAGTCGACGATGAATGTAACCAGTCTCGGCCGTCTTGACAGCGCACCTCTGGGCTGAAGTCATCCTTCGTAAAGTGAGGTAGTGTGCGATGTCTGAAGCCGAACGGGAGTCGCTTCCCTTCAACGGACTGCTGACCAACACAGACTGACATCTGCGAGATGTTAATGAACGAACCCTTCGAACCCGCGACAACCATCTCTTTGACACCGGAGTGGTCACGCGCCAAGTTGAGCTCGCCTTCGACTCGACTCTCGAACGACTCGCGAATAGTCATACCCGGTGCAGCTTTCAGACAGTCGTCAGATGCATCTTCAATGGCCTGCACGACATTCTGCTTCCGCATCTTGATCTGCTCCGTGATGTACGCCATTGTCTTCTTATCCGCGACTGTATCACCAATGCCTATACTGAATCCATTGTAGAACAGCCAGTAATTAACAATCTGCTGGAGACCACTGAACAGCGTACGAGTCGCTTTGGGACCTTTTTCGTGGAAGACGACGTGGATAAGACCGCCTTGCGACGCTCCAACCGTCTTTTTCTCCACGATACCAAAGACGATCTCGCCATTTTCAATGAGCATGCCATCGTCGAAAACGGGGCTCGAAGATTTCGGATCAGGCGAGCGATATGCGTTTATTCCGCGAGGAATCGTCATGCTAAGAATCTGTTTGCCCGTCCATAATGGCTTCGGCTTTAAGATCGCCGGCGTCGGAATCGTGCCGTCCCAGTCCGGCACCCAGAGCAGGATGTTTTGCACCTGCACCCAGTCGAGGAAGCTATCCCGCAGAGTAAATTTCCGGACACCGCACGACATGTCCTGTACGATGCCCATAACAGGTTTGTTCACCTGCGGCGAGATGATCTGCTTTGCAACCTATGCAATTTGACTGAGTTCGGCTCTCGTCTCTTCGCTCTGAGAAACGCTAGACGGAGCTGAGAAAGAGATGTAAGGCTAATCTTAAAAGTGACATACTGCTTGTTCATCTCATCGCCATCGAAATCGGCATTATACGGTGGAGTGACGGAAAGATTTAGACGAAAGGCTAAGATACACTAATCAACGACCATACAATGAGTTAAAGGTGGATAAACACGTACTAGAGTAAAGCATAAGTCGCACGCGATGCCTCGCCGGAGAAGCCTTCTTCTCATCAACTGCAGGGGACTTCTTCGTCGCTGTCTTTTTCCCTCCAGCTGTTGCCACAGATGCAGTTGATCGAATTGAATTCGCCGACGGTGACTTTTGAATGATGGACGTCTTGTTCGCTGTTGTTTTCGTAGATACTGTAGTAGTGGGCGACACCTTCCATGTGCGCGATGCCGCGCTTACCGTACTTATTGGTGCCGCACTCGTTTCAGAGACGCGATGCGGCCGTCCTTTCAGTAGCGCAGGCGCCGGCATTTTAGGAGATCTTGAGGTTCCGGTGCTGCGCATCGAGGTCATTGACGTGGTCGAGACTTTCCTCGACCGAGTAACAGAGTCGCGTGGGTCATGTTCTCGCGACGCGTCTTGAATGTAGACTCGCGTGTTGAAGCCCCGCTCCTGCTGCTGGACATTGACACATCCGAGAGCGAGGATGTCAGTCGCGAGGGCGGATGAGGTGGACAAAGAGTACCTTGCTGGCCTGCAGTGGCGGCATTTGTGTGGATAGTCGATGCATGTGAACGAGTAGATGAAACAGAGGCGGCGACAGACTTTGGTCTTTGCATGGAGACGATGTTCGGTAGTTTTACACTCGTGACGCCTGCGTCTTTCCCAGTTGTGCGCGGAGAACGAGAAGCTACACCGGGCCGTCGAGAAACCACGGAAGATGATGCGGTAGAGCGCGCAAGGGACGAGGTCGAGCCCTTTAGTCGCGGGCTTTCTTGTTCGTCACCCTCCCCATCCACGTCCATACCTGAAGTATACGAGAGTGCACTCGGTGCCCTATAGACGCTTGGACTCGTGCTACGTGGGGTGGACGGCGCAAACTTCGAGTCTCGCCGGCTCTTCTTACGCTCACGCTCCGTTGCAGTCGTAAGGCGGCGATGACGTTCGGCTAGTCGTCGACGCAACGCTGCGCGCTACGCTCCGGACAGATGCGCTAGACGAGGTGACAGCCGCATTCCTGCGAGCAAGGTTCTTGTTCAGCACGCTCGTACGAAGCGAATGCAACGTGCTCATGCTATCGCGCTCAGTAGTGTTTTCAACCCTGATGCCACAGAAGACGACAATGCAGCAGATAAGATGGAAGATGCAGATGCCAGAGACGGCTTTGCTGTCATCGGCATGCTGCTCTGCGTTGCTTTGATGGAGCCGAACAACTGTACAGGCCACGACTCCGATTTAGCAAGAGGTGGGGAAGGCGCCGGCGAGGAGGAGAACGAGAAAGAGCGCGAGCATAAACGATAGCTAGCATTTGTCAGTCTCAAGGACAGGTGGTAGGTTCTGTGCTCGTGCTCACCTTTATGTCCCCAACCCTCCGAGTCCACGTTGCTGCCTTCGTCCATCGCGTCCTCATCCAGTAGATCCCAGATGACATCTAGGAAGCGATCTTTCATGCGATGAATGAGCGATTGGAGGTCCTCTTGCCATGCTGTCGTCGACCTCTTTGTTGCCTCGAGCAGTGCGGGTGGGCAGGCAGGCAGCTATGACGGGGCCGCTACCATGAGAAGCAGTGATGTAGTGTGATTAAGAAAAAAGCAGAGAAAGCCCAAGAGAAAAGTAAAGGAGACAAGTCAGGTCAGGTGTGCCTCCGCTGAGGATCACATGGGGGAGCAAAGTGAGAGTCTTTGCTGCAGCGAAACAGACTCGTCGACGACATGCCTCCCGCTGGTTGGAGATCACTTGTTGGCACTAGTACTATCGTCAACTCTGCTTTCGACCGATTTTTAATTCAACCAGGCCACTTTATTTTACAAAAAATACATAGACAGATAGAGAATTGTCTGAAGTTTTTTTACATGGTTCAAGGGTGAGATTTTGATGGTTGAATAAAATTAAATATGCCAATGAAGAAAGTGAGCACTGTACAGCCACAAAAGCAGTGAACCCTTCATAGCCACAGCCCGAATTTAGCAGAAAAGGGGTCCAAAATTAACATATATGGTATGCCATCAGCTTATAAAAGCTGACAAAAACCCAAATCGGGCTCCCTAACTTTGCCCACAACAAAAGAACGATACTTCGTAAACTCAGTAATCGTAACAGCAAATGTGTCGCAGTCCTTCCGTGGTGCGAAGAGGAAGCAGGTGAAGTTGGACATCAAGAAACATAGCAGACACATGTGGGTATCTAACGTGCATCATCATGGAGCAAGTCTGATGAGGAAGTGTATGGCTACACCAGTAGGATAGTAGATCCAATGTATTTTGCATATTATAATATATGATTTTTGCAATCTGCCCGCTATCTGAACAAAATTGTGAGGTCATGAGATACCCTAGGAAGTATGACACTGCCTAGTCACCTGGCTATAGACTCCTTTATGTCAATATAGGCAGCTATATGTCTCTAAGAAATTATGGCCTATTTGAATCTATGTGCTATTCAGTACTATAATACTATCCCTCTATGGCCTATTCTGTGCTATGTAATATACAACTATGGCCTATTCAGCACTATGGTACTATACAGCTATGGCCTATTCAGCACTATGGTACTATATGGTCCTATATAGAGGGGGGGTTACCATTAACTACTAAACAACTATGGACTACTATAAATGCTATATAGTAGCATATAATAGTGTATAGTGTTTGCCATTTTCCTGATGTACAATTGAGTAACCCAATGCTTGCCTCCACTTGAGCATCAATAACCATCTTCTCGAGCCTTCCAAATTCTAAGTAAGCCAAGTCATCCAAGCATTTAACATCATTGGCCTCAAAAACAGGTAGCAGAGACCTGTATTGGTAGTCATCGTGGCCTCTCTCCATGTCATCATGCAATGATTCAATCCAATTCTGAACAGAAGGGTAATTGCATGGCTTGTGCTCAGCTACCACCCAGTTATGCATTTCGTAGTGCTGGGCAATGACCGGCTGGTTGAAAGGTTGCATTGGCACTACAGTTGCCACTGTTCCAGCTGTCACAAGAGCACTGTTGAGGAGGGATGTTGTAGGCCCAGTTGCTATGTCAGAGCCAGTTCCTGCACTGGCATTGTCAGCTGCTTTCCACTGCTTGTCCAATACTTTCAGTTGCCCCAGTACTTCGTCCACTTTGACTTCAGGAGTATTCTTATACTGGACAAAGTATGCTTTTAGTCCGGTGAGATTGTGCTTTGTCAATGGACTCACAATCAGTTTTGCATGTTCAACAAGATGTTTGCTGGAATACATAAGATGGTCTTTTGACCCTCTTATTTTACCACAGAGCCTGCCATTGTGTTTATCGCATTTGAATGCTACTGCGATTTGCACCATAATCCATTCAAGTGCAGCATTGTAAGCTTCCTTAGCACTGGTGACCCCTGAAGGAGTCGCATTTGTTCTAGTCACACTTTGCTGTTTATTGCTGTTCCCATTGTTCCCATGTGTATTCTTCACTGCATGTCAGGAACCACTTTATACATCAAATACTATAGATGAACCTGATTACTGAGATTCTGAATGACAATTCTGGGGTTTTCATTACCTCATTTCTTCTTCTTTTCAGCTGCTTGATACCTGTGAACTCGCTTGAATAGCGCGTCCAACTGGTCTTGTGTATCCAAATATTCTGGTTCGAGCTTTGTCCCAGACTTCACAGACCAGCAAGCTGTGTAACCAAGTTGGTCGAATGTAGAACGGCCCCAGGTGATTGAAACTGCTTCATTGATCAAATCAGCCAGCAACATCTTGGAGTTGATCTTCATGTCTCACAGGCCCATACCATCATGAATTTTTACCATGACTTCCAGTTCAGGCTTTTTCTCTGCAGCAGGTGTTGATGTGATCCATCCATAAGCTTTTGCATGTCCAAGGGAGGGAGTATTCCAGTCCACGTACTCACCAGCTATACTTTTCTTAGCCACAGCCTTAGGCAACAATGAATGGAGGTTTTGTACCATCATCAAGATGGAAAGAACGCTCATCAGGCTTGTCAGGGGAGTCAGGAATTTCATTGAAGGCCGATCTGTCATCATCAAAACCCTGCGTTTCATTCATAGTGTCGTTCAAGCCAAGTCCTGAAGCCCGAACGATGTCTGCAATGGATATATCCCCCTGATCTTCAGGCAAATGCTCCTGTTCAACTGTATCCTTGTCATTTCCCTTCTTGTGTGGCTATGGGCATGAAAACTGGTCAGAGAGAGCATTTGCATCAAATTTCACAACTCACAGTTTGGCAGGTTAGCTTTGCTGTTGTAGCATATTTCTTCCCACTCGATTTCAACTGCTTTTTTGCAGGAGTTTTCGGGGACCTGATTGGGGACTTCATTTTTCCTGGGGAAATGTGGAGATCCTGATGCTGCTAGCCTCAGAATCAGCTCTATTAGGTTCGACTCAACTCAGGACAGTCTTACAAGTATCTCTGACACATTTCAGGACAGTTTCAGTGTTTGGCAGGATTAACCCAACGCATACAGCTTGGTTCTGCACCGGTGAGCCACCAAAGTCCGTTTTGGGTCACATCTGGTATTGTTCTGAGCCTCCCAAAGCTTAATTACTCATGTTCTCGAGTTCTGGCTGTTTGGTTTTGTTTGGCTAGAGCCTCTGGTCTGTCTTTGTGTCCTTTGTACGCCACTCAGAGGCTCAACCCTCTGTTGGTTATTTAAACACTCATGTAAATGTCTCAAAAATACAAGTTTAGTTCCCCCGAGTCAGTCCCAGTCTTTAGTTCTTGTCTCTGCTGCCGTTCAGTGTCGTTCAGTGTCGTTCCATCCATTCCATCTCGAGTCCCGTTTTTCAGTCAAATCTTGCTTTTGCTATATCGCCCTCAGTTCTAAACCGATTCTCGAGCTCTCTTCAGATTCTTAATCTCATCTAAAATCGCTTTCGAATACTGTCTTGTCTTGCACGATTCCGAGCCCGCGTCATAGAGCTACGAAAAATAGCTTTTTGGTTCCGGGAGTTCTGTGCGTTCTGCCAGCTGCAACCAGTGCAACTGCCATATCTCCATCAATTCTGCATTGCATCTCGAGGTCTTTTCAGATTCGTAATCGTCTCGACGAATAGTATCGATTCCTGTCTTCACTGGCGAGTTTCCGAGCCCGGGTTGTCAAGATCGTAGTCGCTCTTTGTTCTCCGACTGCATTTAGGCACGTTTTGCCAGTTGTCCTTTGTACTCGCGCCCTTGAGTCGACACCAAGCCCCAAGTATTCCCCTACACTTCCCTACACTTCCTGACACTATCCCCTCCATCAGACATGTTAGAGTGAACCCCCAGTGGCTGAACTCAACCAGGTCTGAGTCTGCCAGTAGACCGTACCATCACCTTTCAGCGACCAACAGGACGTTTCTTCATCTGCACAGCTAATTCCACAGCTAGTTCTTCACCATCTTTGAGTTTTTTGGATTTCTTTCTGATATGTTGAGGCAGCATTGTGGGGTCAGGAAAAGAAACACAATTCGATTTTCGCTTAGAGCATCAGATATTTTTGCTTACGAATATTTTGGTACCTAAGCCTCCCGAAAGATGTCGGCGACCTCTACCTCCTTCATGACTATTGCTTTCATGCTGACTGAGCCACTGTGGACCAAGGTTGAAGGTAGGGAACTGGCTATCCCAATGCGGCAAGAATACAAAAGGAGGGTTCAGGGCATCAAAATGCACCGGTCTCATCTTTATCTCTCATCCTTCTCCTCCCATCCCCATCAGTCTTGCTCTCCTGCCTTATCACTCACCCCTATAAGTACCCATTGCTACAGAAGGACAAGCTGGACGGCATCCTATGGATCCTTCCAGTGACATAGTCATGGTTAATGGTATGGAATAGATCACCATGTTCTAAGTCTTTGGTGGCTTACAAACAGGCATTTTGTATAGCACCCAGTGAAGTTCATGATCATGAAGACACCATGGAAGACTCTGAGCAGTTGCAAGAGGTGCCATCTGGTAAGCATATGTCTTCCCTGGTAGGTTCCATGGGCCCTTCTGACGTGACGTCAGATGAAGTTTCTTCTGAAGGACCTGCAGAGAATGATTCAAAAGGAAAGGGAAAGGAAGTGGCTCAAGAGAGTTCAGGGGAGGAATCTAGTCATAGTAGCCATAAGTACTATTTATACAATTGCTGCAGGATCGTCCTGATGCATCTGTGCACTATTTTTCAGCATCTGAAAGTGCAGTGCTAAAGAAGCAGCTTGCTCAAGCGAAGGCATCACAGTCCTATGATGAAGTTGTGGTAATTGCAGAGGCAGCTGTTGCTAAGCATGGTCAGATTGAGGAAAAGTCAAAGCGGCGTAAAAAATGTCTTCACACCAGAAAAGATTATGATTTTATCTTGGCTAGGATAACCCAACTCGAGTCACAAATCCACACAAGCTTGGCCACCATGCTTCGAACTGTTCAAGATAATGCTGCAGCCAATGAGGCACGTTCTTCGGAGGCCCAGGTCAGCCTTCTTATTGTCACGGATCAGGTTAATATGTTGGAGGAGAAAAGTGAACAAAGCAAAATCAATGCGCATCGAGTAGAAGATGAAATATGTGGTGTACTTAGTCTTCATATGGATGCTATTCTCAGGGTAAAGCTCCTTCTCTAGTATCACTCTACTTGATTCTCACATTCTGATTTAGGAGCCTGAAGCAGCGGTGTAGCGATTAACCATTGCCTACACGCCGGCCGAGTCTTTCCCCCCTCACTTACACTACTCCTTTGACTCCCTTTACCAGCTGCCGAACATTACCATTTATTCATTCATAATCGGCGGCTGACCCTTTATAATAATCCTTGGTATGGACACAATCAGACAGACGGATGTTGTACAAACTCGATCAGCACATGGATGACCGACTCTCGTGGGCACAGGTGAGAGGATTTAGGTGAAGTCGGACAAGGACATGGGATATAGTGGCACAGTGGTGAGAGGCGAGAGAGCAGGTTGGGTACTACAACATCACTCTATGATGATTGGCTGTGTGATATGCGCAGGCCGATCGCCGACTCACCTTTACATCTGTTCACACAGACTCAGCCAAGTCTTGCACTGCTTTCTCTGCTTCAAATTAGTCTAAATTTGCAGTAGTTTGTAGATAGAGAGACACACAAGGACAGAGAGACAGAGATACAAGACCAGTACAGAGACAGACAGTCCCCTCTCCACCTCTAGACCGCAATCTACTACATGCATTACTATGCACTACTTGCCCGACTCTCATTCTGAAAACAGTATACACTGACTCTGTCACCGACTCTCAGAACTCCATCACCCAATCACCAAACACCCTTGGCCACTGCCACAAGTGCCGATTCTACCTGCCTGAGTCTTGGTCCAACCGGAATCCTGCAGGTATCTGTATCGCCAAGTCTTCATATCTCGAACCTCACTCTACTTAGGTTGTCCCTCTCAGTATACCGAGTCACTGCAGTCCCCCTTGGGTCGATCACAAGCCGTAGCCTGAATCGCCCTTCAGATTAGAAGAGTCTGCACCCCTACACATTGGAGCCCACCACGAGGGGGACAAGGTGCCTCGCCTAAGTATCAGGTCAACATCTGAAGCTCCTCGGCGCTCTACATGCATACAAGCAAAGGTTCAGGAAGAACCAAGCAACCCACCACCACCACCCAGAGGACAAGGCCGAGGAAGACCAAGAGGACGTCCACCAACCACAGCCACCCCACAGATCTTACATGCTCCCAGAGAAGCATCCTCATCACCTTTTCGCCGATCTGGAACCACCAACCCAGAAAATACACTTCAGGGCACCGAGCAACAACAGCCACCCTTAGTAACCGAACCCAAACTCACACAAGAATGAGGATGACCAATCAAACCTAGAAGGATCCTACCTGATCTCATCAAAACACCGATATCACTTCGTATCCCAGGAAGCTTCGTAACCGGCGACAGGTTGCATTTCAGCATCGCCAGTACACCACTCAGTCAGCAGATACGAAGACCCAGGGGAACACCTGAAAGTGAGGAAAAGAATCCAGGGCTCGAAGGATACAGGAGTCCAACAAGGGAACAAAGTCGCTCCAGATCCGAAGAAGTGGTCAGGAGACTAGTATTGCCAGGACCACAAGAATTGGCAATGTCATATCGAAACCAATCACTCAGATCGTTGTCACCCACAAGACCAGGGTCACCACTTAATTGGGGGAGACAAGCCATCAGAAGACAGATCAACAAACCTCTGATTCAAACAGGAGGACCAATAGAAGTACCAACAGAATGAAACTCCGAACCTGAGAATCCTACCCCCAACCAAAAAGAACAATTGACCCCAGAATTACCACAGAACCAGTCCAAGACATCAGAGGAGGATCTGGTCCCACCACCACTGCCACCAACTCCAGAAGGATCAATACCTGTTGCGATATCAAGGATCACAGACCCATACCCAGAAACTTGCCCTTCGACTCTGGAACAACTGACTCCACCCTCACGTGTACCCACACCGGCTCTGCTGACTCTCCATATCGTGGCGCCACCAATAGTCAGAGCAGTCATGGCTAATTCTACTGCACAAGGATCAAGCCAAGGACCTTCACAAGCCCCACCAACGGCACCACTGATGCAACCCATGCCCAATGTAGCCAATCCTCTTCCAGACCTCACCAAGCCCAGAAATCTCCCGATCACTGGACCAAATCCTCCAGTCCCAGGAGCAACAATGCTGAACAGACACGACAAGCGAGCACCAGCAATGAATGCCGATGTAGAACCAGAAGGGATCCCATGATTCTTTGAAGAGGTTAACATCTTAGGATTGAGTGCAGGGATCACCGATCTACAGAAAATCAATTGGGCATGTTACTATGCACCAGTACGTGAAGAGTTGCTATGGTTGACTCTCCCACAGGCACAACAAAATGATTTCGTGTCATTCAAAACAGCCGCCCTAGGCTTCTATCCAGCGGCAACGATAAGATACACTTATGGAGATCTAATCAATTTCATCACTGAGAATTCCAACAAGGTTTTGATGAGCACGGCTGCCCTGGGAGAATACCATCGAAGCTTTATGCATATTACATCATATCTGGTTCAAGAAGGAGTCATTTTGGATCTAGATCAAAAGCGGTTCTATCGAGAAGGTCTAAACCGGCTCACCAATCAGCATCTCAAACAACAACTTTGGTTGGTTGACTTTTGACACCCAGCTGGTGTTCCTTGGGATATACCGGTACTATACAATGAACTCAACTGACTTATAGCAGGAGGAGTCCTAGTAACTGGTCCTGGGGTGCAGCAAGGATATGCAGTACCGCAGTATGGAACATTCGGGATACCTGCAGCACCTCCATATTTTACTCAGCAACATGTCGCCGCAGCATCTGGACCATACACACCGACCCCCATCAAACGAGAGGACTCAGAACTGAGCCTGCTCACATGCATGGTATCAGACTTACAAGCAGAGATATGGGATCTCTGGGGCAAAAGGAAGGAGGATTATTGAAGGTGAGACTATGAGGATCAGTACACTCGAGATCAGCCGTATGCCCATAATGAACCACGGGAGTACCAGTGACCCGACGATTACAGACAACCATGCGAAGAATACAGGGCACCACCGAGAGGCCCACCTCCAGCCAGAAATATGCAGGTAAGGAATACAGGACCCTGAACGTGTGCAATGTGCCACAGCACCACACACCTATTCAGGGACTGTACGATCAGGGACACGTTGCTGAACCGGTGACTATTGGCCTTGGATGCGCAAGGATTCATTGTGATGCCAGGAGGAACATGACTGCTGCTGAGACCTCAAGGCTCTTCTCTACTGGATCAAATGAACTTGTACTACCGAGACCACCCAAACGAAGTCCCTCCAGGTACAACTATTCCTGTCGACATGATGGTGCTATGAGATCCGCCACCGCACCAAATGGCAAACTTGTTTGATACGTACTATCCCACCATATCAGGACCAAGTATGTATACCCCGACCCAGCCATGTAAGGAGGAAGCCCACATCAAAGAAATCCAGGACGAATACATAGGGGAAGGACGGAAGGTTCAGTTTGACAATACAGGCAATTCTCATGACCAGCAGAGATGATCGGTGAGACTGGCAAATATAGGAAAAGTCAACTCTCCTTCACCTAAACGCACAACGAAACCAATGAAAGAACGAGAGGGACATGAACCAGCTACGGACTCGGGCATACTGGAAACAGAAACAGATAAAGGAAAGGAGAAAGAATCGGCCGAGCCCAGAGCAATTGAAGAATTGGTACCCGACTCTATTCCACCACGTGAGCCTACACAAGTACATGTAGCACCACCACAGGAAACGACAGAACTGAAGCCTGGACATCCCAACACAGCAGTAGACGTACAGAGACCTCAGTTCAAATACAACACACCAGCTAATGACCCCACAATGGTTGATGCAGTGTTTTGCCAATTCTTGGACTCCACAATATCAATATCAGGTCAAGAACTGTTGGCAACCTTGCCAGAGGTCAGACAAAAATGCAAGGACATGATGACAGCGAAGCGGAGTCCGATAAACCATGATGAAGAAGGCGCAGCAATGTATTCGGCAGGACCCAGACCAGGCTCACCGGTTGAATCACAGGAAAATGAACCGATCGCACCAGCAAGTGTTCCAATCTGAATCATTGATGTATGGTTAGACGGAAAGGTCAAGGTTGAAGGACTGCTTGACATGGGAGCTTCATTTATAGGGCTTTCTCAGGATGTATGGAAACACCTAGGATCGCCAACTCTAAATAATGAACAAATCATTATCAAAACAGCAGATGCGTCTAGGACCCAATCACTTGGACTAATACCACAACTCAGGATAGGACTCGGAGGATTCTCGGTACTCGTACAAGCACAAGTTGTACACCCAGCACCATTCAATATCTTACTCAGCCGACCATTCCTTGCACATTGCAAGGCTTGGCTTGTGGATATAGACATCAATGACCAGGTACTAGAACTAATCCACCTGGTAATGGAGGAAGATATAACAGTCCCGACTCGAGAATGAACACGACAAAAGCAACCAGCTGAGGACGAGGATTTTTGATAGTTGATGAATTGGTACAATATCGACAAGATGAACCAGAGGCGCAACCATGCTATACCACAGATACCCCGGAGTCAAACACAGTACACATTTCTTTTGACAGACAGTCTATTGAGATCACCGTCACAGAAAAAGGAGGCATAAAACCAAAACAAAATATGGAAAACAACAAAACCCAAATAGACGATGCAACAGGACTATTCTCTATCAATCACCCATGTGACAACGAATCCCTAATTCCTCAAACAAGTCAAACTCGCCAAATGACTCAACCCTTCTACAAATACAAGAAGGTCGCCAATTGTATAAAGCCAGTACCAACCACACTCCCCGAAGAATACCGAATCACCAGGACACAGCACCCCGATCCCCTAAAGGACCTTCCAGAGTTACCAACCCATCCTCCACCATTCTCACCTGGGAAATGACTCACCCAGGAACAATACAATGAAATGGACATAGATCCGGCCAGATTCCTACTCCCTGAAGAAAAGGATCTCGCATGGTGGGTTATTCGGACACAGGAAATGGTGTTCGCATGGGATGAAACAGAAAAGGGTGCACTTGACTACAATTACTTCGCTCCAGTTCTTATCCCAATGATTGAGCATATTCCATGGGTACTGAAGAATATTCCCATCCCACCAGGGATATTTGACAGGGTCATCGCAATCATCAAAGACAAAATCATGTCCAGCGTTTATGAACCATCAAACTCATCGTATCAATCCAGGTGGTTCTGCATAGTAAAGAAGGATGGAAAGTCACTGAGAATAGTCCATGATCTTCAACCACTAAACACAGTCACAATACGAGATCCATCAGTACCATATCCAACCAAACACATCACCGAGTCTTTCGGGGCCGATCCTGCTATACAACCTTGGACTTATTTGTAGTGTTCGACCAAAGGAAACTTGCCATACGAAGTAGGGACATAATGACATTCCAGACGCCACTAGGAGCATTTTGACTCACATCAATTCCCATGGGGTATACGAACTCCCAGCAAATCATGCATGCTGATGTCACATTCATTCTGAAGGACGAAATCCTGGACGTGGTGTTCCCATACATTGATGATGTACCCATAAAAGGGCCGGCCACACAATACAAGTTACAGGATGGATCATATGAGACCATCCCAGAAAATTCAGGAATCTGCCGATTCATATGGGAACACCTAAACAACATCAACTGAGTCCTCCAAAGATTCAAAGTAGTTGGGGCGACTCTGTCCAGGAAAAAGTTGGTACTCGCTGCACCTGAAGCTGTGATAGTTGGCCATACCTGCAACTACTCAGGACGAGTCCCAGACGAAGCATGAGTCCAAAAAGTCATTGACTGGCCTCCTTGTGAAGACATTATGGACATTTGATCATTCCTCGGAACTGCAGGAGTCCTCAGGCATTTTATCAATGACTTCACTCAATTGGCATATGATCTGAACCGACTCACCAGAAAAGACGTCCCCTTCTCATTCAGAAAACTCGAACAGTGATCGATGGACCAACTTAAGAAGGCAGTTGCCAAGTCCAGAGCCATCAGGCCAATCAACTACAAATGTGGGAGACCAGTCCACCTCTGCATAGATTCATCGATTCGAGGATACAGAGTGATTCTCTTACAGATCGGAGAAAATGGAGAACGATTCCCAGCCCGTTTTATGTCTGCAACATGGAACGAGAGGGAACAGAACTACTCACAGCCAAAAGTAGAACTGTTCGGCCTCATGAGGGCCCTCCACAATGCACAAATCTATCTAATAGGACTGGACTACTTCTACATTGAAGTCAACGTGAAGTACATTAAAGGCATGATCAACAACCCAGATATCCAGCCAAACGCGACAATCAACCAGTGGATTGCAGGAATCTTACTGTTCCACTTCACGATCATCCATGTACCGGGCACCTGGCATACAGGCCCAGACAGACTCAGTTGGCGAAAGTGAGCAGACACCAACCCTCCAGACGATGAAAACTACGAAGAATGGATTGACAATCAGTATGCTTTCATATTCGTAGCATACACTGGAGACATTCCTCCTGCTGCAGACCCTCCCACCATTCCTCAGACAGCTGCAGCAGAATCGGCCAATCAAGAGTTGATAAAAATCAAGGAATTTCTCAGTGACCCAAAGAAACTAGAAGACATGACAGACAACAAATTTTGACACTTCGTATCAAAGGCAACTCAGTTTTTCATCGCAGATGGACAACTTTGGAGGAAACAATACTTGGGACCTGTCATGGACGCTTTTTAATTATTTTATTCCCTTATCATTTTCCCTTATCTTATCTTATCATATCTTATCCACTCATTACTAATCACGCTTATTTCAACTTACTCATATCCATTATGCCCCTTTCCCACACTCTCATTATTCGCTGACTGATACTATGACGCTATTGTTCTATGAAGTTCCATGACGTTCTTTCATCTATCTTTATGTAGTAGCTAATTCCCTGGTCCGTGCGCAGCCTCTGCAGGGTATATAAGTAGGTAGTACTCCTGTACTTATCCCTTAGTTTTGACCTGGTCAATTCTACCTGGCTACGTCCAGAAGCTGTCCCTCACTCTTGCGCTGTGTCAGCTCCCCTGGCTCACCACTCTCTCTCTTTTCTCCTCCCTTGACTGAGTTCCACGCAACCCGGTTACCTCTTGCGTACCTGTAGTCCATCGCTGACACAAGGTCGAAACTTACCCCTACCGCCTTGCGCATTCTCAGTCACCAACGCCAAGCTGGCTCTGAACATTCGCATCTCCTATCGACAACAACCTCAAAACCAACCACTACCCGTCCGCAACCCTGAACTATAAACCAACATTCTTATCTGACGTGTCCGACGACTTGGACTGCGACCCCGACTACGATCGCTTTGACCCACACCTGTTCTCAGATCGATCTCACGAGCATTGATCAGGCCAATATGTCATTAATCCTTTACTTTCATTACTAAACTCACTCATTTTATAACCCACCGTCTTCTTTCTATTCGATCAACCAGTGCTCGTTTGAGAGGGGGTAACGTTGAGCCCGACCCACTCGAGAGTAGCTACCAGGCCTTGGGGGTGATCTTCGGAAAGGTCCCTTGGCGCCCGTTGGAGTCTTCACAGAGGAAGATCCGGGTTTGATCAGCAAGTGAAAGTCAACCACCACACCCGGAGTTTTGTTACAATGTTCGATCAGATCCACAGGCGTCCGCACCACCTGTTGGCTGGCAGTGTTGTTTCTGATCTGAGCTGGCTCCACACCCGTACGCTCGACCGTCCGGATCAGCAGCACAGTGTTGGAATACACCACTGGAAGACACCGCCAATGCTGTCCTCGCACAACTACCACCGCTGACTGACGACGACCTAGTACGCATAGACAATGAGCTAGGAGCCCTCCAACCACCCCACCCATCACCCACACCATCGCCTGTCATGGCGGAACCCCAAACTCCCATCGCACCAGCGGCCGGAGCACCAACGATCTCAAATGACACAATGCAGGAGATCATCAACACGCTACAGGGCCTGGGATTATTGGCAACCCCCATGCCAGCAGCAGCAACAGCACCTGCTCCCCCTCCCCAAACAATGAACAGTAATGGAGGGAGACACATTGCCAAACCCGAGGCATTCAACGGACGAGGCTACAAGAAGTTCGAACAAGCCATCACCCTTTATGTCGAAGCTAACGCAGGGGACTTCGTGAACGATAAGGATTACTTCCTTTTCGTGCTATTGTTCATGACAGAAGGCGCAGCGGCACTCTGGGCCCAGAACTTCTTGGAAAGCATCAAGATGGATGGATACCTGATCTTCTCGCTCGTCAGCCACCAGAAGTTCGATAAACAGCTAGAAGCAGCATTTGGAGATCCGAATGAGCGACAGAACGCCATGCAGAAGCTGGACAGCTGGAAGCATACTCGAGACATCACCGCTGACCAATTCTTCCAACAGTTCGACATCTATTGCTGAGCAGCGGGATACGATGACGATGCCAAGAATGATGACACCCTCATCCACAAACTGATGAAAGCCTTGGATAAAGAAATTGTGTACCGAATCCAAATGAGCGACCCCGTTCCAACCATGTACAAAGGTTGGCAGGAAAAAGCCATTCGATTTGACAACGCGAGACGCCAGATGAGGGCCATCGAACAAATGCGCACTGCTCCGCTCAGACCTCAGGCTCCCCCACCTAAACCTACCCAGACATTTGCACCTAGAATCCCTGAAAGGCACAACGCCACCAGAGTCACATACAGAGGCATGGGAAAGCCAATGGATGTATCGCTCAAAGAGCTGAGGAAGGCAGGAGTCTGCTACTACTGCAAAGAGTCTGGGAATATACAGAGGAATTGTCCAATAAAGAAGAAGGTGATAAGGGCTGTGTTGATGGGGATGGAGCTGCAAGAGAGAAAAGTCTGGGCAGACGAGACCGCGACACTCAAGGAGTCAGACTTTGCGGAGGAAGAAGAGGAGGCGCTCTTTGAGCAGGAGTTGGATTTTGCGGAGCCCCAGCAGTGAACACGGCACTGACTGGGATAGGTTCAGTTTCGGTTTTTCAAACGGCCATTTTTGATAATTCTATGGACTCTGTAGATAACTTAAATAAAACACAAAAAAATGTAAAAAACAATGTCACTTGCAAAAATATTCTTTCTGTTCCTGTACCAGTAGTTAGTAGTGTAGATGCACCCACATGTAACAACATTTCTGTCTCATCATCTTGCTCTATTCCTGCATCTGAAAATCATGTAAAATCCTCTTCCGAAACTTTTAATTTTATTTCTTCCTTGGCCGGAACTGAACCGAAATCCGTGAAAAATGAAAACTCGTCAAAACAAGCTAAGAGGAAATCCTGGAGAGATTGCCCTGTCCCCTTTACTGCACCATGGGTTGTACGGCGTCTCAAAGAGGATAAGCTCAAAAGTGCTTTAATGACTCTCTGAGTGTGGATGAAACAGCAGAGGCATGCTGAGGCGAATGAAGAGACAGTGTGTCAGATCATTGCGCTAGAAGAATCAGATGCCGTGACAGCCGTTAGGGACCTGAGGGGTCCGAAACGGTTCGTAAGAGGGTCTCGGGGGCAACAGCTCATGGTACCGATTCTCCTTCAAACGACCGACACCAGTAACCAGTTCAAGGTAGACGCACTACTGGACAGTGGCTGCACTGGCTCGTGTATCAACCAATCCTTCATTGAAAAGCATCAGATCAGGACAAAAAAGACACCCATCCTGATCCGAGTTTACAATGCTGATGGCACGCTCAATAAGGACGGTTCGATCACGGAATTTGTGGAAATGTGCATGACGATTAAAGATCATTCGGAGCGCATCCACTTCGCAGTCATGGATCTAGGGAAAACAGATGTGTTCATCAGACATGAATGGTTAAAGCTGCACAACCCCAACATCGACTGGCAAAAGTCAATGATCGAATTCAATCGATGCCCCGATGTATGCAGCTATATCCGTGGTCTAGAGGACATTGATGCGGACCCCGATGAGAACCTTGATTTGGTAGAACTTGAAGACGGCGATCAGCTCTTTCTCTTCGATTGGGACAGGTACATCAAGTCCGATCCAAGAAAAGCGCTGAAGGTCAGGCAACAGGCACTCGAGGAGGTCCCAGACTATGTCAAAGAGTTTGCGGACGTCTTCAGTGAACAGGAATTCAATCAGTTACCAGAGAGATGCCCTTGGGATCACGCTATCGAACTCAAGCCGGGTTCAAAACTCTCTGACTGTAAAATCTACCCGCTCAGTCCATCCGAACAGGTGGCACTTGACAAATTCCTCACCGAAAACCTGAAAACTGGCCGTATTCGCAACTCTCAATCTGAGATGGCATCCCCCTTCTTCTTCATCAAAAAGAAGGATGGCAAGCTTCACCCCGTACAGGATTATCGCAGGCTCAATGAGATGACGGTTAGGAACAAATACCCGTTACCTCTAATCCAAGAGCTCATCGACAAAACAAAGCAGGTGAAATTCTTCACGAAGCTTGACATACGCTGGGGTTACAATAACATTTGGATTCAAGAGGGTGATGAACACAAAGCTGCCTTCAGGACGAACCACGGTCTATTCGAACCAATGGTCATGTTCTTTGGTCTCACAAACTCACCAGCAACCTTCCAAGGATTTATGAACGAGATCTTCTGAGAACTCGTCAATGATGGACATGTCATAGTCTACATGGATGACATTCTGATCTTTGCACGAACTCGCGAACATCATGACAAACTCGTCCGACAAGTCCTGGAAGTGTTGCGAGCAAACAAGTTGTTCTTAAAGCCAGAAAAGTGCAGCTTCGCTCAAGAGACCGTGAACTATCTTGGGCATATCCTAGGCAATGGACAGATTTGCATGGATCCAGCCAAAGTGGCAGGCGTAAAAGATTGGCCAGTTCCTAAGAACAAGAAAGAACTACAGTCTTTCCTTGGGTTCTGCAACTACTACCGCCGATTTATCCTAGCGTTCAGTCACTACACGAAGCCCCTGATGGTGTTGACCGGAGATGTAGAGTGGAAGTGGGAGGTGGAGCAACAGGAGGCCTTTGAACGTCTGAAGCAGAAGCTCTGTGAGGAACCCGTACTCACAGTACCTACTGATGACGGTCAATTTTGGGTGGAGGCCAATTCGTCGCATTTCACTAATGGCGCCATTCTGTCCCAATTCATTGATGAAAAGTGGCATCCAATCGCATACCAATCGCAAGCGCTTAGCCAAGCAGAGCGCAACTATGAAATCTACGACAAAGAGATGTTCGCAATCATGTGCGCGCTGGATGACTGGCGACAATATCTTCTAGGGGCAACGCAAACCTTCGAAATCTGGTCGGATCACCTCAACCTCCAGTATTTCCGAAAACCCCAGAAGATCAACCACCGACAAGCGAGATGGCTACAGGAGCTAGCGGATTACGACTTCAAACTGTTCCATAAATCAGGTGCCCTGATGACTAAGGCTGACCTCCTCTCGAGATGAGCGGATCATGAGAGGGGGGAGAACGACAATATCGACATCGTTTTGCTCAAGCCGGACCTATTTGTAAATGAAACACTGCTAGAAGCACTGGATGCAGACTTCGTTAAACGAATTAAAAGGGTATGAAACAACAGGGACAGAGCAGTTGTGAAGGCATTAGAGCAGAAGGAATGAGAGTGGGATGAGGAAGAAGAAGGGATGTTGATGTGGAAGGGCAGGATCTACGTGCCAAAAGACCGTAAACTCCGAGAAGACATCATTCGAAACCATCACGACAGCACACTCGCAGGACACCCAGGACACTACAAGACCCATGAGTTGATCACATGCAACTACTGGTGGCCAGGAATCCAGCGAGATGTTCGAATGTATGTCGAGGGATGTAACGCGTGCCAACGCACCAAGGCACACCGAGCAAAACCGCATAATCCCCTGAATCCAAATGAGATCCCAAAAGGTCCTTGGGAAATCGTCACGGCAGACCTGATTGGCGAACTACCCGAGTCCAATGGGCATAACGCAATCTGTGTCTTCGTTGACAGGTTCAGTAAACAGGTACATGCGATCCCTACCTCTGTGAGTGTAACGTCGGAAGGAATGGCGAGGCTCTACCGGGATCATGTCTTCAGGCTACACGGCATACTGCGCAAGTTTATTCATGACAGAGGATCACAGTTCGAGTCCAAATTCATGAACGAACTATACCGGTTATTGGGCATCGAGGGAAACCTGTCAACAGCATATCACCCACAGACGGATGGTCAGACAGAATGGATAAACCAAGAGATTGAACAGTACCTTCGTCTCTTTGTTAACCACCATCAGTCGGACTGGGTGGAATGGCTTGCGCTAGCGGAATTCGCGTATAACGACAAAGAACAGATGTCGACAGGAGTGTCATGTTAGGCGGGAGCCCGGGAGACGACTCGGACTGGGCAGGCCTCGGCTGACTGTCGTCTGGGACGTGCTATACTCGAGCGTAGGCTCGGGACACGCTTACTCAGGCTAGGTCGTCGCGGAGGTAAGAGGATTAATACAAGTCTAAACTAATACAAGGGGGACGAGTCTCACCTAGGTCGTCGCGGAGGTAAGAGGAAAAGCAGAACAAGGAGTTCATGCGATTCCTGAGACCTTATATAGCGACGACCGTGAGACTATATTACCTAACATTACATAACGAGTGGGAATGGAACGAATGAAGGTAGTGTGGGAATGATTGTGTAAGATGGGTAAATATAATGAAAAGGACGAATATAATAAAGGAAATGGTAAAAGGGAAAATAAAGGAAAAGGTGAAAGTTCAGGTTCTAACATTACCCCCCCTTCAAGGTTGGGCGTCCCGACCAACCATGATCGCGGTCGTCAGGCTCGGTGTCGACGAAGAGCGGACGGAGTCGTTGACGAGGGATGTCGAGTTTCCGAGGTGCACCGGGATGTTTGAGGTAGAACTCAGCGATCGCCTCCTTCGCGTTCTCGCCGAAGTCCGTCTCAGGCTGCCAAGTAGGTTCATTGTAGCCAACCCACTTGACAAGGTACTGTAGTTTCCCTCGGTGCAGACGTGAGTCTAAGACTTCCTCGAGTTCGTATTCCTCCTCGTTGTCGACGATGTCTGGCGGCGGCGGTGGCGGTTGCTTCTGGCTTTCAAAGGACGGTTCGACGGCGGGTTTCAACAGGGCTTCGTTGAAGACAGGGTGGACCTTTTTCCATCGCTTCGGGAGTTTGAGCTTGTACGCGCTCGCTCCTACCTTGTCGACGATGTCAAAGGGGCCGTACCATTTGTCTGCGAGTTTCTTCGTCGGCGAGTCCGTACTGATGTTTCGCCCGTCAAGGAAGACTTTGTCTCCAGCCTTGTACTCCACCGAAGCTCCTGCTGTCCGGTCATGGTAGCGCTTCATGTCCTCTGCTACCTTGACTAGATTGTCCTTAGCAACGCGATGAGTCTCCTTGATGTGCTTGGCGAATTCTTCCGCCGACATGTTGGCAGAGGAAGTTCGTACGGTGTCGAAGCTCATAGGGTGACGTCCGGTGTTTGCGTAGAAGGGTGACATCCTTGTCGCTGAATGTTCGCGGTTGTTGTATGCGAACTCTGCGAGGGGGAGCCAGTCCTTCCAGTCCGATTGCCGATGATCGACGAAGAGCCGGAGGTACTGTTCGAGCTCTTGATTGACGCGTTCCGTCTGACCGTCCGTTTGTGGGTGGTATGCCATTGACGGGTTGCCTTCGATGTGTAGGAGTTTGTATAGCTCCTTCATCATCGACGCATCGAACTGTGTGCCTCGGTCGTGGATGATCTTCTTCGGTAGGCCATGGAGGCGGAAGACGTGGTCTCGGTATAACTGAGCCATGCCTTCCGCTGACAGTTTCGTTGTCGTCGGGATGGCATGCATCTGTTTCAAGAATCTGTCCACGAAGACGCAGATTGCATTGTGTCCCTTAGAGTCTGGGAGTTCTCCGATTAGGTCGACCGTGACGATCTCCCAGGGACCTTCAGGGATCGCGTTAGGATGAAGCGGTCTCGACCTCGACGTTCTTAAGGCTTTCGTCTGTTGGCAACGGTTGCATCCTCGGACGTATGTTCGGACATCGGAGAACATTGACGCCCACCAGAAGTCTCAACGTACCAGTTCGACCGTCTTCGACGATCCAGGATGTCCTGCCAGGGTCGAGTCGTGGTACTCCCGCAATACCGCTTCCTTCATCGTCGACGGCACGTACACCTTGCCTTTCATCCGCCACAACCCGTCGACCTTCACCATATTCGTCGGCCTCTCCGACTCGTCTTGCGCTCTCTGCGCCTCACCCACTCATTCCAACATTTCATCACGCGACGTCCTTACCACCCCACGGTTCAGCCATTTCTCCTTGATGAACACGACGCCGTCATTGTCATCCTTGCCCTGATCATAGCCCGCCTTGCGTGACAGCAAGTCGGCCTTGCCCATTGTCTTCCCCGACTTGTGTTCAAGGTGGAAGTCGAATTCCTCGAGTTCGGTTCGCCAGTGAGCTTGACGATAGCTCAGCTTCTGCGCTGACCTGAAGTAGGTGAGGTTGGCGTGGTCGGACCAGATTTCAATTTTGTGGCGAGCGCCAAGGAGGTATTGCCGCCACTCCTTGAGCGCCGAAACGATCGCGAGCATCTCCTTGTCGTAGATCTCGTAGTTTCGTTCCGCCGGTTCAAGTGCCTCTGACCTGTAGGCGATCACCCTCCACTTCCCTTCCTGCTTCTGCAACAACACACCACCGAGCGCAAAGTTTGACGAGTCCGCTTCTACGCGGAAAGGGCCCTCGTCATTGGCGATGGCTAGGACTGGAGGTGAGCAGAGACGTCGTCTCAGCTCCTCGAACGCTTCCTGCTGTTCGGTCTCCCATACCCAGTCCTTCTTGCCCGTTAACGACGTCAACGGTCGGACCACCTTGCTGTAGTCCTTAATAAACCGTCTCAGCCAGTTTCCCATGCCGAGGAACTGTTGCAGCTCCTTGAGGTTCCGTGGGACTGGCCAGTTCGCAATCGCCTCCGTCTTTGCCGGGTCAGCCCTGATCTCTCCATTGCCGATGATGTGGCCGAGGTATTTGACGACCTTGGCGTCAAACTCGCACTTCTCCGGCTTCAGGTACAGGCCATTCTCTCGGAGGATCTGGAGTACGCGCCTCGACGTGTCGATATGCTCCTCAATGGTTTCCGAGAGGATCAGGATGTCATCGAGGTATACGATGATCAGGTTCGCGTAGATTAGGTCCTTAAAGATGTGGTTGACAAAGGCCTGGAACGTGGCCGGCACGTTGCAAAGACCAAAAAACATGACCGTCGGTTCGAAGAGGCCCATGTTCGTGCGAAACGCTGCTTTCCATTCGTCACCCTCGCGGATCCGGATATTGTAGTACCCCCAGCGAAGGTCAAGCTTAGTGATGTATTTCGCTTTCTTGACCTTGTCGATGAGTTCGTCAATGAGAGGGAGGGGATACTTGTTCTTGATCGTACCGTCATTGAGCTTACGGTAATCCTGGATGGGGCGTAGCGATTTGTCGGCCTTCTTAATGAAGAAGAAGGGCAACGCCATGGGCGATATCGACCGTCGAATGCGACCCGACTTCAGGTTTTCATCAAGGAAGTCCTTGAGTGACTGCTGCTCAGTCGGCGTGAGCGGGTAGATCTTACAGTCACTCGGTTTGAAGTCGGGCTTCAAGTCGATGACATGGTCCCAGGGTCGGTGTTCCGGCAGCTTCTCAAAACCTTTTTCGCTGAAAACGTCGGCGTAGTCGTTGAGGTATGCGGGCCAGGACGTCTTGTCCATTCGCATCTCACTCACCCTCCTCATCTGCTCCACCACCTTCTTCACCTCGCCTAGGTCCTCCACCGGCTCCCTCTCGATCGCACATTCTTCTGGACAGCGGGTGAATTCGATTGAGCCCGTTTTCCAGTCGACCTCCGGATTGTGACGTCGAAGCCAGTCGTACCCCAGGAAGATGTTCGATGACGCTAGGGACGTTACTGCGAGGACGATCTTCTCCCGATGACGGCCGATCATGAGTTCGACGTCAACATACTCCTCGATCAATCCGGCCTCATTGTGCGTGCCATCGGCGTTCAGCACCGCGAGGGGTCAAATGTAGCGTTTCGTTTCCAACCCGTACCTCTCGACGAACCTGACGTCGATGCAGGATCCCGTGCATCCCGAATCCACAAGGGCATGCGCATCTACCTCTCTCGCCTCACCAGCTATTTCATGCTCGACGGTCAGGAGAAGGTCCAGCTGGCGTCCGCCAGTTCCTCTCATGAACAGTTGTTCGTACTCTTCATTCTTGTTCACACCGGTGGAGACTTCGTAATCGGGAAAACCATCGACGTTGTTCGCATCTACGTATTGTACAAACGGTTGGTTATATTTTAGCGGATCCGGATTCGAAGTCTCTTGTTCTTCTCGGTCAGTCGCCCCAATGGCTACGCCTGACCATTCGCAAAACCCTGCGAGTCGACGACCTCTTCGTTATCGCCTTCTTCCTCCACATAGTCCTCCACCGTCGACCTCCGAGTGTCTACGACTTCCTCGAAGGCCGACTCCTTCATCGCTCTGAGCTCGTCGGCGAGGACACGACGTTCGCCTGGCGCCATCAGTTCCAGCATGCGCTGGATGATCGGTTTCGCCTGTGGGCACTTGTCTTTAAAGTGGCCCAGCCCACCACAGATCCAGCACGCACGTCATCGTTGTGCCTCATTCATCGAGATGTCCATCGGTTGACCAGCGCCTCCAAAGGTGACGCCGGTCGCATCGCGTCTGTCGACGTGAGGGGCCGCTACTTGACGGCGAGCTGGGGGCGCTTGTTGTGGTAGGCGAGGAGGGGGAAGAAAGGCGCGTCCTCGTTGGATAGCGCGAATCTGCTGTTCGCCGCGGTCTATTTCAATCGCCTTGTTCTTCCAATCCTTGTATTTCGTTGGGACTGGCGTCGACCTTAGCACTCCACGGACCACCTCGATGTTCATCGCCCGCTTGAGGCGATCGCAGATGACGCTGTCGTCTTTCAACTCGGCGCGCTTAATTATCACGTCGAACTTCTGGAAGAACTTGTCCGCGGTTAGGTCCTTCTGAACCTTATCTCGGAAATCCTTCAGCGCTTTCTCCTTGCGATTTGGGTCGTCGAACGAGGCGTCGAGTCGTTCCTGGAATCTTTCCCAGCTGTCAGTGAAGGTGACGATCCCTGACGTTGTCGACTCCTCGACGTAGTTCTGCGCCCACGTTGCCGCATTACCACCCTTCAGGTAGGAGAGAGCTACATAAATCTTACTCTCTGACGTAGGGTATCGACTTGGATTTGCGGATACAAAAAGGAGGACTTCACGTCTGAAGTCGAGGTAATCATCGCCACCAGTGAATTCTCGTGGTCGGGCGACATCTATGTTGGGGGTCGGGGGGTTAGCGGCCGCGACCGGTGCTGGGGCGTTGTTCGCCTGATGGGCGAAGGCATTCGCAACGATGGCCGCGATCTGCGCCATTTGCTGTTGGCTGAAACCTTCTGCTGACATTGCGGGTTCGGGTGTGGGTGTCGAAGGTTCTGGAGGAGTCGGCGGTGAGGGGTCTCTGTTGGTTTCGCGGTAAGGACCTGGGGTCGGTGGTAGGTTGACCGTAGACGTTGACGGTGCAGGTGACGACGGAGCGGCTGGGGGCCACCTTGCTCTCCTCCCTCGTTCGTCTGATGAATACCAGCTGCGCCGGATTTCACTCCACCAGATGTCGTGAGTGACGCCGCTATTATTGGTCGCGACGTAGCCTGGTCGGTCTGGATCCCAACGGGCTGAAGCAGGAAGGGCCCGTTGCTGTTCGTCGGTGAGATCTATCTTGACGTTGGCGGAGGGACAGGGATCGGTTGCGCGTTCGATCCGGGGTTACGCCAACGTTGAGCGGGTTCATCAGCGAAGTTGATGACGAGGCGGTAGGATCCGAGTGAGATTACAAATGAGATTGTCGTCGAAGTTTGGACTCGTCTTGTTACCCACGTCCACGTTAGGTGCGTGCTCCACCAGAGGCTAATTCGTAGAGCCAGGGTCGGGAAATGTCGGTTGATATATTTACGTAATACACGAACGTCCGAAAACGTCCGGGCAGGGTTGAGGGTTGTCGTTTAGGGGGTTTACACGTCAAGTCCGTCGAGGGGAGCGCTCCTCTAGACCGAGTGAAGGCGAGTTGACAGCGATGACTTACGCTGGGGATGAGCCTGGGTGAGGTTCTGCTTTTATGTTAGGCGGGAGCCCGGGAGACGACTCAGACTGGGCAGGCCTCGGCTGACTGTCGTCTGGGACGTGCTATACTCGAGCGTAGGCTCGGGACACGCTTACTCAGGCTAGGTCGTCGTGGAGGTAAGAGGATTAATACAAGTCTAAACTAATACAAGGGGGACGAGTCTCATCTAGGTCGTCGCGGAGGTAAGAGGAAAAGCAGAACAAGGAGTTCATGCGATTCCTGAGACCTTATATAGCGACGACCGTGAGACTATATTACCTAACATTACATAACGAGTGGGAATGGAACGAATGAAGGTAGTGTGGGAATGATTGTGTAAGATGGGTAAATATAATGAAAAGGACGAATATAATAAAGGAAATGGTAAAAGGGAAAATAAAGGAAAAGGTGAAAGTTCAGGTTCTAACATGTCACCCTTTTTCGTCAACCATGGGAGACACCCGTACAAGGGCACAAATCCTAGACGCTGTAGATCCTGTGTATGGGTTGTTTAGGATCGGTAGTTCGTTTGGGGACGTGTTTCTGTTGAGTTTTGAAGTAATTAAAGCCTCGGTATGAGCACGGGAAAAATCTCGGTACACGTCGGTATGCGTCGGTACGTGTCGGTACGTGTCAATACTGTAAGGTGCTCTGGACCCAATGTGAGTGTCGGTGCAGAGCCGGAATGAGCGGGATATCAACTCCGGTATGAGACAATAGCAATAGCAGAGATGAGAATGAGAACAAGACAAGAGATGAGACTGAAGATGAGGTTGCCACAAAACTAACTGTTGCGGAGACTGACTGCACGCACGGAAGCTGCCCTATCTGAGGGGAACTCTGTGGTAGTATTTTCTCCCTTGCTACCTATGACAGGGAAGTCCCTAAATACAAGGTGCAAGAGATCTATCTACAGGAAAATTATTCCAAAGTGAGTATAATGTGCATACTGGGTGAAACATAGAGCGTCGGAGAGAAAACATTCGGAATGTAAGAGAAACATAGAAATTCAAAAGAAAACCTGTCCATGTGACAACTTCCCCATTTGCATCAGTCCATCATCCGGTCATATCGCAGCTCCACCAGAACTGAGATCCTCCAATTGGTGAGTCGTCACCCATCATCGGGCAGATCTCCGGTACGCATCCCAACTGACTCTGATGACATAAGCTTTCTGGTACATCCCGAATTGCCAGGGGGATCTTCCTAGTGATCCACTGATGTGATGTCGGGCAAATCATCCTGTGTCTGGTACGCGTCGGGCAAATCATTCTGAGTCCGGTACATGTCAATAGCTGTTGGAATGTGCAATGGATGGCCTCTAGAGGGATCTGCAGTGGTTGGCTGCTCGCCGGAACTCTACAACGCGAATCGACCAATGAGTCCGCTAAGCAGTTTGCTGACTGAATGGCCAAGATCAGGGAGGAAACTGAAGCGGCACTGAAGCATGCGGCTGAAACCATGAAGCGCTTCTATGACAGGACAAAGGGAGAATCCATCAAGTATAAACCTGGGGATAAGGTCATGCTCGAAGGAACTCACTTAAAAACAGATTGTCCTATGAAGAAGCTGGGAGACAAACATTATGGGCCTTTCATCATTGAAAAGAAAATCGGTGCGTCAGCATACAGGCTTAAACTTCCCTGCACATGGAAGAAAGTCTATCCGGTCTTCAATGAAGTGCTTCTCTCCCCGTACCACAAACTGCAGTACACGTCACAGAAGTGAGATCCTCCACCCCCGCCCGAAATCATCGATGATGTGCCAGAATATGAGGTTGAAAAGGTTGTCGACTCCAAGTTGGTGCGAGGAAAGCTCAAATACCTCATACACTGGAAAGGGTACCCAAACGAAGAGAGCACCTGGGAGCCAATTGAGAATTTGACAAACTCTCAAAAGGCCATTGATGAATTTCATAAATCGACCCCCAGTGCTCCTCGTGCTCTCAACACCCTAGAAATGTCGCAACTAAAGTTCCGACCTGTATTTGAGATGACGGAGCTGGAGAGACAAGAAGGAGTGGCACAGTGGTGGGCCAGTAAGTTCCAGGGTAGGGAACATGGGCAATCGGGACATTCGCCTTGAAGGAGAGGGTCATGTCATGGACGCTTTTTAATTATTTTATTCCCTTATCATTTTCCCTTATCTTATCTTATCATATCTTATCCACTCATTACTAATCACGCTTATTTCAACTTACTCATATCCATTATGCCCCTTTCCCACACTCTCATTATTCGCTGACTGATACTATGACGCTATTGTTCTATGAAGTTCCATGACGTTCTTTCATCTATCTTTATGTAGTAGCTAATTCCCTGGTCCGTGCGCAGCCTCTGCAGGGTATATAAGTAGGTAGTACTCCTGTACTTATCCCTTAGTTTTGACCTGGTCAATTCTACCTGGCTACATCCAGAAGCTGTCCCTCACTCTTGCGCTGTGTCAGCTCCCCTGGCTCACCGCTCTCTCTCTTTTCTCCTCCCTTGACTGAGTTCCGCGCAACCCGGTGTAGAGCCGTGCCGATTGTCCCATCACTGCTGATCACTCCAGAAGCATTCAAGAACTGGTTCCGACATGTACCGATCAGTACCGGACTCAACCCGATCGGTCCGGTCTCGAATCAGAACCTCGCGATCGCATCATCAGCACGTTCCGACACCTCCGAAAGCATACTGGAACATACCGGAGATCTTATCTCAACGATTAGGGACACGGTCACATGGAGCATACAGCCAAGACGTGTACCGGACTGCTGTCCGACGATGGGAGCCACATACCGATTGGACAATCTGAGTTCCGGTGGAGCACCGGTGTGATCGGACGCGAAGCGGACGTTTTTCCTCATTATGATTTATGTTTTTACTATGTTCTTCTGATTTCTATGCACTCTATGTGCGCCTCTATGACCTATGACTTTTCCTTTCGACTTCTCTATGTTTCAACTGATATGCACAGTATGCCCATATGGAAATTATTAACTGTAGATAGATCTTTGGACTTAGTATAAATATGCACCCCATGTCGTAGGTAGAGGACAAGTCAGTTCTACCACAGAGTCTCCCTCAGATAGGGTAACTTGAGTGCGATCCGTCTTAGTTCTTGTAATCTTGTAGTCGTTCTGTCTTCATCTTAGCATCTCGTCTCTCGAAACTGTCTCTCGTCTCATACTTCGTAACTCGAACCTCATTGCTCGTCGTGATCACATTGTACCGGTGTTGATTACCTGCACGTACCGACTCCATACCGGTCAAACCACAGACCCGACAGGAGTTCCCGACCTTTGTTCTCGATATCGACACGTACCGGCGCGTACCGAAGCGTACCGATGCGTACCGGTACGTCGAGTGATCTCACCGCAGTCTACCTCTAACCTCCCAGAGCAATGCGATCACGTCCCCAAAAGGACCATTGATCCCAGACACCCCTAAGTCAGGATCTACACCGGTTACCTCTTGCGTACCCGTAGTCCATTGCTGACAGGACTGCACCAACTCGTACTCACACGAGATCACCGATTCTCGGTCATGCAGTCAGCACACGATGACCTAGGACACAAAGGATTCTTTTCAGTACAGCTATGAATCCATGATAGATTTTGGTGGCCCATGATGAGTTCTGACATACACTGGTTCCTGAAGAAGTGTCACTTGTGCCAGACTTGGCAATTCACTCATGTACTGATTCCGCCAAATGTCCCAATACCAGCGCCACTATTTGCCAGGGTACACATAGATGTGATGCTCATGCCCAAATCAGGGGGATTCAGGTATATCATCCAGGCAAGAGACTCACTCACAGGCTACCTGGAATTCCGACTCTTACGTGCTGACAACTCGAGATCAATCGCCAACTTCATCTTCCAGGACATCATATGTTGATGGGGTTATGTACACAAGATCATTTCAGACAATGGTCCATCATTTGACGGCAAAGTAATCAGGATGTTGGCAAGATACGGAGTCCACAATATCTGAATCTCCCCCTATAACTTGAGAGCAAATGGAATTGTAGAGCGGCGCCACAGGGACCTTAGGGAAACACTGATGAAACTTGCCAGGAACGACGAAACTCGATGGTCACAACACGCATACCATGCCATATGGGCAGAGAGGATCATGATTCAGAAAGCAATGGTATATTCGCCATACTACATGGTCCATGGAGTCCAGCCGATCCTTCCATTCAACTTGGTCGAACAAACGTACATGTCACCAGTATATACATCGAAGGTACCCCAGTTGGAACTACTCGCAGCACGAGCAAGGGCACTCCAGCGTCAACCAGAAGACTTGAAACGAGTACACTCGGCAGTCATGCGTGCTCGCTTCAAATCAATCCAGCAATTCGAAAAACACTACCAAAACACGATCCGAGACTACGACTTTGGCCCTGGAGCCCTGGTTCTGGTTCGAAACTCACGAATCGACACGGAACTAAGCCAGAAAGCCAAACCCAAATACCTCGGACCTATGGTAGTTGTTCGCTGAACAACTGGAGGATCGTACATTCTCGCAGAACTCACAGGCACAGTCTCGGCACTACGATACGCAGCCTTCAGAGTCATCCCATACCACCCCCAAGCAAACATATTGACCCCAGTCACCCAGATAGTTGAGCAAACCGAGTCAGAACTCGACGATCTCGCCAACAAACATTCAAAAATCGAAGGGGAGGAGCTCAGTGCCGAGGATTGGCCACAACCAACAGAAATCCTTGACACCGACTCTGGAACCGAATCTGAATCATGATACCCCGTTATTCTCTTTAATATTCGTACTCATTCCATTTCCTTTCACACAACAAACCCCCACTCTCAAACTTTGAAACTGCAAAATCCATGAAAAACATTACCCTACCGAGCCTGGAAGGAAAAAGCTGAGTCTTATACTTCCATTGTAAAGCACAGTGTAATGTGGTACCAACCATAGACTAAATTCCCTTAATAAATAACAAATACCAAAACTACCCTATTTTCTACCCTTCCCTTTTCCCTTCTTCTTCTTTTCCTTTTCTTCCTTCTCCTCCTGTTCTTGAATGGTCCGATAGTTAATGAAAGATTCCTTGTCAAGGAATGGCATAGGTGGCATCCAGTCCTCAACCTCCTTGTATTCACTGAGACGACATGTAAGCTCATCGACATGAGCCTCATACACCTCAAGATGACAAGATGACAACAAATGGCGGCCTGGTGCTCATGAATCAACACGCAAGACTCGGTGACATTCCTGGCCAATGCCCTGACCAGGACGTTGATGGAAGCCGCGTCTGAGCAGTTGGGCATGTTGCCAAACTGCCAGACTGCCCCACTGATACCAATTGGGTCCGCCATGGAAAGCACGAGAGGAGCGAGCTGGGTACCACCATGCTGCCCGCAGAACCTCTCAAAGACACAGCGTGCCTTATTCCATGAACAGCAGGTGCACCACCGACTCTTGGGGACACCATCACATGATGCACCTGTGACAATGCAAGTGTTGCAAGCAAGGGCAAACTGAACAGTCTGCCCTAGGTGTACCCCACCTCCAAGCAAATCTGGGTCCAAGCCATCAGAAATGGCCTCTTCGGGCTTCACATCTCTTGCAGAGGATGCACCCGCAGCACGTGGAACCTTGGATGGACTAGGACGAGAAGGTCCTTCGTCGCCGCTGGATTCAACCACAACCAGCTTTCGCTTTGTCCCAGGCTTTGTAGGAGGGACATTGGCTGCCACCGCCTCAGAATGCATGCGCAAACCACCAACCTACACAGGAACAGTCAACCATGAAGATCAGGATTGGTACAGAAAGGAATGTTCACCTTCGTCACCTCACACGGTATCTTCGTGGATGAGGTGCTTCTGCCAACTGTTGAAGGATCGGCTTTTACAGTCCCAGCCGGCGCAGCCAGGAAAGGAGAGGTGGAAGTCCTATGAGGGGGTGCAGCAGGCCCACTAGTACCTTGATGAGACACGGCACTTGCATCCAAACCAACTTGAGGCAACGACGTGGGAGAAATGACCTCCCTGCTTTCTGCTCCTGAATGCGTGAAGACAGGATGAGGGTGAGGCTGACGCATATGCAATCCACGATGGGGCAGAGGCAGAATCGACTGAGTAGGAGCAGAAGGGATCGCAGACGAAACCGGCAGAGGAGGACCAACCATACGTTGGAGTCAGCCCTGGAGCTCCTCGTCAGTCGCTGTAGGATACAGCATGCACAACAACTCATGCATGCCCCTCAGTTTTGCTGTGCACTCCTCCTTTTCCCAAGCCTGTTTGGCCACCAGGAGATCTGTACGCTCACGCTATCGTGATGCAGACTCTTTTGTAGACCAAACAGTCGACTTGAGGGTGAATCTATATTCTTCCCAAGGGAGACTGCAGTGACTCAATAGTTGAGGAGGGACAACCAAATAGAAATGGAGTGACCGAACACTCGAGACAATGGCTCTACTGGTTCAGAAGCTTTCCCAAAGCACTTGATTCTGTCAGAATCGAGCTCCCAATGCAGACCCTATAACTATAGCGATTGAAATCTGAAGTTGAGGTAGGTGCAGGCCCATATCAGGCTGTTCTGGATGGTTCAGATCCCTGGTTGGTGTTCATTGAGTGTTCGAACGCACTCGAAAAGGCGCTCGAAGGTGTTTGAATGTATCCCAATGCGATTGAGTGACTTCTTAGTAGGCAGTGAACATGCGGGGTGACGGAAGTATGCAGGTATGATACCCTGTTGGGTTTGTCGGGCACTCGAAGTCTTGGAATATCGGTTTCGAGTGTATGTGGTGAACCAAACGCGCTATTCGAGCGGTTGGCCAAGCTTGTTAAAGCAGAGCAGGGATGAACTGAAGATGAGAACGACTGTTGAGACTCGAAATGTGTACTGTGGGGCAAACTGGGGGTGTATTCCCTCTGCAGAATGAGTACAAAGGTGTGCACTATTTATACTCTAGGCAAAACGAGCTCGGTACCGATGTCAAACGTACATATGGAGGTGGAGGAGTGCGTGCAGTGTGTATTCAAGTCAGAATAGTCATATGTTAGGGATGGAATGACTCGAGAACATGATAAATCACAAACTCAAAGGGGAATAATGGTTTGACATCAATAAAAAGACCAATGAAACCCAAGAAACCTATCATGTGTGCTCCCAACAACTCCATTCGAACATCCTCAAATGTTCCTAGGGCGTGATGGCGACAAATGCACACTCTGGAAGTGATAGACAATGATAAATAACGCTCGAGCCCCATGGAGAACGCAGCGAACAATGGAATCCGGTCATTCGAGCGACCCATGAAGGAACCCAATGCGTTCCCTGAGCCCAACCGCGTGATCTGGCTGCGCTATAAGCGTTCGAACAAGTGGATATGAAGTGGAAAGAGTGCTCAAGCATGTATATAGTGGGATATGGAATGAATATAAAGGAAACAAAGTGTTCGAGTGTGAATAGGAAGTGGTATGAGTGTTCGAATGGGTGTATGAAAGTATTCAAACATATTTATGAGGTTACAAATGGATCATATGAAAGATTCGAAGGTATATTGATGCTCGAATGGCCGAGTGTGACCATTTGAGCGTGTGAAATGCAAAGTGTAAGATAGACAGTGATGAAACGAAGTGCTTGACTGTGTTTATGGGGTTTGTATCTGTATATAATAATAAATAAAGCAGGTGGTATGCTGGGACAGCTGATGCCTAAGCACGAATTGAGCGCTACAATGCCAGAATCGCACCTCCTCTGCAGCCTGTTTGGCATGCTCAGCATCCTCATGAGCCTGACACTCTACCCTCTCCTGGGCCTCAGCAGCAGCGCGTGCACGCTCGGCAGCAACGAGCTCGTGTTTGCGCTTATGCTCGGCCACCTTCTCCTCCTCCTCAGCAATAAGGGACCGAAGACGCTTGGGCAGCGTCTCCTCAGTCGCGTTCTCCACTGCCTCCTCAGCCTAAGTCTGGAACATGTCCAAAAGGACGTCCATTGTGGTAAAAGAGATATGGGTGGCTTTGGCGCGCTCGGAAACGCCATCCCACATGGTAGAAAGGGAGCGCTAGAAAAGGTGTATCAGAAGCAAAAACAAGAAAACAAAAACAAGTGGCGCACCCAAGTAGCCTGCACATACACCATCGCCTCCTCACAAGCCTCTTCACTAAACTTCTTGAGATTGTTGAGAGCCGAGTTGAAGTCTTCCATACGTGATGAGAAAGGATCACGCTGGGTGAGACTCAGCAGGACAGATTTGGCAGGGGGAACACCAACCTCCCTGGCGGGTTCCCCCTCTCTGCCCACTTCTCTGCCCAACGAGGACAATGGTAGCTGCAATGGACGTGGGAGATCTGCACCAATGAGCGCACCTCCCACGTCTCGGTTGCCGTCGTCAGTTTCCTGCAAAAAACCAGGGGCTGCTGGCGCGTGATTGCTAGCCCCCAACTTCTCCTGTGGCAGTGTCAAAGAACCCCCCCCCTCCCATCCTTAGGAGATGTGGGGGTGCATGGGACAGTATCAGGAGTCGTAATGTTGTCCATCAAATGGGTAAGGTGAGATGGAGGAGGTGGTAGTAAAAAGTAGAGGGGGGCACGTTTTGAAAACTACAACGATCTTTACCAACAGGAATCACGCCCCTGCATTACCGGACCAGAACAAGCGCCGTGATCGCACTCAAGAAGCACGATGTGGAACTCGGTCATTTCAAGATCACCGAAGTGCCTGAAATGGTTCTCAACGATCACACACCTCAAAAGCCAATTGCATGCAGATCCAGACCACACCAAATACAGTACGAACCTGCTGATCACTCGCAACGAACCCAAGTACACACCGAACACCAGCATTCAACAACGAGGCCGCTCCAAAAATGAAAAGAAACCACGAGGCACACAACACACAGATGCTCAACTGAATGCAAACACCAAAGAAAATAACTACACTGAGCCAAGACCACCAAACAAAAATCACAACTGGCCAAACAGAGACACGGACCGGCACCAAACACACGAAATACAAAACAATGGACTAAAAGACAAAAATTTGCCGATCGACCGGCCGCCAACCACGAGAAAATGACACTATCGCTGTCACAAATCACCTGCCAAAGGACCCAATCGAAGCATGTGAAAGAATTGCCCGAAACACACAATGAATGCAAACTCCACCGACTGACGGCATGACCAATACAGAGAGGTCCTCCTGAAACAGACACACAAATGACTCAGGCGACGCAACTGTCCTTAAAAAGACACACCATTACTGAAAGTGACAAAAAGGAAAAAGACACAACACCTGACCCTGCCCGCAATGGAAAGTACTGACATTATGCCTCCCCATGCAATCGTCCTCAAGGACATGGCATGCTGTATGCCCAACCCGACTCCTGGCAACCTCACTTTAGCCAACCCTCACCCGATGGGTGTCTCGCAGATAGTCATATACGACCCCACAACAACCTCGTTCGCCAAGTTTGCAGTGGAGTTACTGTTTGTGTTCGACAAGCTTACACCCACAGACCCGACTCTGATTTACATGGCCTACATGTTCTGCACACTGAAAATACAAGAGTGACTCTCGCAGTCACCCACACTTGCCGGAGGTTCGTGGTCTCAATTCTGTACCGCAGTCGCCATAGCCAGTCCCGATTACGAGGGCCTCATGCAACTTGTGTACGAAGAAGTATACCACACGGTGTTCAGATGGATCATGAGCAGGAAGGTGACCTCATACGAATCAGCCCTGACCCTCTCTCAGTTTAACGCTGCAGCAACGGTGTCCTACATCCAGCCAGCATACCTCAGCCAACTGTACAAAGCCCAAGAATTGCTGATTTCTGCAGAAGCCGAGCAGGCCGACTTTGCAGTGATGCTTGAAGACACTGAGCAAGAATGCACAGCACGTGAAGCACAACAGTCAACCCTTCAGGAAACAGTGCTCAGGATGGCTTGCCTTGCTGAAGATACTTGGGAACAAGCCATCAAAGCCCACGATCTACTCTCACAGTTAGTTGGTCAATTAAACAAGCTACATATTGCACCGATCAACCTGGGCGAGCACATGAACCTGATCGCATCCTGGAATGACTTCAATGCAATGTTCGCAGCCGAGTACGGAAGGGTCACACAGGAAGGATCAGCCACAATGAATGGGCAGGCCAAAGCCGAACACCTGGTGCATTTCTCTTGAAACCCCCCTGATTCAAACACCTCATGTTACATTAGGCAAAATAGAGTACCCCTCCATTTCCCTTAATAACAAGAACCCCGTTTCATATGACAACAAGCACCGACCCTCTCTATCATTACTTTCTCTCTGCCAAATTTTTTTTACACCGAACATCGCACTAACTAATAACCCCGAGTCTTTATAAAATATTCCCTCCTTTTCATTCATTCAGAATCATCTGCTCTACAATATCCCCCTCTTGAATAACTCAACTTTGTTCTTCTTCACTTCTACCCTTCACCGACCATGCGTTCAGACCAAACCAGTGCCGAGTCTTTCTATGACAACCGAATCCTGTGCCCGGACGACATACACGGGGTTCACAACTGGTCAATATCATTCACTCTTGTGGTCACACACCATCACTCAGATCAGGCCACTCTCAAGGACATCCTACATCATTCTGGATCTCACCAGCGCTTCTGGCACTCAATCGCCGAGCCTGGCATGAAGGTGCACGAGTTCTTCCTGCACCTGTACATGGTGATCGATGTCCAGTACCGACCCCAACTGACCTTGATCAACAACCACACAAAATATGTCATTAATCAAGGCCTGGAGCTGCCAGTGAATCAGCATCTATGTTTGGCAGTGACACACGACCTCATCCGAATCACAATTATCCCATAGCACCCAGACCTCCAGATGAGCATACACCACCCAGCCCATCAGTCCAACTTGAGAACCTCCATGACATGGTCACGCAGCAGATAGCACACATCACAAAACTCCAGGGTGTGATTTCAGCATTAATTGGTGAACTGTCAACCTCTTCATCTTCTTCTTTGCACCATTAAATACCACAGAATGCACTGAACCTCGCCCATTACACTTTCTTTAATTTCCAATTCAACCACTTCTCATGTACACCGCAAACACCTTTTTTCTGGCCCCCCGGGAGATGTAGTGATTAACCATTGCCTATGCGCCGGCCAAGTCTTTCCCCCCTTACTTACACTACTCCTTTGACTCCCTTTACCAGCCGCCGAACATTACCATTTATTCATTCATAATTGGCAGCTGACCCTTTATAATAATCCTTAGTATGGACACGATCGGATGGACGGATGTCGTACAAACTCAATCAGCACATGGACGACCGACTCTCATGGGCACAGGTGGGAGGATTTAGGTGAAGTCGGACAAGGACATGGGATATAGTGGCGCAGTGGTGAGAGGTGAGAGAGCAGGTTGGGTACTACAACATCACTCCATGATGATTGGCTGCATGATGTGCGCAGGCTGATCGCCGACTCACCTTCACATCTGTTCACACAGACTCAGCTGAGTCTTGCACTGCTTTCTCTGCTTCAAATTAGTATAAATTTGCAGTAGTTTGTAGATAGAGAGACACACAAGGACAGAGAGACAGAGATACAAGACCAGTACAGAGACAGACAGTCCCCTCTCCACCTCTAGACCGCAATCTACTACATGCATTACTATGCACTACTTGCCCGACTCTCATTCTGAAAACAGTATACACTGACTCTGTCACCGACTCTCAGAACTCCGTCACCCAATCACCAAATGCCCTTGGCCACTGCCACAAGTGCTGATTCTACCTGCCCAAGTCTTGGTCCAACCGGAATCCTGCAGGTATCCGTATCGCCAAGTCTTCATATCTCAAACCTCACTCTACTTAGGTTGTCCCTCTTGGTATACCAAGTCACCGCAGTCCCCCTTGGGTCGATCACAAGCTGTAGCCCAAATCGCCCTTCAGATTAGAAGAGTCTGCACCCCTACAGCAGATAAGTTGCGCCTTCAAAAATTAATCGAGGAAGGAAATATTATACTCCTTATGGGCTTCAGTGTTACAGATTGTGTCCTGCAGATATTCTACTGCTCAGGAAACACTTCAAATAATGAGGATGACCGCAAGCCTAAAAGGATTCATTATTTCATCCCGATCGACCACCCTCGTATTCAGCAAAACACAGCACATGACCTGTGGTCATCCAAACAGGTCTTGAGGGACCTTGTTCAGCATGCTCAAACCCCAAAGGCAGGCCCTGGCATGCACTTCAAGGCATTCAAATCAATCACCAATATAACAAAAGACTACACATTCAATCTCAGGCAACTCTATCTGAACTACGACAGAGAGAAGGTACTCCAAAACTTGCACGACTTGGTAGTTGCTTTTATGCATGCTCATGAATGGCTGAGTTTCTGGGAGATGAACACTTTGCTTTCCTTTGCCGTGAGGGTGGAACAGGCAGGATATGTAGATTGCAAACCTTTCTGTGGCCAGGCCCAATGCAGTGATGTGGACACTTATGTTCTGGTGGAAGTTATTAGGAGCAGACTTCTGCAGGCATCTGAGATATCCACGGAGCTACAGGAGAAACCCAAGACTATGAGCAAAATCAAGAGTTTCATGGGCCTCAATGCGATGTGGATTTTTGATCAGTATCAGCAAAAGTATAAAAAGAGTTGGCCTAAAAGAGGCTCTGCTCACTACTCCATGCACTCTTCCCAACTCTCTGATGTGGGTGAACATTGCTCTACCACTTGCAATACTGTATTGGGCACACAACCTGATTTGAAACAGAGACTTATGTGCAATTCTGTTAACCGAATCACATATGTACCTCGTCTTGCCTTCAGGCAACAAAAAGAGGATGTGGATATCTTGTTTAGCACTTCCCTGATACCACAACTGGAGGGAACGGAAAAATATGATTTTAAGTTGGCCAATAGTCGAATGAGAGAATATGCCGGTCTTGTTGTGGGTCCTTGTAATGAAGCAAGCTTGTCGTACAAAGAACTGGACGACTGAGTACGACTCGCAGAGGCCAGTGCAACAGTGGGCAGTTTGAAGCACTCGCTATCCATGAAGTACAGGAATCTTAGGGTGTATATGCCTTTCATCAAGGACCTGTCTGTGCTATTGGCAGCTCTCAAGCTCTTGGAGGACGGAATTGCCAACATTCTATTGTGGGAAGATGCCTATGACTCACTTGTAATTGCATTACACAGAGGTGCCCATGATATGTCTGAGCCTGTGGAATCTTACGAAGCTGCAATAAATGCATTGGAGGAGTGTGGCGTTTCGCAGGGGAAGTTTAAGGAGTGTGCTCCACATTTCAGAGCAATTTTGGCCATCCAGCAGGGAATCAACATGCATAACAGTATCCCCAATGGACCTATAAGCATAGGGTTCCCCCTTCCACATGTGGATAATGTGGTGTGATCCAATGAACAGGTATCCAGTGCATTGCAATCCTATATGTCATCATCTGCGAACTCATTTCGCAAGTGTCCCGCTGACAATCATGCCCTTATGATGAGGCCAGAGAAAAAAAGAATTGATTGGATTACCCACATGACGAAGGCCCCTCTAATTCAAGGGGAGGCATGGCTTGTGGAGACACGTCCCCACCATCCCCCCCCACTTTGTCCTCACTCCAGCCAGGCCCCTCTTATTTGTTTAATGCCAGAAGGGGAGGCATGGCTCATGGAAACACATCCCAGTCCCTCCTCACTTTGTCCTCATCCCAGCCACCTGCCCCCATTGACTGGGATCAGACTTACAAGAACTACAGAAGAGAGGACAGAAGAGAGGGTAGAAGCAACCGGAAATGGAGACACAATCACCACTCTGGAAGAGAGGATAGAGAGGACCAGAGACAGGAATACAGCTACTCCAGAAGAGGGGTAGATGTGGACATCACTGAGAGAGTTCCGGAAGAGTTGCTCTGACATCACAATGGTGACCTCGAGGCATCCAAGGTGGTCACTGGAGCAGTGGTAATGAGGAGGGACTCCAGCATAGATCAAATTGGCCTGAACAATCAGACACATGCTCTCGCATAGCCTCAAATCCTTTTATTTACTATTTCCTTTTGTATTCCTCCTACTAAGTCTTCTTTCATACAGAAATACCAGGGTTTTGTATGATTAGTTGTGTAGAATGTACATTTTATTTATTCAATGATTGAAGTTTACTGCTAGAAAGTGACCATGATGATGGAGTGCGTGATGTTCTGCATGTTAGGATCCCAAGTGTGTACATCCATTTCTCCTTCTCTTTCATCGTCATCATCCTTGCCGACGTTCCTTTCCCCCTTCCCCACTGGACTCTTCCCTTCATCATTCGTTTGTTGACATCACCTGACTTATCAATCACATGACCCTTGCATGAGGTTGCAGGTGACGTCATCCACTCCTTACTCATCACATTCTGTGACATTCCACCACATTCCATTTCCCAGGAATGACATCCTCTTTATAGTAGTACGATCACACAGCCATTGAGTATATAGGTAGCTTGTTTGCCTGTATTGCCCCTTACCTCGATATTCGTTTAATCTACTGCACTCACTCTTGACATCGCCATCTGTGATGCTTGTGTGTTCGACTCTTCCCCTCTTCACCTTGTGCTCCCCGACACTGGTTCCTACATTGCTCAGCCTCCATCTACATTGTTTGTAGGTGTGATGGCTAAGTGATTGTTGAGTACGTGTTTGTACTCTAACACCGCACCGCTCAACTCATTGTCCATCACTACAATAGTCTTTGGGCATGGCAAGACTGCATATGGTCCAAGAGCGAAGGATGCAGAGGTCAAGACAAGTCTTGCATTACTCACTCACACTGTTTGATATGCACAGGAGGATGTTTCTCACATCAAGGAACAGTAGTTGTGCATACATCATATAGACAGAATATATTATATTGTTGGACCAGTTGAGACAGTGACAAGGAAGCCTGTATCCACTCGATGAAGAAACCAGACACTAACAGAGATAACTGCAATGATGATAGAAAGCACGACAGTCCACAGCACTGATAGACATGGTTTCACCATAAAGCTTCGTGAATACCAAAGCGTCCATTTCCCCATCACTGAATTTGACCTGACAAAGTCAAGATTTCAGCAGAGAGAATGCCAGCTCGATTGGGTTGAAGTCCAGAGAATACACAGGGAGAAATTCCAGCTTCATGCCCCTGTGCAGAGTCAGATCAGTAAGAGCCCTGCATTGCAGCACAACAGGTCAAAATAGATGGACCTTGACTCAATGAGTTCACAGATTTCCAGTGACTTGTGGATTGTGCAGTTGTCCATCACCATGACAGAGTTTTGGGCCAGCCAAGGTTGCATGTGGTCCAAGAGATCCCTGATAAAAGCAGAGAAGGAGGTGGCATTGAAGGATCCTTCCAGTATTGTACAGTCAAGCATGCCAGTTGAAGTGATTGTAGGCAAGATTGAATACCTAGAAGAGGCAAGCAGTCAGATCTGCAGTCATAAAGGTAAGCATCGCACCTTTTTCCCTGTGTAAAGATCACTTTCCGACATGCCTGATAACCCTGCAAAGCCCATGCTTTCTTCCTCAAGAAGGTACATCGGTCGCATGCGCTCTCGTCAACAAAGACAAGCTGTTCTGCCTCATATTGAGATCCCATTCTCAATCTGTACTGGAGCCAAGCAGACTTGCTGCGTTCAAGTGCCCTTTTTGATATCTTGAGCAGAGTAAGTTTGCTGATGCGAAGCCATAAGCATCACCGCACTGTCTTCAGAGTGAACCCAGCCCGGCACAGAGACCTCCATACTGTAGTGTCCAAAACCTTCTTGCCTCTTACTGTTTCCAGCTCCTCCCTCACCTCATCTAAGTACTGGTCCTTGCAATGCTCTATCGTGCTCAAGAGACACTATAGTTCAGTTAGCTGCAGCGAGTCATTACAATTCAAAAAATGCACTCACCTGTGTATCCACATAATCAAGCAACCTTGGTCTTCCAGTCCTTGTGCCCTCCTGTCATAAATGCCCCATGCGCTTGTGTTGAGCAACAGTTTGGTGGATTGTTGCTTGATGGATATCTATTACCCTAGCCAGGTCATGCATGGTGAAGAGTTGTGACTGATACAGTCTGAATATGATGTGTCTTGCATCATCTGAGAGTGCCTTGCCTGAAACCATCATGGAACAACCTGAGAGGAGGAGGAAGTTGAGTGTTGGCTTTCATGTTTGCATGGCGGTGGCTTGGCTAACACATGCTCACGTGCTCACAGGTGTTGGTAGTATGCACAGAAATTTGAGTGTAGCAGTTGAAGCACAAAGTGAATGGACAGGAAACTTGCAGGGAAGATGGCTTTTATGTGTCCGATAATTACACAAAAAGAATCATAATCTTAGTAGTCTTCTCACCCATGCTGCAAGACCTGTTGTGAGAAGAGGAAGGTGGAAAGAGCTTGAAGTGGAACACAAACCTTGCTGCTGCACCATGAATACTGAATAGATTGGCTTCAGACTTGCAGGAGCTGTTGGTATAGTCATATACTTAATTTACAGTCATGGGAAAGAATTTTATAGGTAGATGTAGGGGAGCCATAATTTTTGAATCTCAGTGGAAATGTATGAGAGAACAGACTGGCTGCACTTGTTTGATCTCCACCCACCTACACAGTTAATTTATTGCTCCCTATTTTACATATTTCTGCTCCTGAGAACCATGCCTATTTTTTGAGTACTTAATGAGCAGGTACTGTGCAGAATTTACAGAGAAAATCAACATTTATTCTATTTTTCGACATTTTGGCTCAGACGCGGCTCATTTCACGTGAAATGCACGTGTTGCAGGACTTATGAAAATGGCTGTAAAATTTATGATAATGCATGCACCAATCGTCACGAAGAGTGTGTAAAGGAATCCAAGGAGGAGTGAAATACACGGATTGCGTGACGTACAAGACCCTAACAGGCCAAAAATAAAGGTCTAGCTTTAAGAATCCCAGCGCCTTATGATATAATCATTCACTTAACGCCATGTCAATAGGCGAGGAATTGGGTTCACAATATTGTTTTAGCTACAGAATGCTCGATTTTGGTGCGTCAAAAGGAAAAGGGGAGGTAGACAACCCTTAGCCTCGTCGATGCTGCTTCGTTCTACATGTCGGATTATATTAAGCTACAGACCTGGTTCTTAATACTCTACAGAAGTTGAAATCAGGGCAAACACCGAAAGGTACTTCCAAAGATTGTCCACACTCACAATTCATACTCGTCGGACGCTCAACAACAGACTTTCCTGCGGTGGACTCGATAAAGTGGCACAGACTGTTTACAGTTATGCTGATAGTTGTGGCGTGCGCGTGAAGTAAACAGATGATAGAAGATAGAGTACTTGGGAGTGATGTGAAGCTCTTCTGAAAATATCCCGATTTCTCAGTCTTCTTGTCGAAAAAGCAGAACGCGGGGTGGCAGGTGAGAGTTGTCTCTCCCTGTGGTTGTTTTGATGCCACTGTAAAGCTGTAGCAGGGAAATAAGGATTTGATGAGATGAAAAAGTCGGAGGATGCCGAAACCAGACGCCAGCACTGCAAGAAGCTTTCCAAACGAACTGCAGTGGTTGTTGAGGGCAGAACACTAGTACTGTCGATTTGATAATGAAACGTGGCCGATGCCGCCGGCAGACAATTGCGTAATGCTAATTTACCTGAACTGTTTTATTTGGCAGCACATAACTTTTCCTGTGCCTCTGAGCCCCGTCAGCGATTTCTTGACTCGGACGAACTCTAAACCTACAGTATGAATGTAACATGATCTGGTTCTCTTCAGCGTATTGATTACACCTCCGTTTTCACCAACTCTCAAAGAAGATCTTCTGGCACAGCGGCGCCTTAGGACTTCTGCTCTTCCTTTCCTTGTCTTTTGATAAGGACAGGTGCATCCATCGAGATATCAGTTCACATGTCATACAATCTGAATCATCGAAGCATCATGTCTGCGTTTTGTCTCTATTCTCACATACTATCTCCACAGGGAGAGTGTAGGACAGGTGCGTTAATGTACACTGTGATATCTCATGCACTTTATTAACTTTTTTCTGCCTGTGTCTATCCGCAGAAGACTTGTCGAGTCCACGATAGACAAATAATTTGATCGATGAGCGTTAGAATGTCAGAATCGTTACATCAAACATTCAAGCCTTTGTTCTGCGTCGCAGTCCGACTCAAATTCACACTAGTACTGCTACTTGCCAGCCTGCCAGCCTTGCCTGAGTAGCACACTGATGCCTTTCTACTAACTTTGCAAGCAGACTCCATTCGACATAAATGAGTCTATGGAATCTATCTAAAAGGGCTACATCCCCGTGCCTTCCAACCCGATTGCACTTTGCACTCTGGCTGCTTTGCATCCCCGCCACATAGGTGAGCTAGCTCAGTAATTTATCATAAAATATCATTCATTGACTTGCTAATGGTGGAGTAGACTTCATGTGAGGAACTAATGAAGCTTCTGCATCTTTGTTGTTTCCTAGGCACATTGCGCAGGTGCTACCGGGGTGACTTCTCTGTCTTTTACTCTTCGAGTTTTGAGGGTCAAAATTCAAGCTTTCCATCTCGGTTTAATTCTAATGATCCAATGCTGAAACCTTGTCTTCGAAAGGTCGTAAGGGCAGCGGATGATAGCGTATGCAAACAAGAGTATACCTGCGTACATTATCCCCATCCGAATCATTGTTCTTGTAAACATCCGCAGGAGCACTTACGTCAGATATATGAGTGAAGAAATTTAGCAAAGAATGCCACTGGACGTACTAACACCGTTTTCTGGCACGAACCATAAGGAATTAGGCCCCGCTCAGCATAAGTGGATCGTTAGCGGGATTCTGTTAATATACGTGATTTAAGCTGATAATCCCGTTGCTAGTGTACACTCCAACAGGCATAGCACATTGATTTGCTGGTAGGGTGAGCAGGACCTTACTATGCAACAAACTAGAGCATCCTTTCAATACACTTTGCAATATGCTGCCACTCCATTTGGTAAATAGCATTGATGTGCTATATAAAGTTCCGCCCGCCTCATGTTTTTCCTGTTTACCTGCAACTCGAGAACCTGACACGCCCCAACACTTCTCATTCTTCATCCGACTAATCAATGTCTGGACGGATTCCAGGTCGGCCGAAGCCAAATTTCGAACTTTTACGATGTGAGCAATCTTTATGCCTATACGCACGGCTTTCTACGAGCGAGAAGTGCTGACTACTCGCTACGATACAGGGTTCCAAGAAAACGAGACGGACTTTCAGATTACTTCTATAGATGTTCACACTAAGGTAGGTGGCGGTGGCTACTGTGCGAAAAGTGAGTGAAGTTCTTTCAGTTATGCAGAGACATTCTTTGCTGACTATGTCCCCTTCAACTGTTTCGCAGTCGGTGTTAAGGGTTACAAGACATGTGAGATTACGAATACCGGTACTGAAGAGGAATTACTGGCACAAGTGAAGAAGGAGTGGAAGGAGAAGTGGCGTCCCAAACAGAATGTTACCGTTACTGTAGAATACCACTCATAGCAGTATATGCACCCAGGTACATCTGGAAGTACACTACATAGTGATTGAAGTAGGGCGTCTTGTACCAAGCTATATATCTTGACAATTTCACCCTGTCGTAATCTTCATGCTGAACCACAGTGCTCCATTGACGGTATGCGACAGACATAAGTAAGACAGAGCACGCACTACTCATGAAAACATGAACAGGCTGCACCGAAATCCTTAGAAACGCAATGTGCGCCCGTATATTACTTCCATTGCACCCATAGATGTAACATTGTACGCCACCGCTTCCCTCTCAGGCTCGCAGAAGGCCATACGCAGTCTCTCTACTAGCAACTGATAAGGTATGGTTTCGGATCGTTGCGCTCCCTCTCCTCTGCGCTACATGAGCATGGACACCGGCTCGCGACTTGAAAAGAAATATAGACATTAAAAGCTATGAGAATGCGTGCGTACTGCGTTACGAAGAGCGTATAAAGGAATCCATGGAGTAGTGAGATGCACGGACTGCAAGGCGTGCAAGACCCTTCAAGACCAGAACAAAAGTCTAGCATTAAGAACTTCCAGAACTATGTGAGATGGTCATTCACTTAACGCCATGTCAATCGGTGAGGAATCGAGCTCGCGATATTGTTTGGTGACGTCTATTTCTCTCTGAGCTGCAGAACTCTCAATTTTTTCGAGTCAAAGAAAACGGGGAGGTAAACAAGAGAGAGTGGGGGTCGGTCGGAAAAAGAGCTCCTTCGAAATGCTTCAAGAATCAGCGGGTGTGAAGCGGTGACCCGGGAGCGGTGACGGTCTGAACGAAAGAAGCTTTCGGCTTCAAGTTCTTCCGCCACTCGACGCGGACTTGAATCTTGGGTCCTGCACGCATGACCGAGATTATCAACTACGAAGGCACATCAGTTTAGCAGGCGATACCTCCTCTCACACGTTTAGTATACAATACTGACTATCGAAGCATCATGTCCGCCTCTTGTCTCTTGCCTTATATGCTATTTCCGCTGGGGGTGCGTAGGACAGGTGTATTAAAACACGCTGTCATGCCGCATGCACTTACTTACTTCGCTTTCTGCCTGTGCTTGACTGCCGGAAACTGGTCGAGTCTACTATTGCTATGCGATTTGACTGAAAGCTTGAAGGAGTACGGAATGTCTCGCGTTAGAGCCGTTACATCAAGCGCTCAAGCCTTTCCGGAGTAGTTCATTGGTACCTTTCGCTAGCTTCGCATACAGACTTTATCAGGCTATAACGAGTTCTACAAAGCATACGCCTCTGCATCTTCCAGACCGACTGGACTTTGTACCTTGTTGGTATGCATTTCCGCCACATATGTGAGCTAGCAGGGTAATTTGTCAGAAGATAGTAGTCATTTAATTTTCTAATGGCGGAACAAACTTAATATTAATAACAAGAACTAGCGCATTTCCTGTAGGGGTAGACTGCGTCTTTGTTGTCCCATTAATATTACGCATGTTGCGCAAATGCCACTGGGTTGGCTTATCTAACCTTTGCTTCTACTCTTCGAATTATAAGGACCAAAAAATCAAGTTCTATAACTATCTCATTCTGAAATCCCAATCCTCGAGTACTATTCTCGAGTGTATAATGCCACGAATATGGTCGCATTACAGCCATTTTCATAAGTCCTGCGACACGTGCATGTCACGTGAAGTGAGCCGCGTCAGAGCCAAAATGTCGAAAAATTAGAATGAATGCCTATTTTCTCTGTAAATTCTGCACAGTACCTGCTCATTAAGTACTCAAAAAAAAAAGGCATGGTTCTCAGGAGAATAAATATGTAAAATAGGGAGCAATAAATTGACTGTGTAGGTGGGTGGAGATCAAACAAGTGCAGCTGGTCTATTCTCTCACCCATTTCCACTGAGATTCAAAAATTATGGTTCCCCTACATCTATCTATAAAATTCTTTCCTGTGACTGTAAATTAAGTATATGACTATACCAACATCTCCTGCAAGTTTGAAGCCAATCCATTCAGTATACATGGTCCAGCAGCAAGATTTGTGTTCCACTTCAAGCTCTTTCCACCCTCCTTTTCTCACAACAGGTCTTGCAGAGTAGAACACAAATCTTGCTGCTGGACCATGAATACTGAATGGATTGGCTTCAAACTTGCAGGAGATGTTGGTATAGTCATATACTTAATTTACAGTCACAGGAAAGAATTTTATAGATAGATGTAGGGGAACCATAATTTTTGAATCTCAGTGGAAATGGGTGAGAGAACAGAGCAGCTGCACTTGTTTGATCTCCACCTGCCTACAAAGCCAATTTATTGCTCCCTATTTTACATATTTCTTCTCCTGAGAACCGTGCCTTTTTTTTGAGTACTTAATGAGTGGGTACTGTGCAGAATTCACAGAGAAAATAGGCATTCATTCTAATTTTTCGACATTTTGGCTCTGACGCGGCTCATTTCACGTGACATGCACGTGTCGCAGGACTTATGAAAATGGCTGTAATAGATATTGAGAATACCATGCATACCTTGCTTGTATACACTATCGCTATCCATAGTTTAGCCGGAATAGATACTGCTAATACCATGCGGGGATGGACACTTCTTGCTAGAAACACGAATAGACGATCTGTCGCAAACTACTCCTTCGCTGTATAAGGATTTACTGAATTATGACTCGGAGTAGCGAGATGATATTTCGTATTTCTTGATGCTGCAACATTAGCACGCGCAGCTCCGAGTTTCTTCAAGCAACTGGGTGAGCATATCTTTATCTGTACTTTTCTCCAAGGCTTCTAATGGGGAACCCTGCTGTAATACAATCTTTGCATCTTAGTCTGATTTATTGGCCGTGCCAAAGCCTGTTTCGCGGTCCACGGTCGAATCCTGGGGTTTTCCGAAATTGACAACTCTTTCCTTTAACGGGGACATTGTCAAAACAGCTGAAAACTCACAGCGATGCTCCGTACTCGAAGGGACACGTCTATCGTTGCATCCGCTAATCACCTTTTCTTCTTTATTGAGAAACATGACCTTGTGAAGAATGCTAGTGGTTTTGCTGATTTTGCATGGGTTGCAGGAAACAGTTTCGAGTCTCATGCTGAATAGTAGGTAACTCCCATACTGCGACGATTACTAACATCTAATGCATTTTCTCATGTTCGATCCCAGAGCAAATGTAGCTGTACTCAGACTTGCACCTCAACCCAGTAATTGAGCCTTTAGGTCTCAGCTCTCGAGACTATACTATACGCGTCCATCCATGACCATGACAACCATTATGCCATTCCTCGCCACTCCTCATTTATCCCTTCCCATCTCTTTGATACTATCTGGTGTGGGAACTGGTGCCGGAGCCTAGGGAAATGGAAGATATAGTCAACAGCGAGAATTCGACAAATCAAGAATGTGTAGCAGACCCTGGCAGGACATAGTCAAAATAACTATAGCACATGCCTTCAGATGATGCTTCGGTGGGCTCCCTTTCACAATTGCCAAACATTAAGTATATGTTGTTAAAGGTAGGTTCGGTACAGCCGCATCCGCGCCAAAAAAGGGGTTTGCTGATCATGAGTTAGAAACAATGATCGGCGTGTCTAGGGTCCATATCGAGACCGCCTGGTGATATAACACGAACGCGCTGTAGCCGCGCTGTCTGAGCTGTTCTTCTTCATTCGCCACCACATGCATAATCTAGTGACAAGATTAATTATCGCATCCACCACCATCTCTGTCGCATGCCATGCTCGAGTGCAGGACAGCGAGCAAGTCGTATTATCACGGGAAGGCCAATGGAATGCAACTGACGTGCACGATGGCGATGGTCTCTTGAAGACACTGGACACGGTTCGTGTATTACATATCATATCAACCATATCAGTAAACATCGCTCATGAAATATGTAGACAGGTCCTATACCACCCAACCGAGAACATGGCACCGATCCATGGAATCTCTCGTCGTTCACAAATACCACGTTCCACAACTTTTATCACCCGTCGTTCGAAATCGATGAATTCATGGAGTATCTTGCAGCGCTATATCCCGAGCACATTAGCCTCTCCGAGCTAGGCCACTCCGCACAGGGTCGGGAAATGTTTGCCATGCGAATCACGAGTGGCGCGGTCCCGGATGAGGATGAACCGAGGCCAGCGAAGAAGGGTTTTGTGATTTCTGGAGCGCAGCATGCCAGAGAGGCGAGTGGCTTCTCCTTTGCTTATGCCCTCTTGCACTGATCTCTATGCTCTTTGGTGTTATAGTGGGTCGCTTCGGCGGCGGCGCTGTACATGGCCCACGCACTGGTATCCAATTCATCCGAGCCCAACTCCCTTTCTCATCTGCTCGACAACTTCGACTTTCACATCATTCCCGTACCGAACCCCGATGGCTACGTGTTCACATGGGAGAATGACAGACTGTGGTATAAGAACCGAATGCCCGTAGGGCCGAACGAGCCGTGCCAAGGTTTGGATATGAATAGGTACTGTATTCACTGTCTTGGTAAACGTTCAGCCTATGCTGAAACTCAGCCCTTATCTCTGTAGGAATTGGGTAGGATTCTATTCACCTCGGGCGCTTGACCAACCTGACTCATGGTGCTCAGGGATTTCATTGGTCCCCGTCAGACTATCCAGACTTGAGCGAGCTCGCAGACGATGAGTTCGAGACTCTGAGTTCGGATGAACTTGAGCCACTGAAGAAGAAGAAAGGGAAGAAGGGAAAAGGTAAACCCAAACCGAAGAAGCCTTCCACACCACAGCCTGTACCCGCGGACCCGTGCTCACACTGGTATCCTGGTCATCGCCCCTTTGAAGCACCCGAAGTGAACAACATTGCAAACTATATCATGCAGATGCCGGATTTAAAGGCATTCGTGGACTTGAGAAGCTACGGGCAGATGCGTGAGTGCATTTTCTCTTTCCTGGGGGTACGATTATTGGATTGTTTCTGACGGAGGCAATTGCAGTGAGCTGGCCGTACTCATACGCATGCGATACCCTTCCCGCCGATGCAGAAGACCTTTACGAGGCTGCCCTCGGTGCTGCTTATGTGATTAAGAAGAAACATGGGACCGTCTATACGGTGAGACAGATCCTTTTTTTTGCTCAGTGCAATATCTGACTCGCAGTGTCCACAGACTGGCAGTCTGTGCTCAATGCTCTATCCTGCACCAGGGAACATTCTTGACTGGATGTACGGTGCAGCGGGCATCAAATACTCATATGCCGCCCACTTGCGAGACACGGGCACGGTGCGCTGAGCATCTCCTTTTTCATATATCGTCCAATCATCTCATGTGCGTTATTGTCTAGTATGGGTATTCGCTACCGCGCGAATGGATCCGGCCTGTTGGCGAAGAAACGGCGACGATGGTCGAATACATTGCTGGCTTCATCTCAAATCCAAATTGACTGCCGCTCTTCTGTAAACCAAATTCTCAACTCCATCTATACAACTCGCCCACTTCATCCTGGTGGCAGGATTTCGCTTGTTTATCGGTCGTCCGTGTATCACTAAACTGGAGTATGTAGAATTATATGCATGCATATGGCGGGCTAGAAGACAGCGACGCGGATGGCATATCAGCAAAGAAAGAAGAGTGAAGCTGTTAGTCTGCTCAGTCTGCAGTTCACACGGCATACGAAAACATTCCCCGCTGGCCGATTCTCTCAAGAACCGGCCCTCAGAGGCAGGTTCACATTCGTAAAGCATAAGAGCTACATGGAGTCGAAAGTTACAATAGACAGTCGTAAATGAAATGCGATGGAACGTAATGGAATAGTGAGGAGTCCGGGAATGCATCGAGAGAGGAGAGGGAGGAGGGGAAATGAAGGTCTGGAGAAGCGGATGGGGTCTGGGGAGAATAATGGGTCCGTGTCGATGCAGGGAAATGGGGCGAGTCGAAGACAATGGGGAGAGTGAGGAGGGGGATGAGGGTGAGAGGCAAGAGATATGTGGAAGTAATGCAACGTAATGGCGATTCGGGTGTAACGAGTTGTATATGCATAATAGGAGCCGGTTGCAAGTCGTGGAGGGGGTGATAGAAAGGAGAGAAGACAATATGGTTACCGCTGAAGAGAGGAGGCGACCCGGAGAACGGGAGGAAAAAAAAAGAGAAGATGAAGTAGTAGCGTAATAAGGAAAGGATGATCTGAATTAACTGAGGAGCAATGAAAGGCGCATGAAGACGCACGCCGTGGATATATAGGGAGTAACCGACGAAAGATACCGTCGCTTGGTTCAAGAAAATGGGAAGTAGAGAAAGAAGAAAGTTGAGATGCAACATTCGCACAGTTCGCACAAGAGTTGACAATCGATATCCAGAACTTGGAGTAGAGGGCAGTAGAGTGATGAAGAATAGACTCTATCTGCAAACTAATGCAAAGAGATGAGGACACTAGGCATGAGGCTTGCTCTAGGCTTCGCTGACACGCATGGCTTGCACTCTTTTGAGACAATGCCGAGCTCCGAATAGTCACTTGATTGACTGTAGACATTTCGGCGCACTCGTATGGTCATACAGATGAGCAAGGAAGCCGCTAGCGGGTAGCGAGTTGGTCACATGCCATGAGCAAGCGAATATACATAAAAGCACTGTCATGCACTCACCACCAGCACTTCATCTCCACTCAAAGTCATACGCAATCGAGAACTCGCCCTTGGAACCCGGTTTACCGATCCACACGATCCATATCCATCCTACCGACAGCCTCCTCAGATTCTCCACTCGCGCCGCCGACGGAGCCACCCGACCCGCGTGCACTGAGGCCCTGCTCATAGAATAAACGCGCACGGTCCAGATCGCTAAGTCCCGATGCCGACGATCCTGTCGAGTCCCTCCGCAGACGACGATTGTCCCAGATGCTGATGTTCTCCGCACCTAAATTACCACCAGGCGTTGTCGCAAGACGCCGATGAGGAGTAGGTTCAGGCCCCGGACCAGAGCACGTCTGCCTCGGGACAGAAGAAGGACGTTCGGTTGCAATGCCTCCGCTGGCACTAAATGATGGTGTGCGCAAGTGGGCTGCACCTGGCCCAGGGAACGGTGGATGCGCCGGAGTGGGCGACGGCACGGATGGCCCTGCGTACTCGTCAGAAACGCTGGGCCGCCGCTCCACAAGCCCCATACTCGTACGAAACGCATCGTTCAGTGCTCTGAGACGCTCCTCAATAGCGCCTTGGCTCAAGAGAAGTGCTCCGGCCTGTCCCGGGCCTGAATCTTCCCCGCTGTGCGTAGCTGCGACAGCGTCTCTTGCAAGCGCGGATGCTCTTGGTCCCTCCGAGATCGTTCTGCTGTGCCTTCTCGTAAGACTCGGATGCTCTGAGACTCGGTTCTCCGTTGTCTGAATTCCTTTGATCGGTTCTGGCAACTCAGCACCTGAAAGAACTGCCCGCGCAGCCAAAGCCGCCTCGCTGAGTGTTCGCTCACGGTCGTGTCGTGCGTTGAATCCACCACCAATAGGCTTGCGTGCGTCAATGTCCTGCACAAACGCAGAGATATCATCATCGTCCGTGTTGTTGCTCAAATAAGAAGCACTCTAGATTATTCACGAATCAAGTGATTAGCGAGCTGAAATATAAGTGATATTAAGATGCATGTACTGCGACTTACCCCAACGCGTTCAGGGTCCTTCCCCTTGTCCCCGCTCCCGGCACTTCCTTCACTGCCAGCAGCAGTATATCTGTAGCCAAAGCTACTGGAATACCGCTTTCTCCGTGGTGGCGTAGACAATGGTTCCGTGCTCGAAGTTATAAACTCTCCAGACGGGCTTGGACCCGCAGGGGATGCAGGGAATCGGCGCTCACCGAGGCTTGAAGGTGCAAACGGCGTGGGAGGAGATGGGCGTAACGGCAGCACGGGCGACGAACCCGCGCGGATTGCCGCAATCGGCGAGCTCGGACCTGCACCAGCATCTCCACGAAATGTCGGGACCCGTGCGTTGGTGGGCGACGGCGGCACGGCTGCGGACGTACGACCTGCGGGCGCTGCTGGCAGGGACGGCCCCGAAAGCGGCGATGCGTGCCGCAGAGACGGAGAGTTGCTGTACAGTGATGGTGACCCTGAGGAGAGTGTACTCGATTTGAAAGGATTCACTGTCGCGGAGGGCCGTCGGATAAGGAGCGGCCCCGGAGTGGAAGGAAGGTCCTAGATTATTAAATCAGTATATGAAATGAAGAGATAGTATGAAAATGAGCTGAACGTACAGATCCACGGCCCATACCCGTGCTCTCGCGCCGCACCCGAGCAGCTGATGAAAGTATCTCACGTCCTTCCTCGCGCGAGTGGCGCGAAGACGAACCGATCGAGCCTGCAGAACCTGCGCCCACCGCAGTCGGGGCTTGCTGCGCTGATATTGACCGCTGCACCTGTCCCGCAGCAGGCAGCGGTGTATTGCGCGTACGAGGACTCGTGCTCGGGAAAGACGTGCGACTCCCGCTCGCCGCATTATTTGCGGGGAAAACGAATCTATCCGCAACGCTCGACGTTGTGCCCGCGCCTAGCCCTAGGCCAAGACCTGTCTTGTCCCTGTCTGTCCTGTCCGAAGGTGGCGAGAGTGGAAGGCTGGTGCGCATAGGAAGACTTCCTGGTGAGCCAGAGATACTCTCGCGCTGTGAGTTGCGCGCAAGCGTCGGCGTGAATTCGGGGCCAGCGTCAAGAGAGAGAAAGCGCGAAGAAAGAAGCGCCTCGACCGTGTCGAGTTCAAAGTGAGGGGAGGTCAAATACGTGACGGCAAGCGAAAAGACGCCCATCGGGTGCGTCACAGGCTCAAAGGTGTGAGTAGCTGTTGCTAGCGGGGGAGTACTAGGTGACAGCGGTTCATCTAGACATAGTGGTTTAAGCGTACATAAATAAAGCTGTGAAAACGGATCATACGTACCGAAACCCAAATATCGCATGTCCTCAGTCGCGGAAGCATCCGTGCCTCGCGCACGAACACGCAGCGCGACACCCAAATGGCCGTTACGGGTGGCTGCGCCTGGGCGTCTGCGCAGGCGCTTGCAAATCCTCCATGCGGGGAGGACGCGGAGCAGCGTGTAGAGGCTGCGGAAGACGGACATAATGTGCTTGTATACCGTCGCAAGCGTCACCTCGCCTGAGCTCGACTGGGACGATGACGATGACCCGCTGCTCGTCCCGATAAACGTAAGTGTCCAGCTTTCGAGCAGTATGTGTGTTGGCGTTGGTTCGACACGCATACGTGAGGAGTTGGGAGGATGCTGCACGAGTACCTGCTTGTCCGTAAGCTCTGGTACGGTCAGGAGAACCTGAAGTTCGAGGGGTGAGGGTGAGGCTCCGAGTTGAGAGATAGACCTGTATGAGCGAATCTGCTCCTTGTACATATCGGAGTCTGGAGATTCTAGGTTGAACTAAACATGTCATTAGAAAATGGAAAAACAATATATAGCAAGGAAAGAAAGACAATGAGCAGCGACACGAAGAGCTTGTCGTACGACCTCAGACAGGTCTTTAACCTTTCTACTGTTCCCCACACGACATTCACCAATATAACAACCCCAAATATGACACGAACCGCTGCCGTCTATTGCCCGCACAACCATCCCGACAAGACTCCAATGTCTCGATAAGGTGCAGGATGCATTGCTGAGACACTCACCCACTTGTCCGCTCTAGCGTCCTCGCGCGGTTCATACGCGACATTGCGTGCATTGTCGACAACGAGTACAAACTTTGCAAAGAAGCGGTGAGCGATTTGATCAGCCTTCTGAAGCGCTCCAGAGTCGAGAGGCATGCCTGGGAAGGCTGTCGGTGATGGCGAGGCGTATAAACAAGCAAGAGATATCAGTCTGAGGAGAACATCTGGAAAAAAAAATAAAGATGAGCAGAAGGTCTAGGGCAATAGCGGAGCCGTCGAATCAAGATGAGTCGCTCCGCGTCGTCGAGCCTTGCTTGAACGTCGTGCTCGGAGCGCGGTCGTGACGTTCTGGTGCCAAGGAACGCGCGCTAAGTTCAGATCGGTCACGTGATTCATGTACGAATGCAGCGTGCACGCAATAACTGGCACATTCTGTCATTCACTCACATCATTTCATTGTTCTCTGGCGTCCTACTGCACCCCGACTCGCTTAGAGAGTGTGCCCTGCCCCCAAAGACCTATCATAATGGCCTGCACAGCGGCAGCAGCTTGACTCGGTACGCCAACCTCGACACGTAAAGACACATCGCGTGCATCAAATGAATGCTCAGATTCAGAACTCGGAAGCGATTTCCATCTCGAGTCATAGGTAGTAGAACATCACGGCAAGGTCGCCTTAGGGTCGAACAATCACCTTACACGAGATGCATGTGAGTCGAAGATGATATCAATAGCCGGCTGTCTTGCCGCTCTTCCGAGTCTCTTATTCGAAGGTGGTAAACCCGAGGTCTGGATCCATGATTGTCTCGTCCTCGACCTAAGTACCTTGTGACCGAGGCGATTCTGGACCAATTAGGCCCGGTGATAGAGAGCGAAGATCTACTCGCATTCACAAGCACAATCTCGTGTGAGAGTCTGTCTCATGGGTGAATGCGGGCTGAGAAGCATGTCGCATAGGCGCCTGTTAACAACAGACGAGAATACTAGTGTGATAGGGGTTGAGTACGAAGGTACCCTGTATCAGTCTCGGGGTTTACTCTGAGTGCTAAATGACTAACTAGGTATCAAAAGAAGCACAGTGCAGACCCCTACTCGTGCTAATGCTGATGTGCGCAGATGAGCAAATTTTCTGCTCCCAACTCCTTGCTTCTAGCTCAGCTACCGCGGTTGCTGCTTGACTTCGAAAGTCGTTGACTCGAGATAACAATGGGGCGGCAGGGCCGCCACCCTTCTCTTCAATTGACAGAAAACTTTCTTTATGAACTATCTCAACACTCGTTCAATTATGCTCTCATATGTATAGATTACTAGAAAAAACGGTGTCGACAAAGGGTCTTTCTATGAATTCTATAAAAGCCTGGCCACTCTGGAATGCGTCCTTTGTCCTTATTTGCATATATTATTTCTTCTTCCCCTCTGAGATGGCACTAATGTTCTAGTTGTTTTAGATACAGGTCCATCCTTCTTCGTGTTCGTGGCATTTCTTGTATCTCCAGCATTCTCTTCGTCCTGTCTTTGAAGGCTTAGCGGTCTACTCCGGGGATCCGACTTACCTTTTGATTTGCCCTTGAAATTTAATCCCTCGAACTTGACCATGACGACTTGTAACTTGCCGGTTGCGGGATTCTTTTTGAAACCAACACGATAAAATTCTAGCTTCCGATGAGGCTTACGAAGCCTCCTATCAAGTGGTTCCCGGAAACTCGGTGGGGCGCGGCAGGAAGTCTTGAGTTTTATGAAGTTGAACCACTTGAAGCATCATCAGTCTACACGCCTGTCAAGATCTCATGGATACTTACTTCATGATTGAGAGCCTCAGTTACAGACAATCTTAGCTCCGGGTCCTTGCATGTAAGTTTATTTACAAACTCCTGTCCTGAAGGAAGGCATATGTAGAGTAAGCTGCCCTGCGATCACGAATAAGAAAATTATTAACCTTGTTGAGTTATGCTCTTCCACCCGTCGAAGCGACTAAAATCTACATCACGCTGTGCAATTGTTTTGTCTGTCGTTCCGTGATCCTCTGTAACTTCAAACGGATGGAAGCCTAAGAGAAATTCTACACAGATCATCCTGAATCATTCGTCAGTTGATAAACTGGATTTCCTGTGTACAGATTCACACTTACCCCAGAGAAAACATATCACACTTTTTGCTAACCGTCCCATCTTCCCTTAGCTCGGGGGCACCATAAAGGTCTGTATGGGGATGGAGTTCATGAATGTCACATCTGTGAAGCTTGCCGTCGCCTTCCAGATAAATTGGACTACAGAGGAGAATCGGTGTGAAGGGCCAAAATTAGGGTATAATCAAATAGAGTGAATCACAGTAGCTTACTTAAAATCACCAATGACTGGATTATAAGAATCTCTTTTATAAAACATGATGTTTTCTGGTCTGAAAACATTTTATATTTAGGGTTCATCAACAATCAAAATGCGCTTACTTGAGGTCAAAATGCACGAATTGCATGACATTGTGGATAAAGTCAAGTCCGTGAAGAATCCCGCTGTATTCGTATCAGTTGGTCGATAATGCCATAGCTAAACAGTGGTCACGACTGACCGCATAATCTTTGCTACATCCTTTTCTGAATAATTGAATTCAAGCATCCTCGAATACAAATTGCCGCCTTCAGCTAACTTGAATACTAGGCAACAGAGATTAAATTTTCCGTTAGGCGGTTTGTACTCAAATTTCTCTTCGAAAGTCATCTGTGCCGAATGTGAAATAAAGGGTTAATGCAATCTTGCTAAGGAGAAGTAATGTGGAACTGCCACCTACAATGTGTTCTTTTCTTTTATCGCTTTTGGCTTGTTTGATTTTCGTGTTTGCGTCGAACTCAATCTCAGCAATTTGGTTCAATGAAGTGTCCTTACTATCTTCTGGCACTTGTGAGATACACTTGATTGCAAACTCCTTACTTTCATTTCCTTTTGTCCTCTTAGCCATCTTTTGATTCAAGAGCATGTGTCAGAGTGCAAGATCATTTGCATGCTTTGAAATCCCGAGTCATAACTCACCCAGACATGCCCATATGCACCTGCACCAATAAACCGAATCCAAGTGTACGTCCCTTCCTTGGTTGTCGCTTGCAACCCCGTAAAATCAGGACGAGAACTGAAACTCTCAGACATAATCTTGCATGGACTGATTTGCTTCTCACTGTCTTTTACTGCAGTGGAAGGGTTCAACCAAGGTTTTATATCATTGTGACTGTACTTTGCAATGCTTCCATCACAAAATAATGCTACCTTCAAATCATTTGAGAGCAAGATTGCACAGAGTGATAGCAAAGCTGAGCAATAGAATGTACTTAGAGCCTTAGCAGGGACTTTAGCAGGGGCTTTAGCAAGGATTGATGTGGATTAGCTGAGGGACTAACTGATGCATAGAAACCTGATGAACCCAAATGCAAACCCTCTAGTTTGCCCTTGCTCTCCCTCCAGTTCCTGCATAAGAACTCAAGTTAACTTCCTTAAATGTGCTCTTTAATGCAGTTATTTTGATGGTAATAAAGGTATGAAATCTTGAGTGAGGCATACAATTCAGGAGGTTCAGTGGGTCATAGTCAGCTTATACATGTATTAGTATCCAAATGAGGTTTCAGCAGTCTCTATGTCGATCCTTGCTAAGGTCCTTGCTGAATTCCCTGCTAAAGTCCTTGCTAAGGTAGTAAATATTAATACAGTCTAATATGCGATACTTTACTATGATGTTTGAACTGCTCCCCGTGACTGATTATTCCAACTGGATGAGGTCTTGTAGTAGTCCGTAACAAGTTTTATAGACATGCAGCATTCACTTCTTGCTCAGAAGTCCTAGACCTTTTTATGTTCAATGTAGGCGAGAACGAAGGCGGCTACATTTTTAGGGCCGCTAGTATCCACAGCTTGCGAGACGTACTGGTAGTAGTGTAGTAGTAGCACGACATCAGTAGGACTCTACGAGCAAACTAAGCAAATGAATGTTGCGGGGGCATACTGGAAGCAAGTCAACATCAAAATTCCTGCCACGATCCATGCTCGCGACCTGATTACAACATGGACCAGGAGTCAGGCAAGTAAAAGTGAGGTGCAGAAAGCAAGATTGTGAGATTGTGTCACCTTCTGCACGTTCGACTCTCACAGACGCAACAGGGACCTAATAAAAAAGACCCCGAGATGCACATACTATAAGAAAAAAAAAGTGTTGACAAAATGATTCCTAGTGGCCCTGTCAAAGTCCAGCCGATCTAAGATGCCATTTATCCTTGAGTTACATATTCTATCCGTCTGCGTCTGCATCCTCTAACTTCTATATGATATCCTGTCCTCTTCGAGTAACTTATAGGTTGTTTAGATGATTTGGATGCTGGTCAGTCCTTCTTTATGTCAGCGGCCTTTCCTGCATCTCCGGCATTCCCTTTGTCCTTCCTTGGATAGCTTTGCCTTACTATTCCCTACCTTCAAGGTTGACTTATCTCTTGAGCTGCTCTTGGTTGTGCAATTAAATCCTTCGAGCCTGACCATGGAGAACTTTCACTTACCAGTTACGGGATCTTTCTTAAAACCGATATGGTGCAATTCTGGCTTCCAAGGAGGCCTATGATGCTTCCTATCAAGTGGTTTCCGGAAACTCGATGGAGCATGGCTATTGCCGATGAAGGCGAATCACTTAAGCCATCATCAATTTACAAGCCCATAAAGATCTTAAAGTATACTTACTCTATGAGTGAGAGCCAGGTCTATTTCCCTCCTTTGGTTCGGGTCCTTGCACGTTGGTTTATTTACAAAATCCTGTCCTGGAGAAAACACATGTAGCGCGAGCTGCCGTACGATAACGGATAGGGAAGTTAGCAACCTTCTGGAGTTATGTTCTCCACTCGGGGAAGCGACTGAAATCCACATCACACCGGGAAATTGTTTCGAACGGCTTCTTATCATTCATTGGATCCTCGAATGGATGGAAACTTAAAGAAGTTCTACACAGATCATACTGTATTACTGGTCAGTTGGTAAGCTGGACTTCCTGTATATGGACTTATACTTGCCCGAGAGTAAACATGTCACTCTTTTTGTTAACCATCCCGTCTAGGTCTAGATCCACTAGTTCTGGAGCCTGATAAAGTGCTGCCTGCCACTTTCGAGTGTGATGCAGGGGAAACTCGTCGTCGCCCTCCAGAAGAACTGCACTATAGAAGAGAATCAGCAGGAAGGACAAAGCTTGGAAACAATCAATTAGTTTATCGATGACAACTTACTTTGCAAAATCACCACTGACTGGATCAGAAGAGTCTTTGTTATAGAAAACGATGTTCTTCGGCCTGAAATTGTTTACTGTTTAGGATCCATTCCTCCGGAGACAACAGCTAATATACCCTCACTCGAGATCAAAATGTGCAAGATGATGGACATTGTTCATATAGTCGACTCCGTCTAGAATACCGCTGTACCCGTGCGTGTGATAATCAGTAACTGAATAGCAAGAAAGTAATCACGACTGACCGCATAATCTTTGCTACCTCTCCTTCTGTATATTTGAAGGTTTTCAGCTTTGAATATAGATCGCCGCCTTTGGCCAACTTGAATACTAGACAACATAAATTAATCTCTCTGTCGGGTGGTTTGTACATAAAGCTCCTCGAAATCCATTATTGTCGAGCGCGAAGTAGCATCGATGCTAGTCTTGTTATGAGGTGGTAGTGTAGAGTTGCCACCCACAGTATGTTTCTTCCTCACAGCCCTTTTTCCCGCACCATCTTTGTCTTGTTTGATTTCTTTGTTTGTGGCGATCTCACCCTCAGCAAGCCGATTCCATTAAGGATATTTATCGGACGACTTCGGCAGGATATTCTTTTCACTTACCCCTTTTTTGGTCCTCTTAGCGATCTGTTAATTTCAACGTGTGTGTCAGAGTGCAAGATCGTATGCATGCTTTGAAACCCCGAGTCATTACTCACCCAGATATCACCAAAGACAGCCGCACCGATACACTCTCTCCAAGTATTCGTTTCTTTCTCGGTTGTCATTTGCAACCCCATGAAATCACAACGCGGCTCGGTGCTTTCGGACTTAGTAATCTTGTATGGACTGGGTTATCTTTTCAGACTACAGTCGGCGGGTGGGTTTGGTCGAGATTTTAAACCATCGTGACTGTACTTTGCATGATCTGAAAAACAAACAACAATGTCCTAACGGTGGGCTGGCCCGTATGTATAGCAAAATTGAGCTATATTCGAAACTGTATTATGTTGTTTCACGACTTCGTTTTATGCTATCCAGCCCGGGCGGACGGTGATTCAACATAGCAACTGAGCTACAACTCAGAATTAAATCATTCCAAGCCAGGCTCCGTTTCGGATGTGTATAGCTCTTGCAGCAAATCACAACATATGGAGCATAGCATCCACTCCTCGCCCGGAAGTCCTAGAGCTTTTCGTACTCAATGCTAGCGAGGACGAAGGCGGCTACACCTTTGAGGTCATTAGTGTCCACGGCTTGTGAGATGTAATACTGCGTCAGAAAGAGCAAAGTCAAAACGTGAATATCGCAAAGGAGTGCCAGAAGCGAGCGTACGTCGAAGCTCCCGTCTTGGTCCAGGCTTCCCACCTGAAAATGACGCAAGAATTGGAGGTTAGAAAATAGCGACGTAAAGAACGAGAGGCGGGCGTACAACAACAGTGGCCTCCCAGTTCATCGTCCCATTTCCGTTATCCGTGACCCAGTTGTCCACCATGTACGCATATGCAGCCTTCGCCGCGCCCACCACACTCCCGTCGGCGTCATCCACAAACCCAAGCCGCACCGCCTTCAGCAACGAATATACATACATAGCCGCTCCGCTGCTCTCATGGTAGTTCCCTGCGCGCCCGGGTTCCGTGACGACGAGCCACCATACCGGATCCGCCTGCGCGACGAGAAATGGTGTGAGTATCTGCAGCTGCGTCAGCGCAGTGGTGTGCAAGGCTTGTGAGGGAGGCACGAATTCGAGCAGGTCGACGAGCGTCATGAAGCACCATCCTACGGCGCGATCCCAGACCTCCGGCGAGTGCCCGCGGTCAGGGGACGCCCATGAAGCGGTGAAGGAGGCATCGTAGCCGTGGTAGAGGAGTCCTGTATTAGTGTATAGTTCACGTCGCTCGGGGTTTGCACTGTATTCTCGTACATCAATGAGAGTTGCAAGTTGACGTCATCTAGGAGAAGCTGTCGGTAAGTTTTCTTACATGTAAGGAAAAGGATGCAACCCACCCCATGCAATTTGGTTATCGAATTCAAAAGTATTCGTGTATTCCGCATAGAACACATCTCCCTAGTTAAAGACGAAATGTTTGATGAAATGGGACGAGAAATTCACAGATTAGAAAGTATAGACAGACCATGTATACTCCGTCAAGCCTTTATTCTATGATCAGCGATTTTTATCCGAGTTGTGAGCGAAGGGGTGAAGACGCACCATCCTTGGTTCGGGTATATCTCTTTATGCCAGAACTGACCGGCCGCGGTACGGGGATGGGTATTGAGCTGATTTCTGTAGACATCTGCAGCAGTTTTGTACTTCTCGTCTCCTGTCTGATGGTAGCTTATAAAGGGGGAAAATAAGTTATTAACTTGACGATATGAGAACTACACTCACAGGTAGATGAACGTGGGTCCGAATCTCAATGGGTCGAGTTGATACTCTGAGACACTGAGATACTATAGATGAGTACCGCTGAATAGGCAAAGTCGAATACACTGAACGCACTTGTAGCCACTAATAGTGCTTCCATCATCGCTCAAGACAGTATCCGCTCCGTTCTTGATGTAGTCGTAGTACGTCTTGTTCCCAGTGGATTCATAGAGCAGTCTCAGAGCCCACTGGAACTCGCCGTGTTCATAGCTGACCGCAGCTTCTCCATCCACGATCCCATTTCCCTGGCCGCGAGAGATGGCAGAATCGGTCGCCCAGATCGCGTAGGAAGAACGAGCAGCAGCTGTTGCCGTCTTAAGTGTCGACGAGAGTGATAATGCTAGCGCAGCTAAGATGGTGATTCTAGACATGGCAGGAGGTGGACGAGAACTTGTTGAGGAAGTATATTATATTTACTCTGCTGACTGCGGGACCGCCAAGTGAGTCCGGAAAATCGTCGTCGACGTCAATTTGTCCATCGAAGCCAGCTGGGCTGCCATTAGCACTTCCAAGCTATGGGTATTAGATGCCAGAAGGATATAGAGAGTGGTCAAGAAGGTCAAAGCTACGTCAAGTGACCATTGACGAACGGTTGGTTTATTCGCTTGATGTTCAGCAGGTCAGGTTGCTCTTTAGCGATATTTCGGAACGGTTCCCAACGGCATGACTACGTAGTGAGGAAGTCACGAGAAACAAGCAGACAAAGCATCCAGATTATGCATTTAACAACATGCAGCGTCAAGTCCAAGTTCAGAACTTGACGGCAGTTGCAAGTACCGTCTCCGGGTAACTCGGCTACCCTCATACCCTAATGAACCCGGTGAGTAATCTTGTGCAGTCATCTTCCTTTACGCAAGTTCTTGCCTACAGTCATTCTGCCTTTCGCGCCTGCGTTCCTTGTGGCTCACGCGGCATTCTAGCTTGTTGAAAGTCATGTCCAGCAGAGATGGACCACTCTCCCACAGCTTCACTCTAGCCGCTCTGTGGATTTCAACTTATATTTTTGCATCCGGTCGTAAGTTCTCTGATTGCTTGCGTGCTCTGTTCTCATGTGTTTTGTCAGCTGGGAAGGAAAGATGAGTAAGAGTTAGAGAGGCTAGAGTGATCGATATTTGAAGGTTCGGTTCGCCTTTAAAAGGGTGAGCGCTGTCGTGAAGGAGCATACTTCTTTAACTTACCTTTTTATCTCTCATCTTCACCTCAGATGCCGCAATTAGGCGCGAAACTCTTCCAGCCCATTCGCGTAGGGAACCTCAAGCTCGCGCACCGCGTTGTGCTCGCGCCGCTCACGCGTTTCCGTGCGGACGAGGCTCATGTTCCGACGGATATCATGGCGGAATACTATGCGCAGCGTGCGAGCGTCCCAGGCTCTCTTCTCATCTCGGAGGCAACATTTATCGCAGCGAAGGCGGGTGGTTATAATAATGTACCGGGTATATGGAGCGACGCACAAGTCGAGGCTTGGAAGAAGGTGTGGACGCATAGCTTGACATCTCATGCATGAGATATGCTAACAGAAAATGTTTAGGTGACCGATGCCGTCCACGCGCAGGGATCGTATATCTTCATGCAGCTCTGGCAACTCGGACGTACAACCGATGCTGCTAATATTGCATTACCTGATTCTCCCAAGAACCCGGGAGGACCGTATCCATACGTGTCCTCATCCGACGTCCCGCTTCCCGATCGCCAGGACGCCCCTCCCCCGCGTCCGCTCACACATGATGAGATTCTCGAGTATATTGAGCTTTTCGGCCAAGCTGCACATAACGCGGTGAATCGTGCAGGATTCGACGGCGTCGAGATCCACGGCGCACACGGCTACCTCATTGATCAATTCTTGCAGGATACGTGCAATAGACGCACAGACCAGTGGGGTGGGAGTATCGAGAACCGTTCGCGTTTCGCGCTCGAGTCCATCAAGAAGATCGTGAGCGTCGTTGGCGAGGAGAGGACCTCCATTCGTCTAAGTCCATTCAACAATATCCAAGGTAAGCTCCTAAACTTCTCCGCCTGTTTTCTTCATTCCTTTTCTAACCTAGTTTGGGATGATGACAGGGATGCATATGGAGCATCCGCAGCCCACCTTTGCGTACCTCGTCAGCCGAATCCGCGAGGCTTACCCCCGCTTTGCGTACCTGCACGTCGTCGAGCCACGCATCGCAGGTATCTTCGAACGTACGGTACTCGCTGGGGAGTCGAACGACTTCCTTCGCGCCATTTGGAAGGGCCCCGATAGCGAGAAGAACGGCTCGGTGTATCTGAGCGCGGGCGGATACACAGCTGAATCCGCTCTCGCAGACGCAGAGGAGAAGGGCGATCTCATCGTCTTCGGACGATACTATATCTCCAACGTACGTCAACGGGTTTTCAATCCTTCCATTTAATTACTGACGTTTTTATTCCAGCCCGATCTTCCGGCGCGGATTAAGAACGACATCCCATTCACTCCGTACGACCGCTCAAAGTTTTACGCTTCTGGCACACCGGAGGGATATGTCGATTATGCATTTGCCGATGCGGAGACGGAGGCGCTCTATAAGGCGAAGAGGGACGAGCGTGCGCGTGCTAACCTTTAGATAGCTTTCGTAATTTCTAGAGTTTGACTGGAATAGAGATTTCTGGGTTGTTGTTGATCTTCCTTCGTTGAGTGGTTTTGCTCGGAATTACTCGAAAAGGATGGAATGAGAGAGAAGATTGCACACACGCTGAGCTCGCCAGACTTGCACCGGAGCTGCGTTCAACGCGGAGAGAAATTAGAAGACAGACCGAGGAATGGGGGTCTCCGTATCCATCTAGTGCGCATGCCATGTTCACCTTTCACATGGCAGCCTTCCTTGGTAGGGGCCAGCAGGAGACGTGCGCCTGTAGCTGTCTGGGAACTTAGAACGATAAGAAGTGTCGTGACGCGATTCAGTGGTATCTTCGACCTGGACTTCAAGGAGTGGCTAAAGTGAGCGCTCTACTATTCATAATACTGCCCTTAACGAGTTGATGATTGTAAGCTCGGACACAGAATTGCACCATCTTCGCGCGGAATCGGTGTACTTGGCCGAGATGTATGGCCGATCTCCCAGCTCTGTTTGAGTCTGAAAATAAATCACTCTTTGGCGGAAGTTAATAATGCTGCCTTGCTCGTTCATCGTTTCCCCCTCTCATCAGTCTATAGAATCAACGAATTTGTCACCGAGATGCACGTCTATTAGCAAGAACTATCGACATCTGTACACGATGCCCGATCACCCCCCTCCCAGGAAAGTTCTTAAGGGCGAATACCACTGTGAGGACTCGGAGACATAATTCAATATTCGACAGCATTCATAGATGACTCACTCAAGTGCAAAGCTCTTCCAGCCCATTCGCGTCGGGAACCTGAGGCTCTCTCATCGGGTGGTCCTTGCGCCCCTCACGCGTTTCCGTGCCGATGATGCGCATGTCCCGACGGACATCATGGTGGACCATTACACCCAACGCGCGAGCATCCCTGGTTCTCTCCTGATCACCGAGGGTACCTTCATCGCCGCGAAGGCTGGTGGCTACGCTAATGTACCGGGTATCTGGAGTGACGGGCAGATAGAGAGTTGGAAGAAGGTATGAATGAAGTTTAATACCGGCTCTAGGCATGTCACTGAGGGGTGAGCTAGATTGTCGATTCTATTCATGCACAGGGCTCGCACATCTTCATGCAGCTCTGGCCGCTAGGCCGCTGCGCCTTGCCCGACTTCCTTGTGCAGCCAGACTCGCCAGAGAACCCGGGCGGACCGCATCCCTTCGTGTCTGCGTCCGACATTCCGCTTTCTGACTTTGGGGTCCCGCGTGCAGGTCCGGGGGAAGGTATCAAGCCACGTCCGCTCACCCACGAAGAAATCCTCGAGTACATCGAGCTCTTCGGTACGGCGGCACATAACGCAGTATTCCGCGCGGGCTTCGACGGTGTCGAGATCCAGAGAACAGGAGGCTACCTCGTCGATCAGTTTACGCAGGACATGTCCAACAAGCGCATGGACCAGTGGGGCGGCAGAACCGCACGCGCTTCGCGCTCGAAGTCATCAAGAAGATAGCCAGCGTCGTGGGTGAGGAGAGGACGGCACTTCGTCTAGGTCCTTTCGGCACGTTCCACGACATGGGCATGGAGCACCCGCAACCCACTTTTGCGTACTTGGTCAGCCGTGTCCGAGAGGCGTATCCCCGCTTTGCGTACCTCCACGTCGCTGAGCCGCGTGTGTCGGGTGTCGATGATCGTAGGGTGCGCCCAGGCAAGTCGACCGACTTCTTGCGGGCCATTTGGAAAGGGCCCGACAGCGAGAAGAATGGCTCTGTGTACCTCTCTGTGGGCGGATATACCCCTGAGACTGCATTAGAAGATGCAGAGAAGAAGGGAAACCTGATCGTCTTTGGACGCTACTTTATATCGAATGTGAGTTTTACGTTTTCAGTTATCCGCGCCTACTGACTTTGGTGGACGTCTACGTACCTAGCCCGATCTTCCGGTCAGGATCAAAAATAATATACCATTTACACCGTATAATCGCGCATTATTCTATGCTTCTGGCAAGCCGGAGGGTTACGCTGATTATGGCTTTGCCGATGCCGAGGTCGAGGCTAATTACAAGGCAGCGCGTGCTAGTGCTTAGTGGTCTTTCAATCATGATATTAGTGTCTGGACAATATGGTCACATTCTTAAGTGATACACTTGCGCCATTGGATGTCCCAGACAGTCAACTCAGACCGTGCCATCAGCATGCACCGGGCTCCTAAACTTGGCCCTATTGTCTCAATCATCGTCGCCCCATTACTAGAAACCCCTCACTCACTGTATGTCACTCAGTTGAATGCCGCTCAGCGTACTTGTGCCCCTGACCGGATGCGTGGGAGGAGGTGAGTACAGACTATGTAGTCATAAGCCTGCACATCATATCACACATGTGAGTTTCCGGACGGACAATGATGACAGAATCGCACACAAACAGGAGAGTGATGCGCTTGTATAGACATGTCAATATGGCACTTCTAGTACCTGTAGTTAAAGTATGCACGACATTGAAGATTTGGGAGGAGCTCAACTCTAAAGAATATTGGAATGTGCGAGTAAGATACATAAATCAATACCGTATGGCTTACACGTACCAAGTAGATTTTCATATCGGCTAAACCAATCATGTCTGGTCATCTGAACTGGCCATCATGTGCGCAAGGATACATCTCGGAGAACCTGAGGCGAAAAACCTGCTCCTCGACAACCGTTTCTTTAAAGGACAGGACCTAAAGCATGGAGTGACACCGGTGTCAAACACTGTTGAAGAGATTCGTGCTAAGATAACGCAGCTGGAATCGTTCTTGCCGAGTAAATCATATGCTCCACTCTTTGGCAAGTCACAGAAGGTATTGAAGAGCCGACAGGTTCGTAGAGAGAAGTATGATTACAATGCTTTTCGAGAGTATTTCCTAGCTCACGTCAAACTTGACGATGATGAATTGTCGAACAGAGGTCAACTTCGCAGGTCCTCCAGGCAAAAGAATAAATGAGAGCACATTGTAAAAAAGCATATGCTCAGTCTCTCTTTTCTTCATGAGGGATTTGTGAGAGTGTGCCACGGTGGTGCAAACGGCCGCAAGTCTGACCGAGTGCAACAGAACCCAAATGCGGAAGTGTAGCTTAGATAAGACGCGGAAGCCTCCCAAAATAGGCTCGGACGCGCCGAATGGAACTGGAAGTTGTCTCAAATTTATTATTTCCCGCTAGATCGCCACAGCTCGGCCACCATGCCGTGCCGCATGTCGCCCCCTGAGTCGTCTTATCGACATCGACGACGACGACGACGACGAATCGTGGTTGGCGCGTCGGTACCTCTCTAAAACGCGCGTATATGCAATAATGAGCCAGGCAACACGTCGTTCATATGTTCGCTCGAACTCGGCGATCTCGAGTGCAAGCGGTTACGGCGAAAAGTCAAGTCGTGGGGATAAAGGTGCGAGCGCTGTTCTACCTTTTCAACATCCTCTGATTTGTCGTGTTTTGTAGTCTACTACCGTTTGTGTGAGTTACAGATATATAATGAATTTGCGGGGTTTTTCTGAAATGCCACCGCAGTGACCTACAACGCGCCATACAACTCGTTCTACCCAATTGATACGGAGGACGACTCGCTATCGTTCCTGCACGCGAGTCGAGTCCTGTCTCCGGGCCTCGCCGTAGACTACGTCCACTGCATATGTAACCGGGAGGGCATTCACTACACACGCGCGAAGCTCTACACTTCTTCGCCCGCACGCTCGGCATACTCGCATTCCCCTTATGGCCGGAAAACTCTACCCGATGATCCAGCGTTCAGACTAGCCGTACCCGACGTTCCTTTGCGCCTTCATGCGGGCGGCTGCGGGTCCTCGCGGGAGAATCCACTTGTGCTGTATCTCGACCTCGACCCGAGTATGGACCGCACGCATGCTGCGCTGCCTGTGAGTAGGCTCGAGCGAGAGGGCCGGCGTATCGCAAAGATCGTAAGGAGAGGTGCCGGTGCGATGCAGTCGTTCTTTTGTGTGTGTTTTGGCTCGTTGCAGAAAGTACCGAAGGGTATGGAATGATTCTGTACTCTTTTTCTTCTACAGTGAGCACCAATGTTCAGGTTGTACTGTGAATGATTTCAACTCACCATTCCCTCAATATGCAGGTTATGTCTCCTCGTTTTGCCGCCTGATCATGAAGGCTTTCTTGCTATGATTTCAATGGACTCTCGCCCTTCAGACCTTATCCTGTTCCCTTCGCCTTTACCCTATTTTCCACACCATAGACAAAACACAGTACGCCTTTGCATACATATCATCACTCTCTCGTCTTACTTCCTTTTTCTACGACATCTTCTACGTCCCACGACTCCAATATCTTGCTATTCTTTGCGCCTTCTTCCATGTACCCAAGTGTTGCTGTCATTTCTTTCTTGCCCCTTCACATTGTACACTATCACGTCACATTGTCAATACATTCATGCATTCTTATCACGTTTCGCTCCGGCGCACTTGTGAGATTTATGGGTCAGCAATCGCGTGCGAACAATGTTTCGGCTATGCATTGATCATAGAGAACGCCTTCTTCATGACGTTCAAAGCGGACTTTTATTAACCTTCTCGCTGTATACTTGGAGGAAAGGTTTTCAAATAGCTAACACGGCGCAGACCATTCCGGGACTAGGAGATGATGTGTCTAGGCCTGTCTGATAGCTGAGCCCGAGGTGAAATCTTGGAGTTTGATTTGCAATCTTGGACCTCCCTTGAGATAGACCCAAGGGGAGTGTAGAAAGGACGCGCGACCCAGTTGCTCGGAGGAAGGACTGGACTAGGCTCAATAGGATGACGATCATTTGCAATGGCACGAGCAAATGGAGACGCAGCCAAGCACCCCAGAATTCGAGTTCTAGTAAATGATTACAGCTCGATGCCAGAAGTCATGAGAGCAGATCGAAATTTGCTCCTGGGGTGGACGCGTACGCGCGTTGCCAATTGCGGGAGAAAAGGAAATACAATCGTTTTTGGTTGGACATACCCGATGGGAACACGCATAAACATAACAGTAGTATCCTCCATCACACCGACACCGCATGGCACAACACCAGAACCACCTCCATCAAGACGACCTGCGAGTCGTATATCGAGAAAAGTCGAGAAAAAGATAATGATGGAAGAAGAAAAGGGGACCGCTCGGGCACGCCTTTACTTCCGCTTCGGAGCTGGGGAGATTTCCTCGACAGTGAGACCTGCAAATAAACCAAATAAACTACGTTAGACTGCCGTGCGCTTAGATGATAGCACTACAGGGAAGAACGCACCAGGAGGCAAGCTCTGCTTGAGCTTATCGGCCTTCTCGTCGTCCTTGATATGGAGCGTGTATAGGAACCTCGAGCGCCGCAGCTTGAGCTTCGTCCCGTTCACGTTCCGCTTGATGCGCACCGCTACATCCGCCAAAAGAACACAGAAACGCGAGAGAAGAGAAAAATGAGTACGATGATAATTCGAATTGGGCGCAAATTGGTAGTTTCACTGACCTCTGGCATCCTTCATCCGCGCGAACTCGATGAACTGCTTGATCTCGGTAATTTGCTTCGGCTACACAATAGTATAGTACCATCAGCATTGTGCAAGTTACACTGTGTTTAGCTATGGCGAACACCTACCATGGCGGACGGTGGGCCTCTGACGGTCTTGAGTCTAAATCCCTTTTCTTTCGGTTTTCCAGGGATTCCAGCGGATCGGAAAGAGATCGACAAAACTGTACAGTTTTACACGTGACTTACTATCAAAGAACTTTGAAGTTGATATTTTTCGTCACCACCTCCAGGTTCATCTACTTCGAATTTATTTAACTTGCGAAGTCTGCTTTACTGGCGCTCGTATGTATGAGGGTACTTGATGAACCAAAATACTAATGGGGAACAGCCTGAAGTAACTCAAGACTCAAAGGCTGGTTGACACCAGGACGTATATGTGCTATGATCAATAGCAACTCACAGGGATTGTCCACGGTGAACGCTCTTAAAGCGCTCTGGATGACTACGGGCTACACGATAGACGGCCGCTCTGTTTCTCCTTTTCTGTCTCTGTAACTTCGAGCGATAGAAACTGCGCAATTCTAGTTTCTGTCCGTCCTTGCCCAACTCTCGGCCTTTGCAAAATTCCAGTTGATCATAACGCCGAACCGCCAAACGTTATGGCGTCTTTCCTTGAGTGCTCACGAGCGGTTAGCGTGAAGGTCGCCATCGCTCACCCGAGATTTTAATGACGAAAATGATGCAATTATTGATGGCTCGTCGGTGCAACGCCTCGCAAAGCATGGTTCCGCCCATGCCTATACCATTTACCTGTCGAGATTAGCTGCATACCCTCAGTAATGGAGATACACATCGACATGCATGATGTAATACTCGGTCTTGCAACTTGATCTCGGAGCCGTGGTCGATGCATCGGCTCGCCCATATAGTTTGATCTGGACTTGCTGCCGGACCATTTACTTACCGAACCGCAAAATGTCTCCCGGCGAGCGCGATCCTGAAAATTTCGGATTCTAGGATTAATCGGTCTCGCGAATTGCTCAGTGAGTTTGCTGCATTGTTTGCTTTCTCTAGCGACTGACGTGCCTGTCGAAATATGCGTGCGTACGCGCTGATGCTCGATGCATGGCCGATCGCGTCGACGGTTTCTCAACTCTTCGGCTCTCGATGGCTGTCGAACGGATTCTCCGCGGCTATTCAGAGGTGACATGCTACTTTGGCATTCCTTGTTGTTCCGCTCGGCGATATGCCTGTCTTCGGACTCTTCTCCGCTGAACAGGGCGCAGTGTCCTGAGCCACGACACCGGCGAACTCGGCTCAGTTTATTTCAGCTCCCCGAGGTGTGAGGGTTACCTGGAATGTTGCGTGTACACAGTCTGCTGTGTTGTGCACCTGCGCCTGCGCCTAATACACGCTTCCGTTCACAATCCACATCTCCTCTTGTTTACGTGCTTGTTTATACCTTTAGGAGCATGGCTCTTGATAGTTGATGCACAAGCACTAAACTCGGAAGCACCGCCTGCTGGTCAACACTAACTTGGGAAATTTCTCGAGGTTCAGGATCTTTCGGTAGGCAACGCGTCCTCGAGCTCTGCACTGCGCTTCTGAACGCAAGACCATCTATCTCACCATCTACGAGTGCAACACTTTGTACGGATAGTTGATGAAGTTCGTCGATTTCGAAACCATCCTCCAAGACCGGCTTCCCTAACCTCCCCGACTCACACACCTCGGACAGGCTTTCTCGCCTGTCTGTAATCTGTTCCGACGCGGACATGCTATTAGCCTATTGTTCGAGCAGTATATTTGAAATTTATTTGCAAATTCGACAGTCTGAAGAGAGGGAACTCAGTGTTGCACAGCAGCTCTAGTACCGCCCGCCCATCTCCGTCCTCAAGAAAGGGGGTTGATTGCTGCGGGTGGTGATACCGATCTCTGTTGTCGCTCGTAGCGCCGCGATGCCGTCCTTCATGGGTCACAATTGGCCAGTCCGAGAAGCAAAGGGCTAATGCTTCTGTCTTCTTCCTGTCTTGATTCGGGCATGTGCGGGTTGTTACGAAGATCGAAGTACGCTCGACTTGCGAATTGCTCTTTCTGCCTCCGTCGCTTTCCTCAGTGCTCCCAAGTATTAGCATCAGGATTTTCGGCCGAACAAATGGATACTTTGGTCGTATAAACTAGTAGGCAAGAGCGGTCACTCACCAAGTAGCAGAATTGCTCTGCAGAGAGACTGATGGTCTGAAATCTTCGATGCGCCCAACTCCTTTCCTTGTCTCACCAATGTGCCTGCCCATGATTCATTAGGCCCTGGACAGAGAGCAGGGAGCAACCGAACCAGTGTTTAGCGATGTGTCGGACCTCTTCTGTCCTGTGCAAGGCACAAGATTAGCCAAGTTCACTGCGCAACGGTGAACTGGAGGTTCCATAGAATCATCACGGCGCCAACGCCCGACGCACAGGAAGACCTTTTACATCCGCTTGCTCCATCCTTCCCACTGTGTCATTGTTGGCTCGGGATCAAACTACCTGAGACTTCATTTGATTTCGCATGGAGTACGTCTGAACCGTGAAACGTGTTGCTGCGCACGATACCGGGCCGTGATCCTTCGACGGGCGCCCTTAGGATGCACCATCACAAAAGCTATTCAGTACTGGTCAGCTAACAATAACCCGTATGCTTAGCCCCGTCGTCGGCATTAGTGATCATCTAAGACGCTGATGAGCCCAGACAACTTAGATACGCAAGTACTGTCTTCAGGCAATAGATTAGTTGTGCTGTCTGCTCTCAGGAAAAAGAGAAAATAGACATATTGAGGTGCTAAGTAGCACACCGTATGGAGGTGTCAACAGGGCGGACGATCGTCATTTTATGATTACTTATTTGTTTTCGCATAACTGAAAAACAACTTTCCGGCTGGCCGAGCTTCAAGGTCACGAGCATAGCGATGGATGTGACCAAACGGGGATTAAGGTTCAGTTAGTTCTCATGCTTCAAGACCGTTTATGGGCAACGGTCGCCAGCGGGTCCGCCCATGTCGTGAATGTAGAATCCTCCCTTGGCCTGGAACGCAACACGAAATCCCCTTACATGCTCTCTGAGACAATCCTATGTGGTGGTATCGTTAATTCTGGACTCTGGGACGCTACTATGTCCATTTTCGATCGAGGGCACTACTCTAAAGCAATTGTTCATCATATCAAGGACTAATTTTGCGTGCCTTTCGGCGCCGGACCCTCTAAGGCTACTGCGAGCCTTACTGCCATTACTCACACATGTCGGGCAGTCAGGTATCCCGAAATACTCAGTTGTCACCTACTCATCCAGAAGGACTGATGCTAACGGCATGCGTGGTGATCTTGTTTCAACCTGTGGTCGGGATGCATCAAGTCGCTTAAATTTCAATGCCGCCGCCGCCCGTTCATCGGCGAGGCAAGTTTGCAACGCATGTCATGGTGCGCACGTAGACCCACAAATACTTACCGCCGAACCTAATTTCCGAGTCCGAGGGCGTTCGGTAATCCCATTTGGCGACTTGACCACCCGCTCGCGCGGTCGAGTTTGCTCTGCACAGCCAACGTAAGTTATCCGCAATCGGGCATTGTTGGCATGACTTCCCCCACTCGTTTGGTCTGTGACGAAGGCTTCCTCCAGTCGTCCTAATGCTTTAAAAGAGCAGATCAAACACGGCTTAGTCTCCCTTCCTCACTTTAGTTCGGCTCGCTCCTTCGTTCTCTTGCTCTTGCTTCTACTATTTATTGTTTTAACTTGCGCTTGAGACTCTTTCCTTCGCCTTCGTGTGCTCTTCAACTTCTCTTTTCTTCGCACATTGAAGATGGATTCTTATCCTGCGCTTTTGAGTCCCATAGACAACTTTGCTTTCTCTCAGTTCACGAATAGGTGTGTACATGCATTTTTGCGTCTGTGGCGACCACTCGCTAACGGTATTCTGTGGAACAGTCCCACAGGAAGCAACCCTGCCTCTCGCGGCAAGACGAATTCTCAGAGCTTGCAACAGGATGTTCCAAGGACACCCCTGCCCAAGCCAAACAACGAATGGCATGAGTTGTTGGATGGACCGCAAGCAGGACAATTCTCGTTCAACATGTGGGATGATAATCCATTCAGCTCCAACAGACAGGTGAGCGCTCAATGAGAATGATGGAGAGAACGAAAAAGGTGTTGAAAACGAACACCAGGCTTCTGCATCTCCTTGGCAACCAAACGTTTTCAGAACGTTTTCAGATTCTTTCCTTGACTCCCCCTTGTCGTCTTCGTCATTCTTGTCTTCAGCGTCAGGCTCTCCTTCGGTCCTATCTTCGACAACATGCTCTCCATGGGAGACATGCCCAGGACTCGCTCCAATCAGTCCCGAACTTCCGCTCCTCGACGAATTGAGTCTTCGCTTTCCAGGATCGCATCCTGTCTCTTCGGACGAAGCATCGACTTATGCGTTCAATAACATGTCGCTTGGCTCTCCTCTCCGGTCCCCTATCACGCTCTCATACGAAGCCGATCCGGGCGTGATTGAGCCGTTCAATCTTATGAATTCCCAGTCTCATACCGCGACGACGATTGAGCCCTCACATCTCATGCCAAACGCACTAGCACTCGACCTTGCTGCTGAGGACACCTCGACCACTGCCGGAGTGTCATCGGAAGTGTCGCAACTACTTCCTCCTTTCGGCGACTCCGCAGCGACCGCGCCTCACAGCACAAGATCGTCTCCGCTTACCGAGCCGAATGATGCGCCGCCATCACCTCCGCGCTCGGCGCCATCGCATACCGCCGGTAGCTTCGACACGTTCCCGCCCTCAGCAGGCTTTCCTTCCGAAAGTTCCATGCAGAGTCGAGCCACCCGCCGTAAGACATCGCGTGTCGACTATGCCGAAGCAGCCTACGACGGAGACAGCGATGACGACCTCGAGGAGTCTGCAGACACCGACTCTATCCGCTTCACGAAACGCCGCAAGGCCAGCGCGGAGTCAGCATCGTTTATGCTTTCGGACAGTGACGAGGATGTCGAGCTCAGCGAGTTCGGATCGCGCCGCGCTAGGAAAGGCAGTAGGCGACCGGCAATCAAGGGCGGTGCTGCTGCAGGTGCGAAGCGCAAATGCAAGCGTCGGCACCACTGCCCGCTCGAGGGATGCAAACAATCGTTCACCCGAGTGACGGACATGGCGCGACACCTTTCAAGTGTGCACCGCTCAGTCGACACGGATGCGAACCGCTGCACGTTCTGCCACAAGGCCTTCTCCCGCGATGATGCCGTGCTGCGCCACGAGAATGACAGCTGCCCCATGCGCCCTCGCAGAAAGGCCTCTAGTGCCGAACTGTGGGCCTGAGTCTCATATTCACTCCTTGAAGGACTTATCCTTTTCTATTATCTTTATTCTCTTATTAAGGCGTTCTCTGCTAATACGAGGTGAGCAAAGTCGTCCGCCCTACGCGAATTTCTTATCTCATGCAGTCCAACCGCAGATTTCATCTTCTTTCATTGATACGACTTAATGCGACCCCTTCCTTCAACATTCCCTCGCTCATAGTATCGGCCAAGTGCCTACGTTCCGACTATCCGACCTATGCTGGCATCCAACACACTCCTTACGATATCTCAAGATGGCTCAGACGACACCTACCTTCACAGTACTTATTGACCGGCACATATTTATCACACCAATTCATTCCCTCTTTTTTTCCCTCGAGTACCTCTCCTTCACCCTCCTCGTCTCTTCCCTATTGTCTTCGTGTGTATCATAGAACTGCCTCCCAGAGTCAGAATAACATTAGTCACCTCTTCCGAATTAGATATAATATATACAGAATAAGTACAAATGATGTATTTTTCATCTGGTCCTAGTTACTTACTAGACTGCTTCTTCATCGACTGTTTTCTAGGGAAGTACTACTAAAAAGTCAATATATTTTCATTTCATTCTTATTTCGGCCAGGACAAGTGGAAAACAATTACGCCAGCGCCGTATATCCAGTCCTTTGTCGGGCTGTGCGGTGGTTTTAACCGGCGCGAAGTATCTCCGTTTGTACATGATATTCAGTTCTCGAGACGCTGGCACCTAGCAACTCGGAGGAAGGACGGTTTGGGAAGAGCCACGTCCCTCGTGTAGATTAACTATGTCAGTCGACTACAGGACCAGCTTCTCTAGATGCATACGGCCGGAGATACAGGGGATGGATACCTCGGACTGCTCGGTGATCTAGGCGTTGGGACCGTAAAGTAGTTTCATGTACATCTGACGACGAGACTGGTCCTTCCTTGAGTCAACAGCATATGCATGCATACATAGGTTATATCTTGATTCATGCACTGGTAGAGCGATCATTCCTTCGTTCTATTATTGAACTTCGACGCCGCTTCGTTGCGCTGTGTTGCGACGGGCCGGGTGCCTGAGCTTCGATTTGGTCTTCGGCCTTGCAGCTGAACCTGGAGAAAAGGATTACGACGTGGGCCAGAGTACGCTCAAAATTAGCTAGTGCGCTTAGGCTAAACATTACTTTTGTGATTTTTGTGAGGCCATTCGACGCATCTGGGTGTAGTTTATGCAATTTACTGGTAGCGACGTCCCAATTGGGCTGCGCCGATTAAAACCCTTGCAGGCGGGGTATAGGTGCTCGTAATGTCTTGATGTATTGCGCGCCCGTAAGTGCGCCCACCCAGCATTGACATGAGGAAGGATCAAGCGGCTGCGGAGCGATCGCACTCCTGGTTGAATACGCTGTTGATTTAGAGAACATTAGAAGATGTTAGCTGGCTGAAATCGGTGGCCGCAACGTTTATATTCTATGGTCAGCGCCCCTCGGCAGGAGAAAGTGATTGATTGGAGTTAGCGAGACCATAGGTTGCGGTGCATTGCTTGGCTGAAACTGATTGTGCTTTTTCTCTTCGTCGGGCTATTATATCGTTGGACCATGAAGCATGACTCACCATTTGTTGCTACGCAGCCTTGCACCCGAGGAAGTTGAGTCCCTCTTCCCTGTGTCGGCCCCATCCTCTGTCAACTAGATCATCGATGGTTGACATGCAAGCTTTGCCTGCTGAGCTAAGCTCTTCCTTGACAGCAGCAGCCTGGTCACTGTCCTTCGTGTAGACTATAGCACGGAAATCTGATTAATTCGTTCATCATACACATCTGCCTGTTGGCGATGGCTACTGCGGCTCATTAGACACATCAAACGAGCGATGCGATTAGCTCTGGAATCTCCCCGAGGTCGTGGACAATTTTCATCGGCGTCACTGGCAGTTTACTAGAGCTGCGTATGGGTAGCAAGCCGTCGGCCCATCCTTTATGCGCTCTGTCGACCCAGATGGCTCGGATCCCTTGCGCCAGAGCACCCGTAACGTCGAACGGATTTCTTTATAGTCGTGAGTCACTTTCAGTTGCCTGGGGAAAAGGGCGAGGAAAAGCAATGCGACAAAACGCACCCGCTGACAAGCCAGCACTCTCCCGGATAAGCTTCCTTTTCAATGGCCTGCAGAAGGCCCTGATATATCTCGGGTGCGGGCTTGTAGCGTCGCACAGCATCAGCAACATAGATATCTGGAGTGAGATGCGAGAGATGCGCTGCAGCAAGTGCTTTTTGAACCATCTAATAGCCAGTCTATGAGATATGTATATACCGAAGCAATTGAGAAATAGCAGTTACTTACAGACAGAGTACCTAGTCCCATACAGGAAAGCACGTAAATAACTGCAAACCGATGATGACTAGAGAAGGAACTTAGGCACCGTTGCTGAAAATGATAACCTTGACGTTGACGTTGTTCGTCAGCTTCTGCAGGACAAGGATAGTGTTGGGAAAGCTTGACGTTCACGTCATTGCTTGAGTTCGGAACAACGGTAGGAAGGACTGACCAAGGAAGGATGTTATAAGCATCCATTAGCTTCTTGATAGTGTCGTCGTCAAAGCTGATTTCTGATTCTTTGAGAGCATGCTGAAGTGATTTCTGCGTAACAGCATCGAAAGGCTCATAAATTTCTACGTTTTTTTACGCATGCATGAAGACGAATGCTACAAGAGCTGAATGTACTGGAATTCACTCATTGAGTTAAGCCTCCAAGTATATCTGTGAGTCTTCCTAAGGAAAAGAACATGTCAAGGATTATGATCGCAGCATACTCGAGTTGATATCTACGCCATAAGGCGCTAACTTCGGACGCCTTCTCTTTGTCCAATTGAAGGTGTTCAGAGAGGGCTGGAGTTATACTGCTTGTATCAAGCAGCGTTCCGTAGATGTCGAAAGCTAGAACATATTTTGTCATCCTGAAGCAACCTCAGAGTCCGAGTCGGAAGGTAACGCACGAGGTCAAATTCGGTCGACCACGTGTAGACGCGCGACGGTCACGTGGAAATTATGTTACGTACAACAGCTGGTTCAAACTGCTGAACAAGGTGTAACACAACCACCCACTTCCTCTCTCCCACAACTCTGTCCCTAGTCTGCAACGACGACCAGCATAACTTTGTCGCTGCTTTCCAACAGCTACTGATAACCCGTAATGGCGCCCAAGAAATCTACTGCTCCCGCTTCGACCGCTGCCCCAACTTCAACTGACGCTCCCGTGCCTGAGGTCCCGCCCGCTGAGGTCCCCACCGTCAACGGCGAAACGGCCACTGAAGTACCACCTGCGGAGGGCCCGAAGGATGGTCCGAAGAAGCGGCGTGGACGCAAGCCTGGTACGACGAAGAAGGCCGATAACCTTCCGGTCACCGAGCGTCGTTCCTCCCAGCGTATCGCCCAAAAGGAGACAGAGAAAAAGGCACCCGCAAAGAGAGCCCCTGCTAAGGGCAAGAAGAGAAAAGCCGCTGAAGTCGATGAGGTGGCCGAAAAGGAAGTTATTAAGGAGGATGCCGAGGGTGAGACGGGCGGAGAGCGCACTGGTGAGCCTGCCGCGAAGAAGGTCTGTTCACCCTTCAACGTCTTCTCAAATAACACCATTCACTCACATTGTCCGTTAGGCGAAGCCTTCCTCCAAGGCAGCAAAGCCGGATTCGAAGGCTGCACTCACCAAACCCGCTTCTACGTCCAAGCCACCGTCCAAGCCGGCATCAAAGGCATCTGCGGAGCCTGTTTCAAAGTCTGCAAAGCCACCTTCGACAAAGAAGCCCGCCTCTCGCTCTCGCGCCAGCTCGAAGAAGCCTGTCTCTAAAGTGAGTTTCTTCGTCGACAGTACATGGCCATTCCATTGAAAATTACTCGCTGTCTCACCTTATCAGGCTGAGAAGGAAAACGGTGCTACTCCCGTGGTCCCGGGTCAAGAAACCATCGCTGAGGAGCCTGAAGCTGAGGCCGCTGCTGTTGCTGTGCGTTATTTATTCGTAGCCTTTCTGTTCGAAAGACCTTTCTAATCGCTGATTTTTTCCCTCCAGGCCTAAGAGCTGAGAAACGCGAAGACTCAAACATGTTGTATCTTGTATCGGATCGTCTGTCTCCCGTCTGCGTTGTTTTTTCCTCGGCTTTTGCTTCCCGGCTTTTGCTTATTGCTCCCGCTTTTCATATGCGATTATCCTCCCTTATCCTGACCTTCTGTTTTCCCGGCGTGTCATATGTTGGCCGTCTGTAACATACTATTCAGTTCCCTTAACCTTCTTCCCTACGTCTTTATCTCCATCGTCCGATCCACCCTCTGTCCCGAATTTCGGTGCTCCAGTTCGGTCTGTTGAGAGGCTTCATATGCGGTTGCGGCGAGCAACGCAGTACGGATCGACTTTGTACGGTGCTATGACATTGATGGTGCAGGATCGATTCTGTATGTTCTTTCCGGTCCCCCCTTTCCTTCTAACCCACTTCTGTTTTACGTCCTTTGCTTTGCTATTACTGTGTACTGTTGCTTTTTCAGGTCCAGTTCAGCGACACCTTTTCTTCCTTTACTCATGCAGTTTGCAAAGCTTGCCACGCACCTCCCCGGGCGCTGTGTACAATTGCTTGTTTGACTTTGCCTATTTATTTTTCTGTCTGATAATAAACGAGTTGCATGACCGGCGCTGAGTGAATGACAAGGAAGAAAACACCCAGTTGAGATATATACATAATCGAACATACTGGCATGTCTGGAATTGACAGGCCATCGAAATCGCAATATAATGCATAGAATAAACATTGTGGACAGCGAGGACGAAGCTCACTCCGTAGAGAAATCACCTCCGCATCATATTGATTGCCGTTGGCTGAAGCTTCAATGCGATTCTGGTGGTAATACTAATAGAGGTCCCGGCACTGCTCACTATGTCGCCGGATCAGCTACTAAGTGCTCCAACGTGGAGGGCGATCGCACTCCGCGCTGAGACTGTCGCTTTGAACGTGCCATCAAATGCCACAGTGAATCTAACAAACGAAAATTCACAACGACATCGATATTATCAGGTTCAATACAAGAAAAGAAACAAACAGGTAATACGCACGACGCTCCTGCACACGCTCCGCCGCTCGGCGCACCCTCTATGACATTGCAGTACGTTCCCGCTGGGAGACCGCTCGAGAACTCCGCCGTCCAGTCTGTATCCGCGTTGTTGATCGCAACGAAGCCTGCTGCCCCGCGCGAGAATGCGATTTGCTGCGAGCTTGGCGAGACCCAATTGGTGAGCGCGTTGATTGAGGCAGCGTTTACCTTGTTACGGAAGCTAACCATGCCTGCGACTGCAGGCCAGCGGTGCTGGCAAAGCCTGTGCATGGGTGCGATGCTGAGAAAGTGGGAAGGAGATGGAGGTGAGAATGTGCACATACCATCCGTTGGCGCCTCCAGAACCAGAACAAGTGCCTGCACCTGGTAAAATCAAGGTGGGTAGGTTAGCATAGAGTTATTCTTGCAATGCGAAGAGAATGGCCTGCCTCCGTTCGGTGCAGGCGCATCGGTGTCTGTAAATCCAGAGTAGCTGGACAGGATGGTCGGTGTGCCATACGGGTGAGCCCTATGAGAACAAACGACGTCAGGCTGCGAACAATAAAAATTTCAAGTGCCTGTGGGCTGGCCGCACAAGGAAAAAATCAACGCAAGAGTGTACGTGTTGGAAGGCGAGTTGTCATTGAGTGAAGAATTATCCTGTGATGTCTTTTATCAGCATATATTCAAGAGTTAAGAAGAGGATGTCCGCGTACGCGTTCTGTATCGTGATTCGCGACGAAAACGTTTGCGACATCGCTTGCAATCCAACCTGTGCATCACATTTGAGAAATTGAAGTAGCCCGAATACGATTGTCCACCGAGGCTCACCCTTGTTATCAAGGTCCTGCAAGCTTGATATCCCATCGGTCAAGAATGCGGATTTAATCGCCGCTCTGTAGCGAAATCTAGAGCGTGAATTTGCTTCAGCACCAGTAACCCAATACAGCTGGGAGATTATATACTCTTGCACATCGCCTATAGAATTACTAGCGTTAGCAATGATCACAGAGAAGTCGTTTGTCGGAAACGACATACCGATTCCTACATATTCATCAGGGCTGACCGCTTGTCCCTCGCTATATGTTACCTACGGTCCCATAGAATGCATGTCAGCTTCTAGCAGTTACCTCGCGGAATACTCCATCACCACTGACCTCTTGTGTTATGTACGGCGTATCAGTCAACCGGCTTATAATGTTCCCGATATCCGTCGCCGCGATGCCTACATCCATATGTCAATCTTATTCGATGGCAACGTTGGAAAGGAAGGGAAGAAATACATAAAGCGGCGTCAAGACGCAGTCCGTCAACTCCGAGTGACAGCAGATCGTTTGCGTACTCAGCGAGTCGCGCGCGCACATATTCCGTGTCCGTCGCGAGGCTGTGCGACTAGAGTTAGAACACAAAGGATGCGCGAAAGAACTTTGACATACTCGGCGAGGTTCTCTAGCTCGCATGTCTGTACCTCTGTACGGTTGCTCCAATCTAGGATGGCATTTCCCGGCTCGCCACACTGATGGAAGTCTTGGTACTCGTAGATACCGGGATAGTCATATTTCGTGAAAGCTGCAGAAACATACACCGTATAGTATCGAACCGAAATTCAATTGAAACAGAAGAGCAAACTCACTGGTTCCTGCTACGCCAGTACCTGAAGAAGGATAAAAATGGAAGTCAGATTTCATAAGTAGCTAACAGTCAATTAAATGTATACCGCTAACTGCCGCAGACATGTGGTTGAAAAGGGTATCTGTTAGGTGCAAATCAACAGTGAGACTTCACAAGCATAGGGCATAAAAAGACGAACCAGCGATGACTCCGACTCCAGCTGTATGGCAGGTTTCGATCATATTTTGGTACTGGGTGCGATTACCGCGTTTTGAGGTAATATTGTACGAGACTGGCTGGTAATCCGTCCACCATTGATCCCCTGAATTGTGACAAAATAAACAGAGTTAAAGAAACTGAATATGACCAGAGAACGAAGCTGACCTGTAACGTGCTCCTGGGCTGGACTAACTTGAACCAATCCATATCCTTGAAGATAAATGAGCGCTCAGAGTCCTGGAAGTGTCACAATTGCAATAGACGTACCTGCAGGACCGATGAAGTCCGTACACTCGGCAGCGATGCTATCCCATGTCCACTGGAACATCTGAGTGATTATGGCTATTTGTTCGTCGTGAGCGCCAGTCTGAGGCAGCCCTGAATATGGCCTCGAATAACATTGCTCACCATTATGGCCAGATGGTGTCCGAGAGAATATTTTCTTGCCGGAGACGTCCACATTCCAATGGAGAACCAATGCCAGCACTGAAAGGCTGCGAAAGCTCACCAGCATCGTTGCGCAACGAGGGTAAAATGTAGAGAGTAAGGAGCATTGGGCTACTTCCTACCTTTTACTCTGCGACGGAGCTTGTGATATCTGAGTCGATCAGATTTCGCTCCCTGACGACGATAGATGTCCATTAGAACCTTTCCCCAGAGTCAGAGTCGCATCATACTGATTCATAGCAAAGTTGGCTTTGCGTAAATTAGATTTGATGGAATATCAACACCCAAAACAGACTTTAGGTAAGCGAGCAAGGAGCCAACACATTGAACACAACACGACCGACTGTTCAGTCTGCTCAGCCATAACGATAGCACCATGCTGTATTGCCCTTTGACTTTCTTTCTACCTGTCCATCCGAGCAGAGTGGCGATATCCAAATCCTGGTGCCTGACGCGGCACATTGGAGTAATTAGATCCCCACCAGTGTTCACACCTCCTCGCTTAGCTTTATCCCCGTTTAGGTACTGCATCTCGTGGGTAATAAATTGAAAGAAGTATATCCAACGATCGGTAAGGCACACACATAAGAAACACAGACTGGACAAGGAGAACGAGGGCACTCCTTAAAACCCACTCCTTAAAACAGACATTTCTAAACATGCACAAATCATCTCCATGCTGTGTCTATGGTTTGCGCCGACGTTCCTGTTGTGTCGTTTCGGTTCGGGTCGCTCTCCCACTGGATCTGTAACAGAAAGTTGGAAGTTAGTGAATACAGTTGCATCAACCATCGGGAAAATGACTGCACATACACTCCCATCGGTCTCCTTGCGTATGAACTTGTACTCGAAGCTGGCGCTCGCAGGCAGTGAGACCGTCACAGTCCACACCGGGTAGGAGGCAGAGGACAGTGCAATCTAGGGCGCGAGAGGTTTATGGTGCCATTGAGCTTCATTGATCATATGTCAAACGGGTTCGTCAACGTACTGCATCGTCTGTATTCCAGGACCCGAGCTCCGCGATACTTCCGACCAGGAAGATGTTCTATGCAAATGTTTAATACACATCGTCAGTGCTTGACAATGCAATGCGATCAAGGAGGGAGCGTACCTCGCCGAATGTCGTCGTGGCCGTCTCCTCAAACGTAACCGTGGCGGTACTCGCCGAGCTTCCTCCACTGCTAGAGCCTGTGCCAAGAGCTCCAACATGAATGGCGAGAGCGTTACGAGCTGAGATTGTCGCACTGAACGTGCCGTCTGACGCCACACTGAACCTGAATTGCAAATGCACAAAGGTATCATCAGCGCATTATAAGACAAATTAAGGGAAACGACACGCACGACTCTCCCGCACACAACCCACCGATCGGAACACCTGCTACGACATCACAGTACGTTCCCGCAGGCAGTCCACTCGAGAACGATGTCGACCATTCCGAGTCCTCGTTGTTGATCGCGACAAAGCCCGCTGCGCCGCGCGCGAACGCGATCTGCTGCGAGCTCGGCGAGACCCAGTTGGTGAGCGCGTTGGACGAGGCGACACTGATGTTGTTGCGGAAACCGACCATGCCTGCGACTGCGGGCCAGCGGTGCTGACAAAACCTGTACATGAGGTATATTCTGAGCAAGGGGAGGAAAGGATGGGATAGGAAAAGTGCACGAACCATCCATTGGTGCCCCCAGAGGCAGAGCATGTGCCTACACCTGATAAAAGCAAAGTGATCGGGTCAGCACAAGATTACTTATGTACATGTAAAGGAAAGAGATAAAGCGTGCCTCCGTTCGGTGCACCTGCATCAGTATCCGTAAATCCAGAGTAGCTAGATAGGATCGTTGGCGTGCCATATGGATGTGCCCTGTGATAGCATAAAAGTGAGACTATGGAGTGACGATCCGAGGGTTGAAAGATAGTGGGTGAGACGTACAAGGAAAAGATCATTGCTAGCGTGTACGCATTCGAAGGCGAGTTGTCGTTGAGTGAATTGCCATTCTGCGGTCACGGTAGATATATTAATATATCTGAAGGAATCAAGGTGAGAGTTGCATACGCGTTCCGTGTCATGGTTCGCGACGAAGACATTTGCAACGTCTCCCGCAACCCAACCTGTGATATGTTGGATTAATGGTCAGAAATAGAATTCGGGGAGAGAAATGTCATTCTAAATCTACCTTGGTCGTCAAGGTCCTGCAAGCCCGCAATCCCATCACTTAAGAATGCATTCATGACCGCCGTCGTGTATCGAAATCTAAAGACATGGAATATTTCTAGTAGAATAGAATGCTAAAGAAGGAACTACATACTCTTGCACGTCGCCTGTTTCGGAATTAAATGTCAGCAAGGAATAAATGCAACGCGCGAGAAAGCGACACACCAATTCCTACATATTCAGCGGGAGTGATAGGCTCTCCCGCGCCGAAGATGACCTGAAGTTGATGCAATCTGTCTTAGCGTTAGCACATCATCGAGCTTCAGTGCTTACCTCCTGAGTGATGTATGGCGTACCACTTAAACGGCTCGTGATGTTCGCAAGGTCCGTTGCCGCAATGTCTAAGCATACTATCAATACCTAACATTGACAATATCGCAAAAGAATGAAACAAATACGCTTGGCTGCATCAAGGCGCAAACCGTCGACTCCCAGAGACAACAGGTCGTTCCCATACTCAGCGAGGCGGGAGCGCACGTACTCCGTCTCTGTAGCGAGGCTACTTGGTACTCAGAAAAGAATAGCAGGTGAGAGCATGTCCACGTACTCGGCGAGACCGTCCAACTGGCATGTCTGCACTTCTAGACGGTTGTCGTAGTTCACGATGTTGTTGTCTGGCTCGAGTCCACAGTAATGGAAGTCCTGAGCCTCATAGATACCGGGATAAACGTAGTGTGTGAAGGCTGCGGAAATGTATGCGGTGAGCATTCAAGACAATATAAGTGAAAACAATTGGACTCACAGCTTCCTGCTACCCCGGTACCTGGAGAGGGTGACAGTGAAAGTGAGATATCAAATCTTTCTTTCAGCCTCTCATTTCACGTACCGGAATCTATTCCAGCCATATGGTTGAATATAGTGTCTGGCAATGTTGCGTCAGATTTGGGAGGATTCGGAGCACGAACGAAATGTCGAACCAGCGATGATTCTAACTCCAGCTGCATGACAAGTTTCGATCATGCTTTGGTACTGAGCACGGTCACCGCGTTTCGAAGTGAGGATGTACGAGACCGGCTGGTAATCTGTCCACCATTGATCCCCTGCATAAGAAACAGCATGGATTCATTTCAGTTGAGTGCAGCAAGCAAGAAATCGAACCTGTAATATGCTCTTGAGCCGGACTGGCTTGGATGAAGCCATAGCCTTGAATTAAAGAGCAGTTAGAACATTTTGAAAAGTTAGCACCGTGATTTATCCACCTGCAGGACCAATGAACGATGTACATTCGGCAGCGATGCTGTCCCACGTCCATTCAAACATCTGAATAATGACGTCTGTTTAACTACCATTAGCGCCTAACAAGCTTGGAGTCTATTGAGGTATACTACATGCCATTGGTGCCAGACGGTGTTCTAGCGTGATTTGCCCTTCCAAATGTGGCTGTACCCCAAGACAGAGACATCACGAGCACCACGAGCCGACGAACGCCTAGGTGTGACATCGTAAGGTAGTGGTAAAAGAGAGGGAGCACCCCTTAGAGAAGTCGGGCTGGCGTCTGCTTCTCGCTTAAGGTCAGCCCAAGCCGCTATTTGTGTCTTTTCTTTGTTGGCTGACCGACTCAATTTTGCTGGCCGACGATGATGAGAAGAATGCTATTTGCGTCCCAGTCAGCCGGAGAAACTGCATCACGGGCCCGGGGGAGCATATGCTCTACAGAATGGTTAGCTTCATGATGGAGTTATCACATGGAAGCCTGATATTGCGAACTCAAGAAGGGGATCAAATCTCATCACGAGTTTCAATCTCGTCATGTTGGCTGGAACAGAAAAGAAGCCATGGTATACCATGCTTGAAGCATTTTCTCAGTGCAGTGGTAGAGATCAATCTTCCCTTTGATCACGGTTGCCTAATAAATTCAACGGATCGTTAAAAAATGCGAGAACACGCGGGCAGAAGCGACTTCCCCACTGTTCCAGAATCATGACGAATATACACTATACTTCTGCTTGACGATCGGTAACTTGAAGAATACATATGTACCTGCCAGCGCACAACGCGCGAACGCAACCGGGTACGGGCACGGTAATAAGCGTACTTTCTTCCGTTTCCGCGAGTATACAGTATTCCTCTGTCTTGCCACAAGATTAGATGGACACAATAAAGATGATGTACGGAGCACACCTAACTTTATAGTCAGACTCACCCACAAGCGCTGTCAGTTGCTGACGCCAGATACAAGCGGCCCAAAGGTGAAGAATGGCAGAACGATGGTGAGCCTCGAGAACGCGGCTAATAGGGTATGCAAAGGAATGAAGGTGCCGAATAGCACTATACGAAGGCTGGTTCGCACCTCGCCAACAACACTTCTGACCTCCTTACTGACCTCAAGCGCTATTTCCATCCGATTTGTCCGCGTATTTGTGAAAGATGCCCTGTGTTAATTGGTAGACGTGGCGGTCTCCCACATCGATGAATTTTAACGCTGTCGAAGCCTGCGCGGTGCACAGCGTTCTGCAAATTTGTTCGATACACTCGAGGATCTCTTTATAGATAGGTGAATGCAAATGATGCCTTCCCGTGGACCTGATACGGAACCTCGAAGTTGGAAGGGGATGCCGAACAAGCGCATTACGGTATGCGGTGGGTTCTTTGGCAAGTCAACTGCCTAGCGGCCAAAGCCAGTTCGAGAATATCACTGAATCGCGCCATCCCATTCTGACCTCGGCACATAACTCTAGCCGGCTTCTTATGCGAGACCAGAAAAGAATGAGGCCGCAGATAGTCAGCGTGACCTGATTATCTGAAGTCACAGCTCTTGCATTTATGGCAAGCAATTTCTGACGAAGACACTTAGCGAAGGATGGCAATAACGATCTCTATTGCTTGCAATTGCTGACATATATTTCTCTATAGGTTGGCATTCTTGTCTCTCTTTGTCATGTAGTTCGCCTCGGTCTCCGCATCGGCAAATTTATAATTATTGTACCCTTCTGGTTTGCCGGCGGAATAGAATGTCGCGCGGTTATATGGTGTAATAGGTATGTCGTTCTTGATCCTCGCCGGGAGGTCAGGCTGACATGTCCACCGATATTAGTTCCTCCGACAGCGAGGCGACCATGAAAAAGGATACACTCACATTCGAGATGTAGTAGCGTCCGAAGGCAACAAGGTCTCCAGTCTGTTCAGCGAGCTTTAGAGCGCTTTGGGGGGTATATCCTCCGGCGACCATGAACACAAATCCATTCTTCTCGCTGTTCGGTCCTTTCCAGATGGCGCGCAGGAAGTCAAGGGATTCACCGGCAAGCACCGTGCGATCATCGATACCCGACACACGCGGCTCGACGACATGGAGATAAGCGAAACGAGGGTACGCCTCACGGATACGGCTGACGAGATAGGCGAAGGTGGGCTGCGGATGTTCCATATGCATACCTACACGCGGAGTGACATGAGTGAGAAGCCCATAATTGAACGCCATTATTTACCTTGGAGGGTCGCAAATGGACTGAAGCGGATCGCAGTTCTCTCCTCCCCAACGACGGATGTGACCTTCTTTAAGACCTCGAGCGCGAAACGCGATCGATTCTCGATGCTCCCGCCCCAAATATCCGTACGCTTGTTGCATGTGTCCTGCGTGAATTGGTCAACGAGGTATCCATGCGCGCCATGTATCTCGACACCATCAAAGCCAGCGCGGTGTACAGCGTTGTGCGCAGCAACGCCGTAAAGCTCAATGAATTCAAGGACTTCTTCATGGGTTAGAGGACGTGGTTTGATTCCGTCCTGTTGATCGGGAAGTGGCAGATCTGATGAGGATATGTATGGATAAGGTCCTCCGGGGTTCTTTGAAGAATTGGGTTGCGCGAGGACCTCGGGTTTAGCAGTTCGTCCAAGCGCCCAAAGCTGCATGTAGATATATGATCCCTGGGAATGGACAGCATCGACTACCTAATAGACGTTGTTAGACACTAGAACCATGAAGAGCAGTACAAACGCGCATGCCTTTTTCCATCCCTCGACCTGCGCGTCACTCCAGATTCCCGGCACATTTTCATTTCCACCCGCTCTGGCAGCAATGACGGTCGCCTCAGCTATGAGAAGTGTACCCGGGACACTCCCGCGTTGCGCGTAATGTTCCACCATTAGGTCCAGCGGGACGTGCGCATCGTCGGCGCGGTAACGAGTAAGAGGTGCGAGCGCAATTCGATGCGCAAGCTCAAGCTTCCCTACACGGATAGGCTGAAAGAGTTTGGCACTTGACTGAGACATCTTCAGTACGATAAGTAGGATAATGAAGAAATGCTGGTTGCGACGGAACTCACCCTTTAAAGGCCTCTATGACACTCTTACTCATCCTTGTCGTCTTTCTCAAGCGCCGGAGGTAATCCTAGAGTGAGAACGTTGAAGCCGATGTTCGCAGAAGTGCAGAAGGAACTTGCATCCGCTGATAAACCCATCGTGCGAAGAATGGAAAAGAAGTGAAAGAGTTGACTCCCTTTTCTTCCTCTCGAGACGTTCTATCTCAGGCTTTCTCTCTGAGATTTAACGAATATGTAAAGAGCAGAGATGCAGTTGATGTCACAAAGAAGAAGGCGGAGCAACAGCGGTCAGTAACATCACTTCCTTTCCTACCATCATCATCCATCGTGGGAAAATCGTTCAGCTACTTCAGTCTCGTCTCCTCCCTAGGCTATGGACAACAACATGTTGACCAGAGCAAAAGCTTCTCTGCATAAGACAAAGTCTACTCGTTCCCTTGTCAATCCCAAGGACCCCACCAAGTGTGAGGAGTGTAAACAGGATCTCCCCTTTCACAGTCGCCAGTGTGTTAGTGGGACCGCCAAGTTATGCGTCGTTTGTGGTCGCGACAAGACCTACAACCACAATGATGCTGTATGTGTTCAAGTACAAGCGAATCGTGCCAATTGGTCACCCGATGTCGAGGCGGACGAACATGCCGCCAAACTTCGCAAACAAGGGGATCTTCCCCCTACACCTGAGTCTCAAAACACGCTTAAACGTTCGAATTCCGAGGAGGAACATAGGTCACTCCCGCCTCCCGCTCGTGTTGACAATGATGCTATGGACGATGATCTGTACATCCCGGACGAATTCCCCAGCCAGGCCCCTCAGGTCGACAACCTCATGAACGACATCGATGAGCAGGAGGATCCGGCCATCGCCGAAAAAGTCAACCTTTCTTTCGCCGATCTTACTAAGGAAACCATCCACAAGATTAACACATTCATCACCCAGCCCACATGGACGTCCTCTACCCCCTGGTATGATGATCCTGTTCGTGCCGGATCCATCCTTGCCAATATCGGCTCCAATCTGGTATCTTGGATCAATAAATCCAATGCCTTGGACGACGAAACCACCCTCCAGAACTCGGCTAACGAGAGTCTGGAAGCTTTTCATTCTACTTATTGCCTTCACTCACCTTCTTTCAAACATGTTTTTGAGAATATTTATGTTAACAGCCAGACTGTCCGCAACCAAGAAATCACCGACACTATGCATGCTATGTCCAGGTCTATCCAACACCTTTCTTCAGTTGTATCTTCTATTTTGGAAAAAACTAACAATATCAAAAAACAGCTTTTGGATGTCTCGGTCTCCACTATTCGGCCTTCAGTCTCTACTAACGCTATTTCTAACAAGAATGTTAAAAATTTACCTGACCCGATTGGCATTCGCTTTACTCATGATCCCAGGTTCCCACCCCCAGCCCCTATTGTCAAACAGCACGTCCAGACCCCAAAAAATGGACAAACAGTATATGCCGCTGCTATTGCCAAAACTCGTGTACTGGGTTCTGGTTATCGTATGACTTCGGAGGGCACCATCATCGCACCTGATGGTTATGCCCATTCAGCACACAATGCGCCATGTGGATCCCAGACTAAAGTTTATTATCCACCCATCAAAGCCATTGGAATGGATCAGGACGGTTTCACCACAGTCACCTACACCAAAGCTGCTCAAAAGAAACCAAAGGCTACTCCTACCAAAGTAGTCCGTGTTACCGAACAGAACCCTCAAGGGGAAGTCTCTACTGTTCCAATCAATCGATCTAATGGATCAGTGAATACCTGTGTCCGCAATGTCCGCTGTATCTTCTTTTCACTCCCAGGGGACCTTGCAGTTTGCCCTTCTACTCTTTCTGTTAAAAACGTGGTTCACGCAGGCCTCAAGGGCAATCCGCTCTTTAAATACCTTGTTGTGTTGAACGTAGAATACACGACCAACAGCAACCTTCTTATTGCCTTCACTAATATCTGTTCTGATTTCGATGCCCAGCACAGCTTGCTCGTGACCCAGCTTAACTGAATCATTAACATTTCGGGTGCTAAGGCTTTTACACCATCGCCTCAGTTCAAGATGGTTATCCCTGGTTTCCTAGTCTATGACAAGGACACTAAACTCATCTATTTGGAGAAAGATTTGATCAAAGAAATCTCTGCCCTGCTGCAATTCAAGGGTCACGAGTTCATGTTCCCTCCCCGCTTCATGTCATCCATCGAGTGTCTCAATCAACGCAACTATTGCAATGTATCTGTTATCCTCAAGGATGACTCCCACCTCTGTTTCGACCACTTTTTCCTTCACAATAACTGCTCTGTCCCTGTGTTTAGAGTTATTCACCGTCTCGAAGAAATGAAGGCTTGCCTAACTATTAACCAGTGCGACAATTGCCATTGCCTGGGACACCCGGCTTCAAAGTGTCGCTCAGTAGCTCGCTGTGCGATTTGTTCTGAACCCCACCGAACCGCTGTTCATGTCGCCAAATGCGCTCCATGTACCGCATCTGACAATCTTCAATGCGACCACTTCGCCCACTGCATTAACTGTGGGAGCAATCATAGTGCCAGGTCCACAGAGTGTCCAGCTCGCCACAACTATCATTCCCCTTACTAGACTCTTATGACTGACACTATTTCTGTCTTTTCTCTTAATCTTCGCAATTCAGAACCCACTTTTGACTATCTCTTACGTGCCTTTTCCTCCACACATGTCTCTCCTGATATCATTTGCTTTCAAGAGATTCCAACAATTTCATCAATTGTTCCCTCTAAAACTTCCCCTTCTGGTTCTCAAGTTTTTCAGATTTGTAATTCCACTCCCTATACTGCCTTTCATCCCTCTTCATCTGCTAAACCATGATGCTGTACACTTGTACATCCTCGTATTATCTATTGCGCTTCCTTATACAACCCCGATTCCCTGTCTCCAAACATCACCATAATTTCCATCACTCGGAGAGACCTAACCCCTCTTTTACTTTGGAATGTTTACAGTTCTCCTAGTCTTCACGAGTTCAAAGAACCTTTCCCTTCGCTCTACCTTCCCTCCAATATTTTTTTGGGGGACTTTAATCGACACGCAGATCTTTGGTCTTTCCCAGCACAATCCGCCAAATTTTTGAAGTCGACATCACTCGTTGACTGGATCAACGAGAACAGCTTACTTGTTTGTAACCCTCCAAATCAACACACCTACTTCAATCGTTCTAACAACTCCAAATCTATTATCGACCTCGTCATTGCTTCAGACGACTTCGCCCCCCTTTTGTTAGATCATATTTCCATTTCAGACCCATCTCTGGATATTTCTTCCGATCATCTTCCCATTCGTTTTTCGTTCAACGTTGATGCGCTCGCTCCTCCTTCACAACCCCCCTTCGTTCAATTCACTCTCGTGATTTGCCTGCTTTTGTAGCATAATTCTGTGATTCCAAGTTATTTTCCTTCTCATTAGAAGGGATTCAATCTCCCAAGTCGCTGGACAACCTCCTTTTTTCCTTTCAATCTTCCTTTTCTGATTTTGCCATTTCCTTTCTTTGCAAACAAAAATCCTGTTCGTACTTCGGCCCCAATGCCTGGTGGTCCAAAACATGTTCGAAACTCTACCACGCACACTGTCGTAACCCTCAGCCCAATTCGTGAAAACGTCTCGACACCAAAATCACTCGAGCTAAAAATGCATTCTTTGGTGCTCGTCTGCAGCAATCCGACACGCATACAGCCTGGTGCAATCAGTTTTTGGGTACTGCATGCCACCGCACCCCTATCAGCATGCTGCGCATGTCCAACAGGTCGTTTACACTCACAGAAACTGATAAAATGTCCCTCTTTCATGAAACGTTCTTTTCACCCTTAGCGTCTACGCCGGAGGTCATTCCTCTCCCTGCCCTCTGTGATTATTGCCCCATTGAGATGAGCGACATACACGATGTGCTCCGAGGCATCAATCGCGAAACGAGTCCTGGCAACAGTCATATCTCGTACCAACACCTTGAGCTTCTCATCGAACACCGCAGACAATTTTTTGTGAATCTCTTTTCTTTATGTCTGCAGATTGGCCACTTTCCTTTATTCTTCAAAACTTTGCTTGTCACATTCGTTCCAAAACCCAAACATTCTGATTTCTCAGTCCCAAGAGCTTATTGTCCAATTACCTTGGTTGACACCATCGGTAAACTTTTTGAACAAGTTCTTTTTAACATTTTGCAACCTTTTTTTGAATCCAATCATCTTCTTCCTGACACTCAACATGGGTGTCGGAAACATCAATCTTCCCTTACAGCCTGCTACGAGTTGCTTTCTACAATTCAATCTCAACCTTTTATGCTAAGCGTTGGTGATGGGCATAAGTCTGTCACTCATCGACACTGCTACTTCATCACTTCTATCCTTACCATTGACATTCAAGGTTTTTTTTGATAACATTTCTCATAATCGCCTTCTTACAAAACTTATCCAATCCAACCTCCACCCCAATATTATTCACGTCCTTTCAGTCTGGCTAAAAGACCATCCTATTTCTTTCCATTTTAATAATTTCTTCTCTCCTCCCTTTATTAAACCCAATCGTGGAGTCCCCCAAGGATCACCGTTATCACCCCTTATTTCAGTTTTCACTGCAGCTGATGCTATTACAGCTTATAATACTTGATTCGGTCCTCATTGTCCTTTACTCGCATACATGGACGACCACCTTCTTTATTCACGATCACTCAGCCTTTGGACCAATTTAGTCCGCCTTTGCAACCAATTTCAATTCCTTTCTCTTCAGTTTCAATCTCTTGGCTTGTCCATTGATCCAGACGCCATTGAACTTCTTCACATTATTCCATATCACCCCGTAGCTGACATTATTTTTCAGCCCTTCTTAACAGACTCACCCACCTCTTCTAACGCGTCTTTGTCTTTATCTAACAACCGCGTCATTCGCCCATCACGCCACCTTACTTGGTTAGGCGTTATTTTTTCTTACGACCTTTCGCCCAAACTCCATTTTGAAGCCCAGGTGAACAAAGCTCTTTCTACCCTGCACCAATGCTATTTTCTTTTTAACCACTCCAATGGCGCATATTTTCAACACACCCATCTTTTATATTTCGGCCTAATTCGTTCTGTCACCATTTATGGCACCGTCCTCTTTCCTGACTCGCCATTTATTTCTTCTATACTTCAGAAAACTCAAAATTGCTTTCTCCATTCAGTCCTTCACAGCAGCATTCAGCCGGCTGTGGCTGAATCCTTTTTATCTTGCCCACCTCTCAATCTCTTCATACGTTCGCTTTCCCAATGATTTCTATTGTCATATTTTGCTCATTCTCAACATAACCCCATATCAAACCAATATCTAACATCATCGCTCCTTCCCAACATTTTGATCCCTAAAACTATTTCCTATCCTTTGTTTACTCCAATTCACTCTCGTCTCATTATGACTCCTATTCCTTCATTATCACAACGCTACTGCGCTATTCGAAATTTCAACTTGTTCTTTTTACACCCTCCTCCTTATCAATATTTCATCTTTACAGATGGCTCCATCATTCCTGATGCTGATGGCTCCTACAACGGCGGTCACGGATTCGCCATTATACATGATCACCAAGAACTAGCTGTCTTTTCTTCAGCAGCGCACTCTCGTTCAAACATACTGTTTGAAGAGCAGGAAGCACTCATTGCAGCCATGTGTCGTATATCTTTTCTCCTTGCGAAGTGCTTCACACCCATCCATATCCATATCGTTACAGACTCGCTTAACAGCGTCGAGCTTATCTTTTCGAATGATACCTGACATGCGGAGTTCATTATAACCTTCTGTCATCTATGCAGGATCTTCCTCGCCCTCCATCATGAGGCCTCACACATCATGATCCAGTGGCTTCCTTCCCACCGGGGAGTGCTGGGTAACTCCATAGCTGATAAGCTCGCAAAAGACGCTGCATCCAAACCCGATCACGAGCCCATACCGGATTCGCTCCCCAACTTGAAGGCGCAAGTACAGCTCGATCTTCTTTGAGAATGGAAAGCCAACACCCTTAACCTTCGTGGACACCGTTCCATAATGGAGCCGTCCTCGTTCATCCTTCACCCAACACAATCCCTCCATCCGTTTTTGAAGCTTCCTCCAAGGAAAAAGATACACCGCACAGTTCTTTCTCGTGCCGCCAGCTTAATGCTGAATGCACTCAATCTGCATAATCGGAACCTCGAACCCTGTTGCCCAGACCCAGCATGCATTAAACATGATGTCCGTCACATTCTTAATTGTTGTCCTTTTTTTACATTTGTTCGAAACGGCCTTTATCGTCAACGCTCTTTATCTCTATCATTCTCTGACTGGTTTCGCCCTAATAATTTTATCCTTCTTCTAAAATTCGCCTATTTTTTGTTCTGTCGCCCGCCAGACAGTATGCCTCTTTTATCTGAATTACCACCCTCCTTTTACCTTTAGTTATATATCCCAAATCCCACTATGTCTTATCTTCCTAGTTAACCCACACCAGCATTCACGCACTATGTACTTAGTCTCTTGTTTTGTTTCAGTTCCTTTGCGGTTGGCAGTCTGTTAGTAGTAGATAGCAGAGATTATAAAAGTAACATCATGTGAAGAGTCGGCTATGCCGCTTTACCATAGCCGTAAGCGCAGAAGGCCTCACAAGAATTTCATTTACGTCTGGGCTACAAATAAATCATGCTGGGGATGATCAACTTGAAGCCCAATGCATACTGTGGTCCAAGTTCAGAAGATTTTTGCTAGTAAATCATGATGCAGGTATATTTCAATTTCGCATCTTCATCTTGTTGACAGGTTTATGGTGTTAGCATCGTTAAAGGGCAATATCAGCATTATATATCTTATTAGTCTCCTTCGAAGGGTGATGCTGTTCATCGCTTCCCTTTATCAAGCCTAGGGTCTGCATCAAAGGCAGCGCCCACTCCAGTGTCTTGCATGCAATGGCTAGTTTGGATGCACCAGGGAAAGTCGTCTTGAATGGAGCTTATATCTCCAACAAAGTATGTCCATTTCATGCATCTCAACCAGCATAAGTCCGTTGACTGTTGAGATCCAGTATGTTATAGGTCAGCATTATTAGTCTGCGAGATCAGAGAGTGATTGAAATAATGTTAAACACTGCTATACGTCCAGGTGCCAGACTCACCTTACTGGTATGCTATCCATTCTGAGCTCGGTCAATGACCAACAACTATAAAAATTCTGAACTACAGGTCTATGACTTTTTCCTTACGTTTGGAGAAGAAAACTTACATTTCTAGCATTCCAGGCTGTCCCTCTTCTAGCCTCTTTTCTTTGCTAATTGCTATTTAGTCCTTTACTGCACCATTGGCATTATTTATGGTGAGTGTTCGTTTGCCATCTTGCAATGGTCGTGGCCTTGCTGATCCTTTGTAGTTACATCTTACACTGATGTCAACTCGAATCCACATGTTAGTCATTCCCTCGAAATTACGTAGCTCGAAAATCATTGACTGACCCGCATCTCAGCTCTGTAAAGTCGCTTTCCAATCATTGTCTCATTACAGCCATTTTCATAAGTCCTGCAACACATGCATGTCATGTGAAGTGAGCCGCATCAGAGCCAAAATGTCAAAAAATTAGAATGAATGCCTATTTTCTCTGTAAATTCTGCACAGTACCCGCTCATTAAGTACTCAAAAAAAAGGCATGGTTCTCAGGAGAAGAAATATGTAAAATAGGGAGCAATAAATTGACTGTGTAGGTGGGTGGAGATCAAACAAGTGCAGCTGGTCTGTTCTCTCACCCATTTCTACTGAGATTCAAAAATTATGGCTCCCCTACATCTATCTATAAAATTCTTTCCTGTGACTGTAAATTAAGTATATGACTATACCAACATCTCCTGCAAGTTTGAAGCCAATCCATTCAGTATTCATGGTCCAGCAGCAAGATTTGTGTTCTACTCTGCAAGACCTGTTGTGAGAAAAGGAGGGTGGAAAGAGCTTGAAGTGGAACACAAATCTTGCTGCTGGACCATGAATACTGAATGGATTGGCTTCAAACTTTCAGGAGATGTTGGTATAGTCATATACTTAATTTACAGTCACAGGAAAGAATTTTATAGATAGATGTAGGGGAGCCATAATTTTTGAATCTCAGTAGAAATGGGTGAGAGAACAGACCAGTTGCACTTGTTTGATCTCCACCCACCTACACAGTCAATTTATTGCTCCCTATTTTACATATTTCTTCTCCTGAGAACCATGCCTTTTTTTTGAGTACTTAATGAGCGGGTACTGTGCAGAATTTACAGAGAAAATAAGCATTCATTCTAATTTTTCGACATTTTGGCTCTGATGCGGCTCACTTCACGTGACATGCACGTGTCGCAGGACTTATGAAAATGGCTGTAAGCATTCCAAACAATCTTCGCGCATCTTTCTCTAATACTATTTGTTTCTCAGTATTGATCTTCTTTGTGTATTGCTCCTCGGAGTGTGGGCGTCTGTGATTATTTATCTCGTCTTGTTCGAGTATTTTGCCTTATGCTACTTGATCGAGTTTTTTTAGCTATCCTCTACGTCAGGGCTTACGCTCTCTGGAGCTGCAATCGCTCCGTCCTTGTAGGACTCATCGCTGTTTACACGGTCAGAACTAGTCTCTGTCGATACCCATTCACTAAATTGCCTTCATCTTATCTTCTTGAGATTCTAATGGGAATCGACGACCATGTTAATATCAAGAACACATTTCAATGTACTGTTCACATCTCACTGGACAAGAAATTGACTCAACTGTGCTTTCCAATTGAAGTATTTCCTGGTTGAGGTCAGTCGTTCGAGGGAGAACTGGTTTGGCTGGCCAATGCAACCTGTATCGCCTCTGAGACATGTGAGACAGCTCTCCTGTTCATTCGTGTACTTCTGGCTGATTCCTCTGTCCACTTTCTAAGTTGTCCTAGGAATTATTATTGCGAAAGCATGTTCGTCTCTTTTAAAATAGGACTTTTTTTGTTTTAAAACAGATCGGCTGCGACATTCGACCATACTGTGACGGATGCTTGAGGACGGTAACTCACATCACCTGCTAATTTTGTGCAGGCCCATACTTATCCATTAGATTTTCTATCTTTAATCAGGAATTGTATATTATCTTCTCGTGCTAGGTACGTGGATTCCGAATACTTGAACGCTTTCGTACTATTGACTTACCAACGTGCAGTCTCTGCTGTAGCGCACGCCGTTATCACAAGCACTGAACCGGCGCTATTGATTTTCCTGACAGCGTGGGTCTACTCTCAGCTCTTATCTGCTTTACGATAAGCTTATTCTGATCACTCCGTTTCGATTAGGACGTGGGGCGTCCTTCACAGTATAGTCTGTAATCGCTTCCTTATTCGCATTCGGGCGGAAGCAAAAGAACCTGAAGTGAACAGTCAATTGAGCGACATTCGTTTTGAGGAAGGGCATTCTGACGGTGTCGCATCGGTAGCACGGAGACCTGCGCACTCCTTCCATGAGACTTGATTTCGGCAATAGAGGGGGCGATACTACCTGTGAATGATGGTCCTTAATATTGGTACGATGTTATTTCGTAGCTGGCAACAAGGTGTTTATTTTCGGTAGAACAAGTACTATCGAAGCATTTTAAAATCTAACATGGCGTTTGAATTCTAACAGGTAACTAACTGTTGAGGAAACACAGTTGGACGTGAAATACGATGACTGATGCCGTGACCGGAAGAAGTGTCCAGGTGGACCGCTTTGGTGACGTCAGCAGTAATTCCTCAGCCGCCTTCCATATGCGTCGAATTATCTTCCTCGCTCCCCTCGCCGATACGTGGGGCTTATAAATGCGCAGTATAAATGGCCTGTCCACATGCCTCGTCTCACTCTCAGCGTCCCCTCACTCCTAAAAGCTGTTTACTTTAGAAGGCCCATCTTGAAACCTCCAAGAGCTCCGACCCTTGGGACTTTCTCAGTTCTTTCAAATACACGTCTCCAATCAAGATACTCGAAAACTAATTGTGGCCTGAGTTTTGGCATCAAAGAGCAAAGGCGCACGATGACGACAGCTGCTTCTGGTGCTGACGAGCCTACGAACATCAAGATCGACGTCACTTCGGTATGCGATGAATAGTTTTCTTCTACCCCTTTTCCAGGAACTTTTTTTCCTGTGTTCCCGGTATCTATCGTCGGCAGAGAATATAAAGGCCTGACCCGTGTTGATCGCTTCAGGACTCGATCTGTCCGTTCTGCTACATTGGCAAGCGTAAGCTCGACCGCGCAATCCAGATCGCAAGGGAGCGCGGCCTAAATGTCGACTTCGAAGTCGAGTTCCACCCATTTCTATTGGATCCTACTCTCAAGGAGGATGCGTAAGTAGTTATGATTCAGATCACACCATATTTGCTATAGATGACTTAATTCGTCGGACACATTGCAGACCTGTAAGCAAGAAGAGCCGCTATGAACAGAAGTTCGGCAAAGAACGCTTTGACGCAATGGAGAAGATGATGGTAGCCCGCGGGAAGCAGAGCGGGATAAACTTGTCAGTGTGCTTCATTCGATCGATCCCCTCGTTAATAGGCCGGTAATTGAATATGCTTGCTTTAGCTCATACGGAGGGACGGTCAGGCAGACCACGGAGTAGGCCACTGCGATATCAGCTCTTTTCCTTGCAAATTAACTCGGACAACATGTTCTAGTTCTCATAGGCTGCTTGCTCTAGCATATGAAAAGGGTGGTCAAGCACTACAAGCAGATTTAGTCGTAAGCATTATCCTCATTTGCTCGTCGTCATCAATAATGGAGCAAATCTCGTCTCATTTTTCACGACTCCGTAGGAGAAACTTTTCAACGGATACTTCGAACGCGAGCAAGGTACGTTTCAGCCACCCCTCCGAAGGCGCCGAACAAATCGGACATAATCATTTTTATATGAATGATGTTATAGACATCGGAGACAGAGGCTTCTTATCCTCTCAGGCCGTCGCTGCCGGTCTCTTCACGAGCGAGGAGGAGGCGAAGACTTGGCTTGAGTCGGATGAGAAGAAGGAGGTTTGTCCTGAATAACTTGATAGACAACAGTAGGTTTCATCTGATTTTTGATCGTGTGATGTGCAGGAGGTCCAGCGCGGCATTCAGAAGGCACAAATGATGGGTATCTCCGGCGTGCCATTCTTCGTCTTCAACAACGTAAGTCCCCCTTACTGGGATTCTTTTCAGTTTTCTCAACGCGGGCATTCACTGTCGCTTTATTTACTTTATGTAGAAATACGCTATCTCTGGTGCGGAGGACTCCGAGCTCTTCGTCCAAGTCTTTGAGCGCTTCTGCGGACAGCCGGGCGCGTAGGGCGACTACGCCACGAGTGACCCGCTTGCAATTAATCCAGATTGAAGTCAGGTGGCTTGGGTGTCTTAGCACTCGGTTGATAAATCATGATGGAAGAAGGGGGCCTACTCGGTGCGATTTTTTTGTGAAATGGGATGTTTAGTTGTATCATGTCTTCATTCGATGTCTCATGAGAAAATGTAAATTACAATCTATTCCAAGATCTTTGGTCTCTATGAAACAAAGAGCGCTCTTGCAACGCAAGTTACGGCTATTTATAAGGCGAGGCACTCACCTGATCTGGTGGGACGTTCACAGAAGAAAGTTTGACGGGGACGTACAAAAATACACCGGTGGCTGGGAGCGAAGCTGCATTATGATCCAAGCGGTGCTCCCCCAGAATTCCTTTAGCGCCTGCTTGAGTTCGTCCCGACGGGCCGCCGGTTGAAGTGTCTGCGGGTGTCTTGAAACATGAATTCGAAAGTCGAAGTCGACAAGCCTCGGTTGCTTTCAAGTCGACGACTAATAGCTAATGGTGCAGTACTATTCCCGAGTCTGCTTGGCCGGGCATGGTTCTAATGAAGCCGCGGCAAGATTGATGATGAGAACTGAGAATGCTAGAACAGGGAACGAGGGTCTCGGTTTGGGCCTCGTGAGGCATCGGAATGAAGCCTCCACGGACGTTTACATGACAGTGAGCGGATAAATTGTAGAAAGACTTTGGTGAAAGACAAGGCTGCTGGCCAAGCAGAGGGTTGCTAGTTTGATCCTTTGTGTGTATGTAGTCGGAGAAGGAAGTCGACCGAAAGCGGGAAATATTGTCACGTGCCCATCCCTTTCCATATCAAATTCAAAGTCCGACAGAATTTGGCAAGAGCGGCGACCGGCGGCGAAGGGTCTTTCAGCGTCCACGACCAGCCATTGTCAGATACAGTGTTCACCATGGTTCTCTGATCGTCCCGGACGTCCATTATCGAGCCCCCATCATCATGCTCTGAGCCTCCCCTCCAACGCCATAACGAACCTCTTGTCGGTGTGCTGTACTCTTCTGAGCGAGGTCTCGGCTCGTGCTGTTGTCTAACTTGACCGCCTCCCCCGCTGTACCTCCCTTCTTCACCCCCCTCTCCCATTTCCCCCACCACGCTTCCTTTGCCAACTTAGGTATACCGCGAGCTCGTATTTTGTGTCGCTTGTGTCTGCCACAACGCATGCACCGGGGTTGCCTTTTCCCTATCGTCCACGACCGCCTGTACCACGCACGCTCGTTACGCCTTGCCACTTGTCCATCTCGTGGCACACCAACAATTTGAGCCACTATGTCAGCTTCATCTCTAAGCCCGCCGGCGTCCGGACTGTCTGCTTTATTCAGCCTTTCTGACGCGGCGGCGAAGGTGCCGCCGATGCCTGTGTCGACAGCGGAATCAGTGAAGGCATCAAGGGACTCGAAGGACTTGGCGTCGGGAAAGAATGGATCGCACGCTCTGAAGCATCGTCGTCTGAGCTCGACGGGCCAGACGAGGCGACGAATGAGCGACGCTCGCGATGCTGTGTCAAGGCCGATGTACGTTCCCACAATTTGTAATCCTTATAAACCATTTATTTATTTTTCTTTCATTTTCTTCCTTGCGCCTTCGTATCTGTGGACAATATAGCCCTGCAAACCTTTCTGCTGCATCTGCTCTCGCCTCACTCTCCTCCCTTTCTCTGGCGCCATCCGGGATCACCTCATCTATTTCGCCTGGCCATAACTTGCACAGCCACCCCCAGCACGTTCGCGGCCGTTCTCATGCGAATATTAGTAAGCAAGTCTAGATTGAAATTCAAGGCCCCGATTTTGACCCAGCGTCATATGAAGCTCAGCCAACGTTCGCCCCTTTCTCAGTTGGGAGCCATGGTCCGGGAGCACTTGCATCCTCGGTACCTGAGACATCGTATGCTCAAGATATGGCATCCAGCGTTGCCGATGACATTGAGGTGGACGTCGAAGACTTCGATGACGGAGCGTCTGTCGTAGAGAGTTTTGGAGGGCGTGCAACGGACAAGAAGGTCAGTAAGGGAGCAAAGGTCAAGAAGCGTGGCACAATTTTTCAATGCGAAAGTTGTTCAAAGGTACTTGTTTCAATATTTGTTTCTGTTTTCTATAGTTGATCTAACGGCCCTTGTCTATTTTTAGGTGTACAGACATCCGTCTTGTTTGGTCAAGCACCGTTGGGAACACTCGCCGCACTGGCGTGAAGCGAGCAAGTTTATGTTATCCAAGCACCAGCAGGTTCAACTGCTCGAGGTAATTTCTTTTATATGTTCAATATTTAGTTACCTCATTTTTAAAATCTCGACAGGCAGCGACAATTCTCTCTCATCTTGATCCGGGAACGTCACTCCCTGAAGACCGCTCGCACTGGCCCTCTTACCTGTCCAACGGGCTCTTGCCGCCACCTTCGACTGAGAATACATCCGCTATGAACCCGCAGGTGACCACCGTGAGCGCTCGGCCGAACACGAAGTCGACGCCCTCCTCATTCACTGGCGTCCACCACCCTGTCAGTTCTTCCGTTCCAGTACGCATCGAATCTCCGCGCCTCGACCGGCACCGCTCAGGCTCTGTCACCTCGACGGCCTCCGGGGTTGCTGGCGGCCCACGCATGCATGATTACACTGTCCCAGGAGGGATTACGCAGATCAGGCCTGGCCTGCTTGCTCATCCGACTGCTCCAGCTGCGCCAATGAGGGCCCTGCCTGGAAGGACAGTCTCGCCGTACGCAGATGAGGAGCCAGATGTCAAGGACGACGAGGAAGCGTTGCGTACGCACGCTGCTATGGAAGTCGTCTCGCCGTCCAAGCCGCAGCCGATGTCGGTGCCCTTCACTGCCGGCAACCGCAACACCTTTGAGGCTTATCGTGACGCTGCTGGCTCCGCGTTCTCTGCTTCCGCATTTTCTGTTGAGAGCGGCTCCGCATCCCTGGCACACTCCGGAGGTTGGTCGCTGCCGCGCTCAGACCTACGCTCGAGCAGCGTTACGCGTTCGTACTCTGGCTCGCGCTCTGACGAGGAGGAGGATGCGCCCCGCTCTGCACCGGATGGCTCGGACGATGATGTTGATGTAGATATTGACGTGGCGGATGCGCACAGGGACCGGTTCGATGGTGACGCGGCGTATGGAAGCTATGCAGGCGCAGGCTTCCCCTTCGCGAAGCGCGGGTCGGACAAGGATACTGTAGTGAAGAAGGAAGCGGATGATGGGTGGGGAGACATGGATATGGAGGTGAGCTTTCGTGTTGCTCTACGCCTCACATTTTTCTGATGTAGCTGGGTCGTCTGCTCCAGTTATGAAGAATCACGAAGAAGCAAGCAAATACGGAATCAATTTATATTTATTCATCTGTCTTTTTTCCTTGATACGAGCACGGACTCGGAGGCAAGCAAGTATGGAGGGGGCAGATGTTAACCTTCATTGTACACTTCCTACGGTATCGCTGTTTCTATTTCTGTTCGAAGTAAATACATTTACATTTTTATGGCTTCTTCTGGCTCGGATGTCCTTTCATTTCTCCTGCCTCCTTTTCCATCCTTTGTATTCTGTGTATCATTTGTGCTATCAGTCAGCCGGCTTCATCGTCTCTGCATTCACGATATTTTCACTCCTCGTCTCGGACATGTGCTGTCAGTCAGTCGTTCGTCGCCTCCGGTCAACCAGTGCAGAACATCGAGCAGTTCACTGAGGATTGTTCCTCATCGACCTCCCGATTCCGTTCCCCTGATACCTATCAATAGGGCTTATGTGTTCCTGCGCACTTTCCTTGGGCCTCTGGGGTTTCCCTTGAGGAGCATCATCCATCCATCCTTTCATCGTTATTATGAACCGATTCGATTCCGACTGATAGCCTGGGTGTATTGGAATGTATCGTGTAATTTTAGGATCAGCCATGATTTTTGGAAGTACAGGGAGATGATGATGCGTTGGGAAAGAAGAAACAAGGAGAGTTGTCGTTATGCTGGTAACAGAGACACGAACATCAAGGCTGTGAGCAGTTAGCGGATTCGGAGACAGACAGAAGGCTAGATAGAGAGAAAACGGAAGCAACGAGCGGGTTGTGAGGAACGCGGCCAAGTAATAGAGTGGGCAAGAAGGAAGATAAGGAACGTCAGGAATAGGGAGAAATAAAAGAACGACAGGAGGTCGGACTCTGAGGATGGGATAACATCAAAAAGTATGAGGTCGAGTAAGGAATGTGCTTCAAGAAGGACCAAAAAAGATCAAGACTGAAATAGAGACCAAGAAATGAAACGGAGAGAATAGAGAGTAACTGGACGCCACATTCAGGAGCACTTCGTCTCCCTTCGACCAAAACAGAATAAACGACCTCTCCGTATCCGGAAGACATACGTAAGTGCAAATAACAAGAAGATCTGATAGAAGAAGGTCGATAATATCAGCAGCGCCTACAAGCCAGCGCATATGCGTGTGTGCGCAAGCAAGACTTACATTAAACACAGAAGCAACCAGAACGATCCAAACGCATCTCCAACGACGAGCGTAGAAAATGTTGTAACGCGAGGCGAGGTACTCATCGGTCGTACGCGCCGGGCAATACTGGCATAGCTCGGAGCCATGGGGGTTGTTGACATATCCCCCAGAATTGAAGATGAACGTAGCCAAGTAGTCGATGCAGGTTTGTCCCACCGGCGGGACGAGTACCGAGAATTCGGTTGGAGAACATTCGATCTGCTGGTGACCGAGAGCTACAAACGGCTCAATAGCTGAAAGATAAGAGGTCGCGGAGAAGATAAAAATGTACCTTGGCCAATGAACCCTTCGAGTAGGTAAGTAAATGGGGATGCGCGGTACACCCATTTCCACCATTGGAGATGCTCGAAAGGCTGGATGACGCCATCGCTGTTAGAGAAAACCTTTTAGCTAGTCGCTCCTCTTCCAATTTGTTGCACTCACAAGATTCCGAAGAAAGGAATGCAGAATAACAGCGACGAGATGCCTGCCGAAGGGAAGACAGAAGCCAGGACAAGAGCTAATGTCGTGTAGTTGAGCGGATAGATGAAGCCTATCATCAATAAGGAGTACACCACGCGACTTGTATCAAAGCCAGCGGCCCAGTACCATGCTGAGAAGAACAGAATGGAGGACAAGACATTCCACATAAGTTCCACCAAAAGATGCGAGGCGACAAATGCTATCCAGCTGTACATATAACTGTGCCGCTCGTGGACCTCATAAACACGCCACGCATCCATGAAGAAATTCTGAAGCTGGCTTGCCATCGGAATGCATATAATCGTGACCATAAATGCGGCCTGCAAGGGTAAATCATGCATATTCAAAACTCAAGAGTAGTAGATGAAATGAAGCACGTACGAAGACTTTACTCTGCGTTCCTTGCAAAGATCCATCGGATCCGAAGAAGGTGAATCCGATGAGCAGCCCAGAGAGGACATTGAGCAAGAGCTTCGCAAGAAGATACCGAGGGCTGCGCCAATACCTCATAGAGTCTCTCTTTAGTAGCTCGTATGTCTGACGAGGCCAGCTCGTTATAAATCGAGGTTTCGAACATTCAGTAGTAGTTGTGCCGCTCCGTTGATGCTTCTTTTGGAACCCCTGTATCTCCTGGCGCAGTTTTGCGACTTCCGGTGAGCGAAGCCACTTGTCATGCCAGTCAACGGGGATGTAGGCGTTATCATCCGCGCTGACTATGTTCATCATCCACTCGGCACTTTCGACTTATAAGCGCGCGATAAAAATTGCGAAAGAATTGACATACGGATTCTCTGTCGCATTGCAAGGCCGAGCACCGTTCCGCTCGAAGTAGTTGATCACGGTCTCGCAATCATGTCCAATGTCGCCGAAGTACACCATCTTTCCTTCTTTACGGAGTAGGAGCAATTGGTCGAAATGCTGGAAAATCTCGCTCGAAGGCTGATGGATTGTGCAAAGAATAGCCTGGCCGTGGTTCGCAAGATCTCGAAGCAGAGCTATGATTACTAGCGCTGCTTGAGAATCAAGTCCACTGGTTGGTTCGTCAAGAAAGAGCAACAGCTTGGGCTGAGCTGCTAGCTCGACGCCTATGCTAGTCCGCTTTCGGTTTTCGATACTCAGAGTGTAGATCATTGCATCCGCATAGGCCTCAAGACCACACATTCTAATGCAAGACTCCACACTGGGCATACGCGTTGTTTAACTACACGAAGACCAAGAATAGCTCGAACTCACTATTCTTCTTTCTCCTGACGAGGAATCGTCGTCGGCTGACGGAGGTCCGCGGAGAAGCGCAGAGCCTCGCGCACTGTCTGTTTGGAACGATACGTGTCTATTTGTTGACAGTACCCACTGATTAAAAGAGGATGCGGGCTCGTCATCTTGTAATGGTATAACAGTATGCGAACTTACATCTGAGATTGAAAATCAGGCGGAAGAGGTAGACCGTTTAAGTGAAGCTCGCCAGTCATAGCTCCATCTTTAGAGCGACCCGCGAGTACGTTGAGGAGCGTAGTCTATGTTCTGCTTTCGGTATATATCCGAAGATCGAAAAGATAGTGCTCACCTTTCCAACACCACATCCACCAACTAGGGCACACAGTCTACGAGGTGCGACATATCCAGAGATGCCGTCCAACAAGACATTCTGTGCTTTATGTCGTGGAACTGCGTATTGAAGGTTCTTCCAAGCGAAAACGTCGTTTAAAGGCACTTCGAACTGCTCACTGTGGCAGCTGTTGTCCAAAGATTGACGAACGCGACGAATGTGCCGGTAAAGGTCAAGTCGGTCACCATTCGACCGAGGTTCTCGAGACCCTCGCCTGAAGAGAACGAAGGTTGTCGTGGGTTCAGGTGTATTCCACTCAGAGATGAGAACGAAGCATCCAAGGAATGTCATTCCAAATGCCATAACGAAGCCAAGATTCTAATCTCCAGGTTAGTCGGTTGTCCATTAGCCAGCAGTGGGACACCACTTACTATCCAAAGATCATTATACGAGTAGTCGTACGTCTGTAGAAGATACTGATCACCATTCACATTTGTTTGCCCGGCAATTGAGCCTGCTGTGAGGCAAATCTGGTTTGATGAAGAGACACCATCATATCCAGATCCCTGAGGAGCGAAGGTCGTGCAAGGCACTTCGCGGTTATGATACTCGTTGACCAGGAGTCCCTCGAAAGTGTATCGTAGCGGCTGCGCATGAGAAACAGAAATGAGTGATAATGATTGAGACAAAATACAAGATAAAGCGGCGCTTACGTCTAGCCATGCCAACCAACGTAGAAATCGACTCGCTATTGGCTTCGAGTCAAGGAAACCAGAGTATAGCAGAAATAGCATAACTGATGGTCCCGCTATAGTATACCTAGCGAACTTCTCCGACAGCAACACCACAAGCGAACGAAAAAACATCTTCATCGTCAAAGTTGTTGAAACAATGAATAGCAAGAAAATGAGAAAATGGCTGGCGCTCTCTCGCAAACCAGCCAGTATGTAGACTATTACTGCGAAGATAGATTGAGAAAGAAAGGTCATTGGAACGTCGAATAGGGCGGTTGCGAGCGCTTCAAACGAAGGCCGGTACATCCCAGCTCTGTATTGACGAAGGGTAATAGACCATTGAGGGCCAAGTTCCAGGCCCTCGATCATCACCGAGAGCACTGAGAAAAAAATAACGATGAATAATGTGCTGTCGCGGGACAGGAATGAAGCAGTCGAGTCTGGAGAATGCAAGTATGTCAACCCAGTCACTGCGCCTTGGAGAGCTGATAACCTATGAAAATAAGAGGGAAAGTTAATCCTTGACTTGAATTGCTGGTAGAAAACGGAATAAAAATGTCTTACGCAACCGGGACTATAGCCGAAATCCACCTATTCTTCAGAATCTGGTATCTCCGTGAGGCTACAGCCGAGATTTGACTCGTCCACGAATCAAGGTCTGATTGTCTGAGCACAACGTCTTCTGCCCGCCCAGCTGGAGTATTTCCAGCACATTTAGCCATGGAAGTTCTACAATCGACATTGTCTTGCCAATAGTTTGCCACTTCCAAACGACTTTCCCTTCCCATAGGACTCCTAAGGAAGGCGCGCGCGAACTCCTCCGGAGTGCGCGGAGCAGAGAATGGTCGCTTTGGATTTTGCACTCGTCCAAAAGGACAAGTCACTTTGGAAATACCATATGAATGGTGATACCAGAGACGCGGAATGGATTACTCACCAGAAACCAAGAAATCTGCAGTTGCCTGCCTTTGTAAAGGATTGTATCCAAGATCCACGAAATAATCTCGAGCAGCATCTGCCCTGCCATAGTAGTACATTTGGCCCTCCCCAACCACGCAGACCTTATCGAAAAGCTGATACAGCGTCTCTCCAGCTTGACTTAAGCTGACAATTGTTGTCATAGCAGAAAGATCGGTTGCGATGCGTAGAGCTCGCGCAAACTCAAGAGCCGCGGATGCGTCCAGCCCTTGCGAAAAGTTATCCCAACAACACATCAGCGCGCGAGCAGCTAGAGCCTCGCAAACAGAAACACGTCTTTTCTCAGCTTGCGAGACTCTATGGTCATCAGGGCCTCCCATGAGCATATCCTTGGCATGCCTGCACACGCATCGTAGTTAACTCCTGTCAAGTGCGACACCTGGATAGCGAACTGACCTCAATCCGAAAATCGTCATCAATGCAATGGTCATTTGTTCAAGATCAATGGGACGAATTCTGCTACTATGCTTCCGAGTTTTTACCGCAAATGATATGGTCTGCTGAACCGTGAGTGAAGGGACATGCGCATTGCTGTTAGAAACGATATATAAATTAGCGCTGCGTCTCATTACACCTGACCACTCTTGCCTTTCCGGACAATAAAGTACATCGCCTCTGTACGGTCCGTTCACATCCCGAGGAGTGAGTGTATCGTAGTACCTCTCACCAAGCACATGGACGAAGCCGTTCGTCCGATTTGCAAGAACTTTAAGGAGTGCACTGCATCCCGAACCGGGCCGGCCAAGCACGACTGTACGCCTTCTGTCAGTGATCTTAGCAAGTACCGGAGAACATCAAAACGTACGAAGCATTTCTCCCGGATTGACCACGCCCTCAAAACCGGAGATGATTCTCCGCGTACTACGATTGCGCATTCTGAGCAGGTGCCTCGTCCATTCGACAGGATTCAGAGCCGACCATAGAGTGTGCTGATATACGGTTCGAGAAGAGAAGCTTCTATCTGCTCCGAAGACACTCAGGTCTTTGAATCCAAGACCAAGAGTGCGAAGTGGAGTATTTGGGGTGCCATGTCTGATAAAACGATCAGAATGAAAGAGAATGGTGTTATGACGAACGATTACGCCTACTCAACTGTTTGATAGTTTCCCTTAATGCCGTCTCTAGGTCGAAGGGCGGCAGCCGCTTGTCAGCATAAAGGCTATTCGTTTTCAAAGAAGACAGCGACATGCTGCTGTTTGTAACCTGTTCGGATATGTCTTTGCACGGGTGCTCTGGATAGATGTCGAGTTCTATTGCAAGTTGCTCAAGACCATTGTCTTCAAGCTCCGCGCTGAGATAAGTCTTGCCGGTTCTGCTCTCCTCCATAAAAGAAGAGTATTCTGAAGCCAATGAAAGACGGTTGCGAAGATGCTCGACGCCTTCGGGATCAAAGTGAGTTATTGCAACGCGTGATGAGACTGGCGATAATCTTCGGCCCGTGCTGCCCCCTTTGTTACCAGACCGTGCAGACGGATTGGGCTCGAAGTCGAACGTAATGAAGGGCTGAAAGGCTGCAGGCGAGCGGTCCTTCACATCCGTCCGAGTGCGAGCATGGGGAGGACTTTGGAGCACAGCAGAACTCCCCCCTTCTTCATCAATCGATGTGGCTGATGTTGACGGGGATGCAGGATATGCCATACCTTTCAATAGCCAGAGGGAGAAAGTATGCAAATCACGACCGGGCCGATTGTGAGCCATGCTGCAGCTCTTTATAGGGCGTCAACCCAACCGATGTAGGAGGTGAAAACCAACGTAATCTGCCGTCATTGAACGTGCGGGCTGCAAAGCGAAGAGTGGCGCATGGGCTGAGTACTCTTTTTAGTTGACCGGTACTAGTCATAACGATCAACAAGTACGAGCTTTTGATATGGATGTGAAAACCAGAGCGATAGTGCTCACCATTTTACCTTATCTAGACGATCTGTCGAGACTACATGGATTTTAGTCATTCGGCACAGTATCAAGACCGTAGCGAGCTAGTCTGCACATCGCGGCCGCAATTGGGCAATTACGCATCTTCACAATTGCTTACCGCTCTATCGATGCCCTGAAGGTTGAGAGGAGCCACTTTGCGAGGATATCGTCAGTCGTTACAAGCACACATCGCGGGACAGAAATGATCATTTGAATTATGACCATTGCAGAACACCTTCCTACAAAACAATTCTAAACTGTAGTGCGGGTTAGATCGAAAGAATCCGCTGCAGCTAGTTTACCCACCTAAAAAAATGCAAGACGCTAACGAAGCCGCTTCAGTAGGTCTTCCCTTTTGTCTTCCGCATCTTTCTTTTGCGGCCGATCATACTTCCAAGAGCATTCTTTGGTCTTGAAACTTTGTCGCTGCCTCCGTAGGCTTTTGCGCCTAGAGTAGGTCCATCCTTCACCGCTACACTCTTTTCCACCTTTCGCCTCTTGGGAAGTTTTGAGTCTGCAGGCTCGCCGTCGCCATCGCCGTTAGCGTCAGATTTAGAACGCGGCCTTCTTGAAGCTGACTTCATCAACTAACAGAAAAGACAATTACGGTCAGTCATAGAGGTTCGCCTAGTCGCGGAAGGCAAAAGAGCACAAACCTCGATCTTATCCTTGCGCCTGTTGACAACCTGAGCGTTCTCGATAGAAAACTCGACGATGAGCGCCTTCCTGCCTTTACGTCCCTCACCGGACTTGAGGCGCTCGAGCTCACCCTTCAGACGTCGTACACGCGCCTCGACATCCTCGCCCTCCTCGTCACCAGATTTTGGCTTCGACTTCTCCAATGTCTTTATGAGGTCCTCGATCTCAGACTTCCACCAGTCTTCCAAGAGTGGGCCTAGTGTTTGGTTATTATTCGTCCATCGCAAAACACGGAGTGCATCGCTATGACGGTTCATCTCGAGGAAGCCGTAGCTGCGACTCTTTCCTTTGCCCGTCAATGCATCCACATGGTCTGACTGCCGTACGACCTTCGCCTGCTTAACTCCAGTTTCACGCTCGCCCTTCTTCCATTTGCCCTTCTTCTGTCGACTCTTCTCCACATCAACCTCATCGTCCACACGTAGCTCATCTACCGAAAGCGGTTGTCGCTCTCCGCGTTTCACCTCCTCCTCGAAAGCACGCACGGCGTGAATACCGAGGCGCTTCACAGCGAGGTCCGATACAAAGAGTGGGAGTTGCCGGATAGACAGACGCGTTTTCGAGACGTATAGCGCGGGACTCGACTTCAGCATCGCACGTCGCGCGTTGAATGATGCGTTGCGCTTCTCGAGTTCTGCGGTGCTGAGAGTCGCCTCTGCAGGAGTACCAGGAAAGATCACGCCCTCGCGCAAGAGGTACAAGTTGCGCTTGTCCGCCTTCTCGCGCTGTCGCTCGCTCTCATCCTTAAGCTGCGCCGCCGTGTCGCGAGTTACCGCACGCGTGACGTCTAGTGTGCGTCCATGCAGCACAAGGGATTGTGCCAAGGAAGACGAAGGGTCGGGTGTGAGTAGTGAAGGCAGTGAGAACGGGTTTTTCTTTGGAGCAAGAGTGCCAGTCTCTCTGCTCAACAGCTCGCTTTGGCGAATGGCCTTGTCGGCATCCTCTTTGTTCCAGAAACAAACGAAGCCTGTCCCACGCGAGCGGCCTGTCTCTGCATCCATGGTAATGAGTGCGTAGCGCAGAGGCCCGAAGGCGCGGAAGCTGTGAAGAAAAACGTGAGTCAAAGTCGGTGAAGAGGAGTTAATAACGTACAGAATGCGCAATTCGTCTTCGGTAGCATCGAAGGGCACGTTGCGCAAGAACAACGTGGTGCCAACATCAGTCTGAGGTAGCGTAGGCTTGCCAGCATTTTCTGCATCGGAACGCACATTATCACCCTCATCCACGTCCGTTTCCTCGCCGCTGTCCGCACTGTTTTCAGACTCCTCATCCGAACCTTCTTCAGCTGCTGATTCTGAATCCGATCCTTCGCCGCTTTCGACACTCTCTTCGTCCTGATCAGCCAACGTCTTCGCTTTTGCCTCTTCCCATTTTTCTTTGCTTAAGGCCCAGTCGACAGCCAGTATTCGCGCACCGGAATTGCGAAGTTCCGACGTCTCTGGTTCGGCCTTTTCTTCGTCCTGGCTTCCGTCCTCCGATTTTGCATCTTCCCCGGCCCCGACCTCCTCTCCATCCTCCATCCTTTCCTTCTCCCGTAGCTGTCTCCTCAGTCTTGCTCGCTCCTTTTTGTTCATGGTCGGTGCTACGACCGCACCAGCTACGACCGAACGACCGTTGACACCGGCTATCGCACGCTCTGCGTCCTTTTTCGAGAAGAACCATACGAACGCAAAGCCCCTGGCACGAGGCTTCGCATTCTTAGCCTTCAACTCGTCCGACGACGGCTTCTCGGTCGGTATAGTGATGGAATATACTGGTCCAAAGGGTAGAAAGAGAGCCCGGAGGTCTTTCTCAGTGATCTGTTTCCCGACTTATGAGCGCTTCGATAGATGATAAACTTGGATATGCTACACCTACATTCCAAGGTACATTGCGGACAATAAGGCGACTTGCACGACTCGGTGCAACAGAGCTGCTGGCGCCGTCCTTTTTCACAGGTGCCTTCGCCAGGGTTTCAAGCCGCTTCTTCAGCGTGACGGACAAAATAGCGCCTTTGAAGACGTGTGCGTGTAGCTTTTCAACCGCATGCGACGCAGCTGCAGGGCTTGAGAAGAGGACATGCGCTGGAGCAGCAGTCAGCAATATTAAAGATTGAAAACGTTTTAGTTCTCACCAACGCCGGCCTCTCCTTCAACAAGTTCCGCGCTCTCTGCACCATTACATTTCCGCACCTTCTTCCAGAGCATTTTTTGGTCGACAGAAGATGGAAGGCCAGAGATGATGATGGTGCGAATGGCATTCGGGTCCTTCGCAATTTTTAAATGAGATGCCCGGGGTACGGAAGGTGTTTTGCGGTCGCTCTTGACTTTCTTCTCGACTTTTTTTTCATTGGGCTTCAGGACCAGTAAGTTTGGTGAACAAAGTAGAACGATTGCACATGCTCACCTTACGATCTGCCATCTGTACTCGTAGCTTCCGACCGTTCAGCTCAATCCCATCCCTCTCGATGGTTTCCATGGCCGTCGCTGCATCTTCCTTGATTGCGAACGAGACATAGCCCACACCCTTCGAGACGTTTTCTTCAAGAACTATGAAAGCTGATCGCACAGGGGCAAGGTCCGAGAACAGTGTTTGCAGGTCGGTCGACGTTGCAGAATAAGGGAGATTTGAGACGAAAAGCGTCGACCTGCGACTGGTATTGAGTAACTTGACTAGAATCTTTATAAAGTAGATAAATGAAAGCTCACCCCACTGCTCTCTCCTCATCTACCTCTCTTCGCTTACGCTTGCCCAAACTGATAGCATCCTCCACCATATCAAGTGCACTTTAGAGTAAAGGTATTCAAGGTTCCCGGCGAAAGTATGTTTGAAGTTTTGTGTACTCGTGGGAAGGACACGTCAAATTTGTACAACACGCCTGTCACGTGAATATTAATACATGAAGTCAATTCCTCCGACGAGTCCGAGTCACTCATAACTACTACCAGCTGTTTCTCTGGAATTTTATAATCACTCAGTTTCAAGAATTCTGGCTAATATGTACTGATATCTGCAAGAAAGGTGTAATTAAAGTGTAATCCCTTTGACTTTCAGCCTTCAAGTTTCTGCAACGTACTCCACGCGCCGTGGTTTTCCTTCTCCAATTTCAATCTGCTCTCCGGAGCAGAATTCCGAGTACGATACTCTACCGTCATACTGAGCTCGTCTATCGCAAACTTTCAGATCTCCATTATTACCCGCCGTCAGTATCACCGGGTCTATCATTGCTCTTGTCAGCTTCGTTGGCTTCTCTCCACATGGACAATAACTCGTTATCTCTAGCTGATATGTGCCCACGGCATAGGAACGTTTCTGTTGCTTGAAGTACCTGCCAGCATTTCCAGGAGGATATGAATGTGCCATGCGCTATCGTTCGGTGATCAAAGAAACCAAATGCTCAATGTATGTGTTCTGTCCAGGTTGTCCAATAACAAGAACGCAGGCGACAAACGTGCCAACGGATCAGCTTCGCCCACGCATTTCAGCCCCTAGCAGTACGACATTCTCCTCGGTTCCGAGTTTTTTCCTTTGATGCTAGTAAAAGTTATGCATCTTCAGCGTTATGTGATGGCTTTACCACATGGACTTTATTATCGAAGCATTTTTGGCCTATAAATGAGCGCATCCGCATGGTTCTGATCGCCTTTCATCACGACGTTCTTAGCTCAATAGAGCATCACCGCGCATATTCAGCATGCGCTCGCTCATATCATCTTGAAGTTCTGCCGCCCAGCAAGCAGCTCAGTGCCGGCTCCGTATGCGCCCATCTGAACTATGGAGACGTATCTCGGAAGCGCGGTCTGAATATTTATAGAGTAGATAACATGGGCCAGCAGGCAAAGGCCGCTCGCCAGAGCCTCTTCCCTGCAAACGTTCCTTGTAAATATGATCTTCAGGACGCTCTCTGTTCTCTTGCTGTCTGCCTCGGTGGCTATGGCTGCGCTTCCGTCGGGCACTGTTACCTGTGGAAGCAACCGCTACAGCGTCTCTGCTATTACCGCCGCCATCAACGCCGGCGTCGAAGACATGGATGCTGGAAACTTCCCGGGTATGTGCTCAGTATCGTCCATTCCTGGATTCGGGTCTGATATGGACCTTAGATGACTACCCACACCAATACTACGAGTACGGCTCGGACTGACCTTGGAAATTTTGATCACGATTCTGACTTCAGCTGACGTTTTAGCGAACCATCTGAAGATATAACACTCCGGTGCAGCGGCGACGGCCCGTGGTACGAGGTAAAATGATCGTTACTTTGTTGCTACGTTCTATATCTAGCGTTATGCATTCTAGTTCCCCATTATGCCTGACGGCTCAATCTATACCTCCACATCGAGTCATTATGTCTCTCCGGGAACGGACCGTGTCGTATTCACGGCGAGCGGAACATACTGCGCGTACGTTATGAACATATTCTTTGTTAATGGAGCATACCTAAGGCTCTCTCTGACTTTCATAGTGTCGTGACACATACCGGTGCCGCCAGCTACGATGGCTTCGTCGCATGCGACAACGACTGACAAAATGCTATGGTTGAGCTGCGAGATAAAACGAACTTAATGCCACCTCGTCTGACTCAGGATTTGGTTCGATTGTCATACCTTTTGCGATTGCCTGTATATACGCATTCATGGATAACTTGGTGCTCGTTTAAAAAAATGCAACAAGAAAACAAACACGCTTTATGCAGTGGCTTCAGCAAGTTGTACGTAATACTTACATTATTTGTTTTCGTAGGCGATACCCGTACGCGTCGACGCGTCGCCAAACAGTGGACTGTCTCTGCCAGCAACTACCAGGACACAAAGAAATTAGCTGGACATCAATTATGCCGTCTAATACACCGCAAACATATACGAAGGGAATTAAGGCCTTGAACCGCATTAGGGTCTCTCCGCTGGAGGTAAGTTGGCATTACAAGTCATGCTTGTCGGAGTAAATGTCAAAACTGCTTTCCCAAATTTACAGACTATTTGCGATGCGAAGGACGGCTCTATACATGACTTGTCTGCTATCGCAACACATGGGGCTCACAAGCTTCCATCGCAGCTTCATTCTAGAATTTTCGATGCGGTCAAGCCCTCTCTTCTCAAGAAAATGCCCAAGCTCGACCCTCATAACCACGACCTCTCGAGTGTCACGCGTGTCCGCATCGACTTCTGCGACCCGATCCCTGTCTGTTTTCAGATCATAGATGAGCTCGCATCGACGCATTTCTTCGATTCCAAAAAGCGTCAAAGTCTCCTAGCAGTTCTGTGGCCCGACATATTTCGCTGGATGCTGTCTTTACACGAGTTCATTGCGATCATTGAAGAGTATCCGAACGAGGGCGGCAGCTCTTATCTATACGTTCTTGGCATACGCTATATGTTCCGTGCGATCAGTCGGTGCGATCCTTTGAGCAAGAGTGTATTCGGGGACGAGGATGTGTTTCGTTTTGCGGCAAGGCTCTGGATGGATCCGGGAAATTCTCCGGGAAACGCTGAGAATGCGGCTATTGCCTTGCACTCCTTCAACCATTGTAGTCCTGCGACTGTGGAGTACATCGATACGTTTGAGGCCGCGTTTGGAGACCCGGATGAAGTATCCGAGCGCGCTGTCGAGCTTCTTCGATCCGCCATGGAGAATCACGCTGAGGATCAAGATGTTGGCGCCCATATCGATGTCATGCGAGTTTTCAGCGATGGCATGAATCCACTATCTACGTGCATTCGTGGTGCACTGTTATCCAACGATGCCGTACAGCTTGTGATGAAGGCTCTACATAGGGTAATAAACTGCTCCCGGGAGCTGGTGTCCCCAAAGGATTCGGAAACTGCGAAACGATATCATACAATCACGTCTTGCGTTATGTTTTTGGAAGTTGTTCTCAACGACTCCGACTCCCTCCGTTGGGCATACATTACTTTTACGCATGGCCTTTTGGAAGCAATTTTTGCTTTGAAACACATGGCGTCCAGTCTGGAAAAGACGAGTAAAGAAGTCGTCGAAGTCATCATTGAAATACTTCCTCGATTTCTGGTAGCGAAGTCCGTCATAAACGCAGCTTGCTCTGCGATGTCGAAGTTACCGTCTTGTTCCAAGGGTGTCCAGCTTGGTCAAAACTGGGACGCGTTCAGCTCTGTCCTACTGGAACGCACAATTATCAATGAACTCTTGTCTCTCGATTACGAGCCCGAGAGGCTATATTGCGACAATGTACGTATATTGATGTTTCTTTTATTTTTCCGAATTGACCTAATCGGAAACGTGGAATTGCTTCTACTGCAGGTTGACTGCTCCACTGTCGACAGATATAAAGCTTTCAAGAAGTGTGAGGGATGTGAGATAGTGATGTATTGCTCTCGTGCATGCCAGCGTAGCGCATGGAGATCAGAGTCACAGGCAGCACATAAAGAAGAATGTACTGAACTTCTAAATGACACCGGTGAGTCATAAATAGCAGACGTTACCCGTATCCATCCTTGTATGATCCACTGACATCTCCCTCTTCGTTAAAGAACCGTCTTTCCTCAAGAGACGCAACAAGAATCTCTTAACAAAAATTGCCTGCATGAGTATTCGTGCAAACCTCCAACAGCTCCGACGCAGAGCTGCAAAAGAGTATCCGAATGTCCCCTTTTCTCACCTCGCCATTGAAGTCGACCTAACGCATCCATTTGAACGAGATTGCATAGACTTCAGCTTACTGACAGAGGCGCCGTCGGAAAGTGAAAGCGAAAGTGATAGTGGAGAAAGCCACCTAATCGACATGCATGTCCGCGCATGTGTGCAGACGCGGGTGGAAAGAGGGGACGAGTGCGCGACCGCGCTGCGAATTAGTCATCTCGGCGCCCTCTATGTCGAGCAGATGGCCCTTGCCGTTTATCTTGACAAGTCTAAAGGGGTCCGAGATGTACGCGTCGATGACACCAAGCGGATGGCAGCGTTTGTTCGAAACAAAACTCTCCGGTCTGGTAGATCGGTTTGGGATATGGGATTGATCAAGGACGCCGTGGAGGAGATTATCAAAGGCCTGCGGTAGATCGACAAAGTTGTTCAAGACATCATACAATCATACATGTATAATAATTTACAATACAGGTAATATGATCCTACATCCTTCGCGCCTTGGGCATATATACATCAAGTCGACCTCCCTTCTCATCTATGGATATGATAGGTAGCAGCAATGTTCATAGTCGAATCTGTACGCTGCAAACAGCTCACGGCAAACACTCAACGTCCACCGTTGTATGGTAAAACACTTGGGGCCGCCACAGCGTGCAGTGGCGTCATATGGAAATTCCCATTCGATGATAGAGACGCAACGTTTGGAATATGCTGATAGGCGCCTCGAATCCTGAGAATGAGGCGGCTGCAGATAATGCTGTGGATTATAGCCTGTGTACTAGGGAATAGTTTCAAGTTGGATTTTTAGCACTGCGAGTTTATGCTGCGGACTTACACTGTAAGAACATTGGCTAGTGCTGGAGGAGTCAGACGTAGTACGAACATGTTGCAGGTGGATGTAACTGGAGATGAAGTAGAGTGTCAACGAAAGGATACCCAAATGGAAATATATTGACTGTACCAAGCATTAGTATAAAGTACACGACTCCTAAAAAATAACAGGCACGACTCAATACCAAAGTTCTTCCATTTGAATAAAACTCGCTCACCGCCGGCGACAATCTGTTTCATCCTTGCTAAGTAACCCATTCGGACTAAAGGTCGACATGTCAAGACACACGCTTAGAAAAGCTAGACAGAAAGAGAACACGAACACGCCTTGACGAGAAGCATGGTCAGAGCGACTACGACTTGTATTAATTTCTCGCATCAATTGTGGAGATGGGGCATTGTACTCACAGATTTCGGAGATGATTATTCCTAAGTATGCTGGCCACTCGATATGACCATCTAAGATGGCGATGCAACCGGAAGGGAGCCATGCCCTTGGTATATCAAGGACTTGTAGAATTTCAGATTGGAAAACAGTAGCAAATCTGAAAAACTCACTGCTGATGTGAACGATAGAGCGTAGCGTAAGGTAAACACCACTTATGAAAAAACCCTAGAATTTTTTGTATCATTGACTGTCGAAACCTGTATAGCACGCCTATCTTACTAGATATCCAAGGATGAGTATTAGGAGAATTTGACGGTCTCCTCCCCAGACTGCGTATGCTCGAAGATACAAGATAGCTGTCATTTTTTGCACATCAACAATTGGTGTCTGAAAAATAATGGGAATCACGATTCTCCTACATTCCGCAATAAGATAGTTTGTGAGGACAAAGCCTGACGAATAGATTCAAAATGAGTAGCGTCAGGCTAACAGTCAAGCCTTACCGCAGAAAGTCTGGAAGATCGGCTTGCACGACTGTCAAGGTATTACAGCCATTTTCATAAGTCCTGCGACACGTGCATGTCACGTGAAATGAGCCGCGTCAGAGCCAAAGTGTCGAAAAATTAGAATGAATGCTTATTTTCTCTGTGAATTCTGCACAGTACCTGCTCATTAAGTACTCAAAAAAAAGGCACGGTTCTCAGGAGAAGAAATATGTAAAATATGGAGCAATAAATTGACTGTATAGGCAGGTGGAGATCAAACAAGTGCAGCCAGTCTGTTCTCTCACCCATTTCCACTGAGATTCAAAAATTATGGCTCCCCTACATCTATCTATAAAACTCTTTCCTGTGTCTGTAAATTAAGTATATGACTATACCAACATCTCCTGAAAGTTTGAAGCCAATCCATTCAGTATTCATGGTGCAGTAGCAAGATTTGTGTTCTACTCTGCAAGACCTGTTGTGAGAAAAGGAGGGTGGAAAGAGCTCAAAGTGGAACACAAATCTTGCTGCTGCACCATGAATACTGAATGGATTGGCTTCAAACTTTCAGGAGATGTTGGTATAGTCATATACTTAATTTACAGACACAGGAAAGAGTTTTATAGATAGATGTAGGGGAGCCATAATTTTTGAATCTCAGTGGAAATGGGTGAGAGAACAGACTGGCTGCACTTGTTTGATATCCACCCACCTACACAGTCAATTTATTGCTCCATATTTTACATATTTCTTCTCCTGAGAACCGTGCCTTTTTTTTGAGTACTTAATGAGCAGGTACTGTGCAGAATTCACAGAGAAAATAAGCATTCATTCTAATTTTTCGACACTTTGGCTCTGACGCGGCTCATTTCACGTGACATGCACGTGTCGCAGGACTTATGAAAATGGCTGTAAAGTAACGAAGACGACTGGTGCTTCATTGAACTCACCTCGGCCGAAGATGGATTAGCGTAGATGATGACTGCTGGCTTTATTAGCGACGTGACTTTTCGATATTCTTTGCCGAGCACATGAACTGTAGATTTGTCCAACGGACCCGATGAAAGGCAGGTAGCGATTCAAGAAGAAAACGACCTTGACAAGAGACAGTCGAGACGGCCAGATAAGTCGCTTCTCATCGTCAAATGTGAGGACATAGTCGTAAGCCTACAGAATTCGAATGAGACTATGATCATACGCAGCATTAAGGAGCAGAAGTTCACCAATAAGGCCAAAGTTGCAACTTGAATGTCAATGCCGAGTAAAATTAAGCCTACTCTGTGTAAAGACGAGTAGAAGATAGCTCTGACCTAAGAAATACTGAGGTGCACGGGTAGGCAATTAATCGAACGCAAAAAACAAGAAAGAGTCGTACCCTGTTGATATTTATGTCGTTCAAGATGATCATCTCTTGCGAGGTTGGAGAGGCCATCCTGGCTTTATGCGGGAATGTGAGACTTGAGAAGAGCAATGACTGTGAGCATGCTTTATGAAGAGCCTGTAGGTGATGCTTTGACGAGGCTCGGCGCATCTGCATCCTCCATGCAATGCCATAACGCCCGTAAATGTGATCATTGTTCCATATGATGGAATGATACAAGAGCCTATAAATGTGCTTGAAGAGGCAGGGGAACACCTTTGATGAGCCCAGCTTTCAGCAATCACAACAAAAAACTGACATCACGAAAACTATCCGCGGCTGGTAGTGACATTTAGTTCTGACACGCATTAGGCAAGGATCAGCACTGCCTATATCATAGTATATGTGGTTACAAGCACTGACAAGCAACCACAAGGCTTTCATTTGAATGTAGCTATCCACAAGCACTGCGACTTAATGTAATCATATAACAAGGCTCTTAGCTTAATTGTAAGCTTGTACAAGTACTTTATGCACTTTATAATTAATTACATGTACAATAAAATTATTTGGGTTTGAATACATTTGCACAGAAGGGCATGACGAGTCTTAAGCAACAATATTATTATTATGAGCACACGAGGGTGAGGCTTAGTGGTGACAGGCACCTGTTCCTCGTAGACCCGAAACACAGAGTTATGCTTTATGATCAACAAGAAATGATCAGACATCGAGATGCACTACAATGAAAAGCAGAAAAAACACACCTGCATCTCGCTGCCAGCAGTCGAGAAACCAGGGACCTGCCCTGGCATACCGTAGCTCATGGACTTTGGGAACTGGAAACCGTTCATCCCACCAAATTCCCCTTGTCTTTGCTGGCTGTGGCCATTCATCTGCATTGCTGCTTGCCTTTGCTGCCCTCATGCGTCGCAGGCGAGCCAACCGCCGAGCTACTGTTTGAACCAGGCATCATCTCAAGCAGCCTCAGGATCTTGATTGTAGGAGGCGCAGGCAGGTGGAGGTCAGCTGGCATCATCGGTGGCGTCGGTGCACCCGGTGCGCTCGTCAAGTGGTGGTTCTGCGGGAGGACAAAGCTAAGTGGTCCGGGAACTAGGCTCTGGGCGGTCTGAGTCGGGATTTGCGTGGAAAGCAAGTGTCCGTGTCCGTGCCCATGTCCACCGTGGTGCAAGTGCGAGTAGGAAGACATGCTGAGTGGGCCCGATTCGAGAGAGGCGTGTTGATCGCAAGGCTCGCTCCTGATCCAGAACCAGATGCACCGGAGAGCGAGGGCATCGAGAGGCTCAGGGGGAGCGAGAATGTCTGACCTTGACCCTGGCCCTGCAATCCCTCCAATTCACTCATGTCGAAGTCCGCGAGATCCGCCATCTCGACTTTGCGCATGCTGCTGCACCTGCCATTCACATAGCCATATGGACCATAGAGAGACCAGTCGGTGGAGAGCGAGTCGAGCTCACTGAAGTCCTCCGAGTCAGCGGTCGATGCAGATGAGGAGACGCTCATGGTGCTGGTGGTGCTGGTGGTGGAGCACGAGGAACTGTTGCGGGCACGTGCGCCGGAACTGCGCACACAGCTGCTTGACTTGGTACGGTCATGACACTCCTTCTTCCCATCCTTCTCCTTCCTCACCTTCCCACCTGCCATCGACTCTGCCTTGCCCTTTTTCTCCTTGACAGTGCGTGTGGGCTGATAGACATACCAAGGATACATCTCTTCATGCTCCCTCTTGCACTGCTTCGCAAGGTTGTCCCAGTACTTGTGTTCCTCAGTGGAGAGCGAGTGCCACTGCTGGGAGATCGTCTTGGACAGGTCGGCCTGGCGCTGGAGAAATTTTGTGGCAAAAAGAGTGCACGCGATGGTGGTGGAAGCAAGCAGGGTGTAACGATCTTGACATGTTTTCTAAGTCCCAGTCTGAATGAGATCCGTATAGTTCATCTGTACTGGCCTTGCACTTATATTCAGGCTTAAATAGTTTAGTGGTAAGGTAGGGGAAAGATAAACTCAACAAGCTAAGTCACATCACAGTCACGGACCCTGATTACCCCATTAGGAAGGACCCTGAGGCCAAAATTGTGAGTACAGATTTTTTTTTTGGCAAAGCAAAGGCAAGTTATAAATTGTCTGGAGTATAAGTAAATTAGATGCCTGCTCTATCCAGTTCTTCCATAATTGTGGTATTCAATGTTCTGTGACCATTATATCTTCTGTTAACCCATTGTGCTTGGATCCTATTCAAACCATGGCAATATGCATCCATGAATTGAGCTGACCGGTCTGCAAACCTAAGTCATAGAAAAAATCAGAGTTATAGCATGCAAACACAAAATAAAACAGAGAGAGAGACAGAAGGGGCTCACTTTTAAAAGGCTCTAAAGGGATAAAGTCAAGACAGAGCTTGATATTCTGCTCCATTTCCTGTTCATTAGATGTCCATATACTCACTGAGTCCTTTCTACTGCTTAGATCCTTTAGCTAGCTGGCCTTCTGCTTTGAGGAGGGTGGCATCAATTGTTTTGCAGGTGGTAACTGAGTCAAACAGAGGAAATGCAGCAGATATGTGCATTAGTAATATTGTGTAAAATACTATATATAGAAATTATTTGTCATTTGGATATAGCTGAGACTGGCCAAAATCTCCTGTTGAATTTTTCAAGAATCCGTCAGGTTGTTGCACAATGAAATCTGAGGCCTTTGGCAAAAAAGGGTTTTTTCCTTAAACAGAAAGACCAAAACTTCATATTTTAAAATTTTAAAAACACAGATCTCTAGCTAAATGCAATCCCAAGAGTTCTGTGGGGCTTGATTGCAAGTTTGTGTCCAGTTGAAGAAGCAGTTCCCTCGACATTGTGTGTCACCAGATTAGGCAAGTAAGGTTAGCACCACCCGCATCACACCTTGTCAAGTTTATCTTTCCCCTACCTTATATTGAGTTCCTTAAGCAAATTATAAGAGGGAGGTCGTGAGTTCAAGACCGACAGTACTAAGAAAAAGAATGAAACCTGAGAAATTAAGAAACCTGAAATTTGAGAAACAGTTAAGAAAGGAAATCTTATAAAATAAAAGAGGAGCAAAAAAAAAAGCAAAAAAAAAAAAACTACTTTGTCTATTTGTTTCTTGGTGTTCCAAGTAATTACATGTGATTGTAGGTCTGGTAATGTCTGACAAGAATCATGGAGGATTACAATCTCCATAAGTCTTGTGAGCTTTGACAATTATTATGAGCCTTGTAAGAAGCGCCGACCAGTGAAATGATGTACAATATTACCCACAAGGCTTGCATATAATTTACATATTTCATTTCTTACAATTAAATGTATGCAAATGTAATATTTGTCTTGTTTTTGTGATGGAGATGAAGACATCTGAAAATGTAAACATATGGGACTCAACACGATGCCCATGATGAGCTCGGCCTTCGACAACTGAGACGTGGAGTCCTGAAGACGGAACACGCGGGACTTGATAGGACAGGTGCCTGGTGCATCTTTCAAATGAGGTGGAAGAGCGGAGATTGGCCTCACAGATGGGCAGCCTTGACAGTGATGGTGCTTGTTACCACTGACAAGTCAGAACACTGGATATGAAGAGCCTTGTCTTGCCTATCATATAGGTGTAGCCTGAGCTCCAGCAGATTGTTAGAATGAAACCATATTTTTTCTTGTAACTTTGGCATTGGAGCTTGTGCATTCCACCTACGCTCAGCCAGTATATCTGTGTCATTAATATTGGATGGATTCGATGATGATGCTATCAGTCAAAAAAACAATACAGTACTGCATTCCATTCCTTGGATCATGTGGCATCATACATGGGGAACAAGGTGCATGCACTGCATCACCATGTCTACTCAGAGTAGTTAAGGCTGGGGCCTGGTATTCAGGTGACAGATGCCGCCGCTCTGTGCGTATTGATCAGTAAAAAGGAATGATACAGCAATATTAGCCAGCCATTGTTAGGCAGGAGTCCAGGAGATGACTCAGACTGGGCAGGCCTCAGCTGACTGTTGTCTGGGACGTGCTATACTCGAGCGGAGACTCGGGACACGCTGTACTCAGGCTAGGTCATCGTGGAGGTAAGAGGATTAATACAAGTCTAAACTAATACAAGGGGGACAAGTCTCACCTAGGTTGTCGCGGAGGTAAGAGGAAAAGCAGAACAAGGAGTTCATGCGATTCCTGAGACCTTATATAGCAGCAACCGTGAGACTATATTATCTAAAGTTACATAAATGAACGGAATGGAACAAATGAAGATCATGTGGAGGGAGTGTGGGAAATGATTGAAAAGACAATTAAATATAATGAAAAGGAGTGGTTAAAAGAAAAGAAATGGTAAAAGGAAAGTAAAAGAAAAGGTGAAAGTTCAAGTCCTAACATTACCCCCCCTTCAAGGTTGGGCGTCCCGACCAACCAAGATCGCGGTCGTCTGGTTCGGTGTTGACAAAGAGTGGACGGAGTTGTTGGTGAGGAATGTCGAGTCTTTGAGGAGCACCGGGGTGGTTTTGATAGAATTCAGCAATCGCCTCCTTTGCGTTCTCACCGAAATCCATCTCAGGCTGCCAAGTCGGTTCGTTGTATCCGACCCACTTGACGAGGTACTGTAGTTTTCCTTGATGCAGATGTGAGTCGTTGACTTCCTCGACTTCGCATTCCTCCTCATTGTCAACAATCTCCAGTGGTGGCAGTGGCTGCTGCTTCTGGCCTTCGAAGGATGGTTTGATAGCAGGCTTTAACAGGGCTTCATTGAAGATGGGGTGGACTTTCTTCCATTGCTTGGGGAGTTTGAGCTTGTACACGCTTGCGCCCACCTTGTCGACGATTTCGAAGGGTCCATACCACTTGTCTGCTAGCTTCTTTGTCGGTGCATCTGTGCTGATGTTCCGACCATCAAGGAAGACCTTGTCACTGGGCTGGTTCTCCACCGACATCCCTGCTGTTCAGTCATGGTAGCGTTTCATGTCCTCAGCTGCCTTGATCAGGTTGTCTTTCATGACACAATGAGTCTCCTTGATGTGCTTCATGAATTCTTCTGCCGACATATTGGCAGAGGAGGTTTGCATCGTGTTGAAGCTTAGAGGGTGATGTCCTGTATTTGCATAGAAGGGGGACATCTTTGTTGCTGAGTGTTCGTGGTTGTTGTATGCAAACTCTGCGAGGGGGAGCCAGTCCTTCCAGTCCGATTGCTGATGGTTAACGAAGAGCCTAAGGTACTGTTCGAGCTCTTGGTTAATGTGTTCCATCTGACCGTCTGTCTGTGGGTGATATGCCGTTGATGGGTTGCCTTCGATGTGCAGGAGTTTGTATAGCTCCTTCATCATCAACGTGTCAAACTACGTACCACGGTCATGGATAATCTTCTTTGGTAGGCTGTGGAGGCAGAAGACATGGTTGTGGTACAACTGAGGCATGCCTTCCACTGACAGCTTTGTCATCGTCTGTCAGGACTCGAACTTTTCCCTTCTTTTTTAATTACCTTTTATCATTTCTTTTCTTTTAATCGCTCCTTTCCATTATAATTAATCATCTTTTCAATCATTTCCCACACTCCCTTCACATGACCTTCATTTGTTGCATTCCACTCTCTTTATGTAATCCTAGATAGTTGGGCAACCGGTTCTCACAAGGTGATCACTGTATATAAGGAAGAGGAATCGCATCTGAACACCTGTTCTGCTTTTCCTCCTACCTCCGCGACGACCAAGGTGAGACTGCATCCCCCTCCTGTAGTAGTATATATTGTATTAATCCTCTTACCTCCACGACGACCTAGCCTGAGTACAGCATGTCCCGAGTCCCCACTTGAGTATAACACGTCCCAGACGACAGTCAGCCGAGGCCTGCCCAGTCCAAGCCATCTCCCAGACTCCCGCCTAACATAAAAGCAGAACCCACCCAGGCTCATCCTCAGCGTACGTCATCGCTGTAGACTCGCCTTCACCCGGTCTAGAGGAGCGCTCCCCTTGACGGACTCGACATGAAAACCCCCTAAACGACAACCCTCAACCCTGCCCGGACATTTTCGAACATTCGTGTATTACATAAAAAAACTTCACAACCGACCTTCCCCGACCCTGGCTCTCCATATCTCCCTTTGGTGGAGAAGCCACTTGACTTGGACGTGGGTAACATTACGTGTTCAGTCGTCAACGTCATTGTCGATTGTTATTTCTGCTGCATCTTTCCACCTCATCATCAACTTCGCCGACGAACCCGTTCAACGTTGGCATAACCCCAGATCGAATGCACAACCAATCCCCGTTCCTCCACCGTCATCAAGATAGATCTCACCGACGAACAGCAACAGGCCCTTCCTGCATCAGCTCGTTGGAATCCAGACTGACCAGGCTACGTTGCGACTAACAACAGCGGTGTTGTACACGACATCTGGTGGAGTGAAGTCCAGCACAGCTGGTATTTGTCAGATGAACAAGGAAGGAGAGCCAGGTGGCCCCCAGCTGCTCCATCGTCACCTGCACCATCGACGTCTACCATCAACCTACCACCGACTCCAGGACCTTACCATGAGACCAATAGGGACCTGTCACCCCCAACCCCCCCTGAACCCTCAATGCCGACGCCCAAACCAGAAATGTCGACAGGAGGTTTCACCCAGCAGCAGATGGAGCAGATCGCAGCGATCATCGCAGGCACCTTCGCCCATCAGGCGAACAATGCCCTGGCACCAGCCGCTGCAGCTAACCCCCCAGCCCCCAACATCGACATCGCCTGGCCACATGAATTCACTGGCGGCGACGACTATCTGGACTTCAAACACGAGGTCCTCCTTTTCGTCTCCACAAACCTGAATCAGTACCCCATGTTGGAGAGTAAGATATACGTTGCTCTCTCCTACTTAAAAGGGGGCAATGCAGTGACATGGGCACAGAATTATGTGGAGGAGTTGACGACAGCAGGCATCATGACCTTCACCGACAGTTGGACAAGGTTCCAAGAGCGCCTAGATGCCTTGTTCGACGATCCAAACTGGAAGGAGAAGGCGCTGGCAAAGTTCTGAACCAAGGTTCAGAAGGATCTCACCGCTGATGAGTTCTTCCAGGACCTTGATGTTGTCATTACAAGAGCAGGGCTGACAGATGACAGCATCATCTGTGACCACCTGAAGAGGGCGATGAACATCGAGGTGGTGCGTGGAGTGCTGAGGTCAATGCCGGTTCTGACAATGTATGAGGACTGGAAAAAGAAGGCCATCGAGATCGACCGAGGTGAACAGCAAATCCGTGCAATCCAGCGAGGTCACGCATTCCCACCCCCACCACATCAGCAGCAGCAACAGGCACCCCCGGCTCATTGTCAGACTGCCGCCCCCCATGTCAACAAATGCAATGCGACCGGCATTACTTTTGGAGGCGCTGGCCAGCCGATGGATGTCTCAATGAATGAGGTGCAACGCTGATGCGCATGCTGGATCTGTGGCCAGCTTGGTCACTTCAAAGATGCATGCCCACAGGGGAAGACGATCATGCAGTGTATGCTGCAGATGATGGTGCCCGGCGAACGTCGCCTCCTCGCCGATGAGTTAGGCGCGATGAAGGAATTGGCATTCGAGGAAGTCGTAGACACTCAAAGATCGACAGTGGAAGACTACATGGAAGAGGAGGGAGATGACAAAGAGGTTGTCGACTCACAGGGTTTTGCGAGTGGTCAGGCATAGCCATCGGGGTGACTGACTGGGTAGAACAAGGGACTTCGAATCAGGATCCACTAAAATATAACCAGCTGTCTGTACAATACATAGATGCAACTGATGTCAATGGTTTTCCTGATTACAAAGTCCCCACCAGTGTGAATAAGGAAGGCGAGTATGAGCAGCTGTTCATGAGGGGAACTGGTGGACACCAGCTGGACCTCCTCCTGAATGTCGGATGTAACGTGGAGGGTGAGATGAGGGAGGTAGATGCACATGCACTCGTGGATTCGGGGTGTATGGGATCGTGCATTGACGTGAGGTTTGTCAAATGCTATGGGTTGGAAACCAAGCGCTACATCAGGCCTCTTGCAGTGCTCAATGCGGACGGCACGCACAACAAGGCTGGTCTGATTGAGCGATACATTGATGTCGAGCTAATGATTGGACATCACAAGGAAAGGATAGTCCTTGTGGTGACATCCCTGGCATTGTCAAACATCTTCCTGGGCTACGACTGGCTTCAACACAACAACCCAGAGGTCGACTGAAAGATGGGTTCGATTGAATTCACCCATTGCCCAGAGGAGTGCGCAATTGAGAAGGAGGTTGTGGAGGAGATGAGGAGGGTGAGAGAGGTGCGAATGGACAAGGCGTCCTGGCCCGCATACCTCAATGACTTTGCCGACGTCTTCAGTGAGAAAGGCTTCAAAAAGCTACCAGAACATTGCCCCTGGGATCATGTCATTGACTTGAAACCTGACTTCAAGCCTAGCAACTGCAAGATCTATCCACTGACACCGATGGAACAGCAGTCACTGAAGGACTTCCTCGAAGAGAACTTGAAGTCGGGCCGCATATGAAAGTCAATCTCACCGATGGCGTCACCCTTCTTTTTCATTAAGAAGACCAACAAATTGCTGCACCCGATCCAGGACTACCATAAACTCAATGATGGCACTATCAAGAACAAGTATCCTCTCCCCCTCATCAACAAACTTGTCGACAAGGTCAAGAAGGCAAAGTTCATCACCAAGCTTGACCTTCACTGGGGATACTACAACGTCTGGATCCATGAAGGTGATGAGTGGAAGGCAGCGTTCCACATGAACATGGGTCTCTTCGAACCAACAGTCATGTTCTTTGGTCTTTGTAATGCACCGGCGACGTTCCAAGCTTTTGTCAACCACATCTTCAAGGGATTAATCTATGACAACTTGATCATTGTCTACCTCAATGACATACTGATTCTCTTGCAAACTCTAGAGGAACATATTGAGACGTCGAGGTGTGTCCTTCAGATCTTGCGAGAAAACGGCCTGTACCTGAAACCGGAGAAGTGTGAGTTTGACACCAAGGTAGTAAAGTACCTTGGCCACATCGTCGGTAATGGCAAAATTAGGGTGGACCCGGTGAAGACAGAAGCAATCGCAGACTGGCCCATCCCACGAAACGTCAAACAGCTGCAACAGTTCCTCGGCATGGGCAACTGGCTACGACGGTTTATCAAGGACTACAGCAAGGTAGTCCATCTGTTGATGTCACTGACAGGCAAGAAGGACTGGGTATGGGAGACTGAACAGCAGGAAGCGTTCAAGGAGCTGAGATGACATCTCTGCTCACCTCCAGTCCTAGCCATTGTGAACGATGAGGGCCCTTTCTGCATTGAAGCAGACTCATCAAACTTCATGCTAGGAGGTGTGTTGTTGCAGAAGCAGGAAGGCAAGTGGAGGGTAGTCGCCTACAGGTCAGAAGCGCTCCTGCTGGCGGAACGAAACTACGAGATCTACGACAAGAAGATGCTCGCGATCATTTTGTCACTCAAGGAATGGAGACAGTACCTTCTTGGTGCCCATCACCCTATTGAGATCTGGTCTGATCACGCCAACCTCACCTACTTCAGGTCAGTGCAAAAGCTGAGCTATCGTCAAGCTTGCTGGCAGACAGAGCTCGAAGAATTCGACTTCCACCTTGAACACAAGTCAGGGAAGACGATGGGCAAGGCGGACCTGCTCTCGCACAAAACGGGCTACGACGAAGGCAAGGATGACAATGACGGGGTTGTCTTCATCAAGGAGAAGTGGCTGAACCAAGGAGTGGTGAAGATGTCATGTGATGAGCTGTTGGAATGAGTGGGTGATGCACAGAGGGCGCAGGACAAGTCGGAGAGGCCGACAGGACTGACGGACGTCAACAGGTTACAGTACATGAAAGGCAAGGTGTACATGCCATTGATGATGAAGGAAGTGGTGCTGAGGGAATGCCATGACTCAACCCTGGCAGGACACCCCGGATCATCAAAGACGGTTGAACTGGTACGTCGAGATTTCTGGTGGGCGTCGATGTTCTCCAACATCCAAGCGTATGTCTGAGGATGTGATCATTGTCAGTGAACAAAGGCTCTGAGAACGTTGAGGTCAAGGCCACTTTACCCAAACGCAGTCCCTGAAGGTCCTTGGGAAATTGTTACGGTCAATCTCATCAGAGAGCTCCCAGACTCGAAGGGACATAATGCAATCTGCATCTTCGTGGATAGATTCTTGAAGCAGATGCATGCGATCCCAATGACGACAAAGCTGTCAGTGGAAGGCATGGCTCAGTTGTACCGTGACCACGTCTTCCACCTCCACAGTCTACCGAAGAAGATCATCCATGACCGTGGCACGCAGTTCAACACATCAATGATGAAGGAGCTATACAAACTCCTGCACATCGAAGGCAACCCGTTGACGGCATATCACCCACAGACGGATGGTCAGACTGAACATGTTAACCAAGAGCTCGAACAGTACCTTAGGCTCTTCGTTAACCATCGACAATCAGACTGGAAGGACTGGCTCCCCCTCGCAGAATTCGCATACAACAACTGCGAACACTCAGCGACAAAGATGTCTCCCTTCTATGTGAACACCGGACATCACCCTATGAGCTTCGACGCAGTACGAACTTCCTCTACCAACATGTCAGTGGAAGAATTCACGAAGCACATCAAGGAGACTCATCGTGTTGCGAAGGACAACCTGGTCAAGACAGTGGAGGACATGAAGCGCTACCATGACTGAACAGCAGGAACATCGGCGGAGTACCAGGCTGGCGACAAGGTCTTCCTCGACAGACGAAACATCAGTACAGACTCACCAATGAAGAAGCTTGCTGACAAGTGGTATGGTCCCTTCGACGTTGTCAACAAGGTGGGAGCAAGTGCATACAAGCTCAAGCTCCCAAAGTGATGGAAAAAGGTCCACCCCATCTTCAATGAAGCCTTGCTAAAGTCCGCTGTCGAACCAGCCTTCGAAGGCCAGAAACAACAGCCACTGCCACCACCGGAGATTGTTGACAATGAGGAAGAATATGAGGTCAAGGAGGTCATTGACTCACATCTGCATCGAGGAAAACTACAATACCTTGTCAAGTGGGTAGGATACAATGAACTGACTTGGCAGCCTGAGACGGACTTTGGAGAGAACGCAAAGGAGGCAATCGCTGAGTTCTATCAGAAACACCCTGGCGCTCCTTGAAAACTCAACATTCCTCGCCAACAACTCCATCCACTCTTCGTCGACACCGAGCCAGACGACCATGATCTCGGTTGGTCGGGACGCCCAACCTTGAGGGGGGGGTAATGTCAGGACTCGAACTTTTCCTTTCTTTTTTAATTACCTTTTATCATTTCTTTTCTTTTAATCGCTCCTTTCCATTATAATTAATCATCTTTTCAATCATTTCCCACACTCCCTTCACATGACCTTCATTTGTTGCATTCCACTCTCTTTATGTAATCCTAGATAGTTGGGCAACCGGTTCTCACAAGGTGATCACTGTATATAAGGAAGAGGAATCGCATCTGAACACCTGTTCTGCTTTTCCTCTTACCTCCGTGACAACCTAGGTGAGACTCGTCCCTCTTGTATTAGTTTAGACTTGTATTAATTCCTCTTACCTTCACAACGACCTAGCCTGAGTACAGCATGTCCCAAGTCCCCGCTCGAGTATAACACGTCCCAGACGACAGTCAGCTGAGGCCTGCCCAGTCCGAGCCGTCTCCCAGACTCCCACCTAACATCGTTGGGATTGCATGCATCTGCTTCGAGAATCTATCCATGAAGACACAGATCATATTATGTCCCTTCGAGTCTGGGAGCTCTCCGATGAGATCAACCGTAACAATTTCCCAAGGACCTTCAGGGACTGCGTTCGGGTGAAGTGGCCTTGACCTTGATGCCCTCAGAGCCTTTGTTCACTGACAGTGATCACACCCTTGGACATACGCTCAGACATCGGAGAACATCGACGCCCACCAGAAGTCTCAACGGACAAGCTCCACCATTTTTGATGCTCCTGGATGCCCAGCCAGTACCGAGTCGTGACACTCCTGCAACACAGATTCCTTTATCATCGACGGGATGTATATCTTGCCCTTCATCCGCCACAAACCGTTGACCTCTGTCATCCCTGTTGGCCTCTCTGACTCGTTCTGCACCCTCTGCACCTCACCCACTCGTTCCCACACCTCGTCATGTGACGTTCTCACCATTCCATGGTTCAGCCACTTCTCCTTGATGAACATGACTCCGTTGTTGTCATCCTTGCCTTCATCATAGCCCACCTTGTGCGATAGCAGGTCTGCCTTGCCCATCGTCTTCCCCGACTTGTGCTTGAGGTGGAAGTCGAATTCCTCGAGCTCTGTTCACCAGCGAGCTTGGCGATAGCTCAGCTTCTGTGCTGACCTGAAGTAGGTGAGGTTGGCGTGGTCGGACCAGATCTCGATCTTGTGACGGGCTCTGAGAAGGTACTGTCTCCATTCCTTGAGTGACAAAATGATCGCGAGCATCTTCTTGTCATAGATCTCGTAGTTTCATTCCACCGGCAGGAGCACTTCTGACCTGTAGGCGACTACCCTCCACTTGCCTTCCTGCTTCTGCAACAACACACCTCCTAGCATGAAGTTTGATGAGTCTGCTTCAATGCAGAAAGGGCCCTCATCGTTCACAATGGCTAGGACTGGAGGTGAGCAGAGATGTCATCTCAGCTCCTTGAACGCTTCCTGCTGTTCAGTCTCCCATACCCAGTCCTTCTTGCCTGTCAGTGACATCAACAGATGGACTACCTTGCTGTAGTCCTTGATAAACCGTCGTAGCCAGTTGCCCATGCCGAGGAACTGTTGCAGCTGTTTGACGTTTCGTGGGATGGGCCAGTCTGCGATTGCTTCTGTCTTCACCGGGTCCACCCTAATTTTGCCATTACCGACGATGTGGCCAAGGTACTTTACTACCTTGGTGTCAAACTCACACTTCTCCGGTTTCAGGTACAGGCCGTTTTCTCGCAAGATCTGAAGGACACACCTCGACGTCTCAATATGTTCCTCTAGAGTTTGCAAGAGAATCAGTATGTCATTGAGGTAGACAATGATCAAGTTGTCATAGATTAATCCCTTGAAGATGTGGTTGACAAAAGCTTGGAACGTCGCCGGTGCATTACAAAGACCAAAGAACATGACTGTTGGTTCGAAGAGACCCATGTTCATGTGGAACGCTGCCTTCCACTCATCACCTTCATGGATCCAGACGTTGTAGTATCCCCAGTGAAGGTCAAGCTTGGTGATGAACTTTGCCTTCTTGACCTTGTCGACAAGTTTGTTGATGAGGGGGAGAGGATACTTGTTCTTGATAGTGCCATCATTGAGTTTATGGTAGTCCTGGATCGGGTGCAGCAATTTGTTGGTCTTCTTAATGAAAAAGAAGGGTGACGCCATCGGTGAGATTGACTTTCATATGCGGCCCGACTTCAAGTTCTCTTCGAGGAAGTCCTTCAGTGACTGCTGTTCCATCGGTGTCAGTGGATAGATCTTGCAGTTGCTAGGCTTGAAGTCAGGTTTCAAGTCAATGACATGATCCCAGGGGCAATGTTCCGGTAGCTTTTTGAAGCCTTTCTCACTGAAGACGTCGGCAAAGTCATTGAGGTATGCGGGCCAGGACGCCTTGTCCATTCGCACCTCTCTCACCCTCCTCATCTCCTCCACAACCTCCTTCTCAATTGCACACTCCTCTGGGCAACAGGTGAATTCAATCGAACCCGTCTTCCAGTCAACCTCTGGGTTGTGGTGTCGAAGCCATTTGTAGCCCAGGAAGATGTTTGACAATGCCAGGGATGTCACCACAAGGACTATCCTTTCCTTGTGATGTCCAATCATTAGCTCGACGTTGATGTATCTCTCAATCAGACCAGCCTCGTTGTGCGTGCCATCCGCATTGAGCACTGCAAGAGGCCTGATGTAGTGCTTGGTTTCCAACCCATAGCATTTGACAAACCTCACGTCAATGCACGATCCCGTACACCCCGAATCCACGAGTGCATGCGCATCTACCTCCCTCGTCTCACCCTCCACGTTACATCTGACATTCAGGAGGAGGTCCAGCTGGTGTCCACCAGTTCCCCTCATGAACAGCTGCTCGTACTTGCTTTCCTTATTCACACCGGTGGGGACTCCGTAATCGGAAAAACCATCGACGTTGTTTGCATCTATGTATTGTACAGACGGTTGGTTATATTTTAGCAGATCCGGATTCAAAGTCCCTTGTTCTACTCAGTCAGTCGCCCTGATGGCTATGCCTGACCACTCACAAAACCCTGCGAGTCGATGACCTCTTCATCATCTCTCTCCTCTTCCACATAGTCCTCCACTGTCGTCCTTCGAGTGTCTACGACTTCCTCGAATGCTGACTCCTTCATCGCGCCTAGCTTGTCAGTGAGGAGGCAACGTTCACCGGGCGCCACCATCTGCAGCATACACTGAACGATTCCCTGTCCTTGTGGGCACTTATCCTTGAAGTGACCTAGTTGGCCACAGATCCAGCACGCATGTCGGTGTTGCACCTCATTCATTGAGACGTCCATCGGCTGGCCGGCACCTCTGAATGTGACACCAGTTGCATCACATTTGTCAACATGGGGGGCTGCATTCTGATGGTGAGCTGGGGGTGCCTGTTGCTGCTGCTGGCATGGTGGAAGTGGGAATGCATGACCTCGCTGGATTGCCTGGATCTGTTGTTCACCCTGGTCGATCTCGATCGCCTTCTTCTTCCAGTCGTCATATGTTGTCGGGACTGGTGTCGACCTCAGCACCCCTCATACCACCTCGATGTTCATCACTCGCTTCAGGCAGTCACAGATGATGCTGTCGTCTGTTAGACCCGCTCTCATGATGATGACGTCAAGATCCTGGAAGAACTCATTGGCGGTGAGGTCCTTCTGAACCTTGGTCTGGAATTTCGCCAGCGCCTTTTCCTTCCAGTTCGGATCATCGAATGAGGCGTCTAGCTGCTCTTGGAACCTTGTCCAACTGTCGGTAAAGATTACGATGCCGGCCGTCATTGATTCCTCCATGTAGTTCTGTGCCCATGTCGCCACATTACCACCCTTCAAGTAGGAGAGAGCAATGTAGATCTTACTCTCCGATGTGGGGTATTGGCTCAGGTTTGCCAAGACGAAAAGAAGGACTTCATGTTTGAAGTCTAAATAATCGTCGCCGCCAGTGAATTCACATGGCCGGGTGACATCGATGCTGGGGGTCGGGGGATTGGCTGCAGCAACCAGTGCTGGGGCGTTGTTCGCCTGATGGGCGAAGGCACCTGCAACGATCACTGTGATCTGCTCCATCTGCTGTTGACTGAACCCTCCTGTTGACATTGCGGGTTCAGGTGTGGGCGTCAAAGGTTCAGGGGGGTTGGTGGTGAAGGGTCTCTACGAGTCTCGCGGTAAGGGCCTGGAGTCGGCGGCAGGAGGACCGTGGACATCGATGGTGCAGGCGATGATGGAGTGGCTGGGGGCCACCTCACTCTCCTTCCTTGTTTATCTGATGAATACCAGCTGTGCCGGACTTCACTCCACCAGATATCGTGTATGACGCTGCTGTTGTTGGTTGCGATGTAGCCTGGTCGGTCTGGATTCCAATGTGCTGATGCAGGAAGGGCCCATCGCTGTTTGTCAGTGAGATCTATCTTGACACCGGCGGAGGGACAGGGATGGGTTGGGCGTTTGATCCAGGGTCATGCCAACGTTGAACGGGTTTGTCAGCAAAGTTTATGATGAGGCGAAATGATGTGGCCAAGATAACAATCGACAATGACATTGACGACTGGACACATAACGTCACCCACATCCAAGTTAAGTGGCTCCTCCACCAAAGGGAGATGCAGAGAGCCAGGGTTGGAGAAGTCGGCAAGTGGTGACCTTCGGTCACAACGCTTTAGACACTGACGAATTCGTCGGCGTCTGCCTCGAGTTAGCACTAAGCAACCTCGGTATGTCAGAACTTGAACTTTCACCTTTTCTTTTATTTTCCTTTTATCATTTCTTTTCTTTTAACCGCTCCTTTTCATTATATTTAATTGTCTTTTCAATCACTTCCCACAATCTTTCCACATGACTTTCATTCGTTCCATTCCGTTCGTTTATGTAACTTTAGATAATATAGTCTCATGGTCGCCGCTATATAAGGTCTCAGGAATTGCATGAACTCCTTGTTCTGCTTTTCCTCTTACCTCCGTGACAACCTAGGTGAGACTCGTCCCCCTTGTATTAGTTTAGACTTGTATTAATCCTCTTACCTCTGCGATGACCTAGCCTGAGTACAGTGTGTCCCGAGTCCCTGCTCGAGTATAGCACATCCCAGACGACAGTCAGCCGAGGCCTGCCCAGTCTGAGTTGTCTCCCAGACTCCCACCTAACATGGTAGGACTTTTGGGTGGGGTCGGGAAAGGTCGGTTGGTGGTATTATGTAATACATGAACATCTGAAAACGTCCGGGCAGGGTTGAGGGTTGTCATTTAGGGGGTTTACACATCGAGTCCTTTGAGGGGAGCACTCCTCTAGACCGGGTGAAGGCGAGTTGACAGCGACGACGTATGCTGAGGATGAGCCTGGGTGGGGTTCTGCTTTTATGTTAGGCGGGAGTCCAGGAGACAACTCGGACTGGGCAGCCCTCGGCTGACTGTTGTCTGGGACGTGCTATACTCGAGTGGAGACTCAGGACACACTGTACTCAGGCTAGGTCATTGCGGAGGTAAGAGGATTAATACAAGTCTAAACTAATACAAGGGGGACAAGTCTCACCTAGGTTGTCACAGAGGTAAGAGGAAAAGCAGAACAAGGAGTTCATGCGATTCCTGAGACCTTATATAGCAGCAACCGTGAGACTATATTATCTAAAGTTACATAAACGATTGGAATGGAACAAATGAAGATCATATGGAGGGAGTGTGGGAAATGATTGAAAAGACGATTAAATATAATGAAAAGGAGCGGTTAAAAGAAAAGAAATGGTAAAAGGAAAGTAAAATAAAAGGTGAAAGTTCAAGTCCTAACAGCTATACCTATGTAATTGCGAGTTTTTTTTCCTCCTGGACAAGTATCGTTTCTACGGTAGAAAGAGAAAGAAAAAATCCAGTCTTGAGAAGATGGCCCATGTATCTAGGCCAATCAACCCCGTTTTCGGTTCAGAGAAGCTGGATCCCAGCTAAATTAGGTGACCACACCCTACCAAATGAGGCTGCCCTTTGACATTTAGGGCAAGACACACGTCCGAATGCAGAATCCATCCGGCCTCTAAAAGCGCCAAAGCACTAACCAGTACAGTAGCCGCTTCTCCGAACCAGAGAACACAGAAAACACAGTGAGCATAAGAAATTTCTGGAGGCTTCAGAATTTTACTTTTGTCAGCTGGGAAGGTAAGTTTGAATGGCCTAGAGATATGCGATTCGCTACTTGGTAACAGAACGAGAGGTCATTTCTGGAGAGAAAACTTTATTGAATAAAGAGTGTCGTGGATCTAGACTGCTTGTGACTGTTTGCTTGGCCTATCCAGCATGCACTGCTGCGATGACATGGAAAGTGCAAGTAATCTGTTTTCTGCTGATTATTCGAGGAACACCTGTTGCTACGTTTCTCTGTGCCCGGGCCGAGTCTAACCAACGGCAAAGACCCGTTGACCTCGGACTCTCAGACTCTCTAAGACCCTGTTTAGATCCACCAATAAGACCATGATACTATCATTAAGATAGGTAACAACCGGAAGGAGTCACAGAGCATCTTGTGTATTAGTCCGGATCCTGAGCCTGAAAGCAAGCAGAGTATTGCGTGCATCCAACGTATCGCGCGTTCTTACGGCCTTACAGGCGGATCCAAACAGGGCCTAAGGATCGGTGGGAGCCATTCTTATCAGTGAAGATGCGATGGCTGTGCAGTGATTCCCTGTATAGACATGACTGCCTTCTATAATCGGTGCTGGGAATGATCAAAAATGCGGGAGTAGAAATGCGGGAGCAAAAGTTATGCCCTTGAACTGCTGCCTTTAATGATCAAACGGATGGAGCAAGTGCGTTCAGCGACAAGTTTCTGGAAAAACAGAAGAATTAGGTCGAGTCCGGAGAGAGAGGACAGTGTGGTCAGCAGTCTTTGTTCTTTCCAGATAACAGTGCTAATCGAAGCCCGGTATCGCCTTAAAATTGATTGACATACCTTGTCCGATTGTTTATAGAAACGACCCTCAAAACGAGCAACTGTATAGCGTGGAAGTCGCCCGATTAATCCTTCTGCCTACAGAACATTTCTAATATTGACGACTTACGCAACTCTGTTCTCGTTTTACAAACTCGGAGAAGACCACCGAGCCCGAGTCTGACCTCTTAATCGTCATCTCGTTTGCATTAGATGATTCTAGCTCGATGGGTAAATTGAGAAGCCATGCGCTAGTGAGCTGTCTGGGGGACTTTGCGTTTGAGAACCGCTGCTGAAGCGAAGTAACGGACTAGAATTTAGAAGAGGGTTAAGATGAATCGATAGAGGAAGGGAAGTTATTGCCTGATATGGGATGCCAATAGGTTCTAAACGCGCGCGCGTTGACGCGCCGGCCCTGCTTGTCATCCTTTAGCCATCATTACCTCGCTCACTCAACCTCAGTGACCCCCTGACACGGCCAGCACGCTCTGTGTAGGTCTATAGGCATAACACGAAGTGAAGCCTCAGTCACACTCGCCCTTCTGGTAAAGGGGCGTCATTGATAGCTTTAAATGCGGCGGTCCGTCAAGTCGAGTACGGCCAATGGCATAGATCAGCCGGCGAAGACCAGCGGCCTTCATTCATCGAAAAGTGCGTCTGCGTCGGTTTTGTACCTTGATCTAGCGCTGATCCTTCAAATCTGAACGCGCGTACTCGTCGACTGTACCACGCAAACAGCGTCTAATTGGAGGCAGCAGCAAGTCCGCGACCAGCTCGGACATACGTCCTCCGACGATAGCAGGCCCACGACCCCACCATTCAGACTTCCCGTATGTACCTCTAGGTCAGACTTGCCCCGATCGATGTTGCTCACTTTCTTCCATATCCGTCTTGGAAATTGTCATGGCCTTTCAACCGATGTCCACCTCTTGCGTGGCTACTGGGATTCTTCGCCCAGATGACCGCACAACTACGCCTTTCCCCTCTCAAGCTCCGCTTTGTCGTCGTTGGTGGCTCCCTTGGCGGACTGGCAGTTGCATTTGCGCTCGCACGTGCAGGTCATAACGTCCATGTCGTTGAGCAGCGCGAGAGTCTCGTAAAGGTGGGTAGCCTGAGTCCATTTCCATCGTTGCGTCCCTCACGACGAGTATCACACACACATTGCTTTCCCTTGCTGTCGGGTATCATTCATCGGCCTCCCAATGATTCCGGAATCAAATCGCAAACTTGATGCACTTGGATCAGGATGCATGCGGAATACGTATCCCCCCGAACCTTGCGCGTATCCTTGATCGCTGGGGCTTGGGAAAACAGTTCAAGGAAAAGGCGATTCTTTGCAAGCAGCTAACGTTTAGGAAGTGTACGTCAAACTTACCTCAATTAAAACGTCACGTTGAAATCGTCATTATTACAGTGCGCACGGGGGAGGCCCTCGGCAAACTCGAGTATAGGGAGGAAGTCATGAAAGTCTTGGAAGCCGACTTCTGGCTGATGCACGTAAGAGTCCCCCTATCTAGCTTTGATGTTACGGTTCCTATTAATATCTCTCTTGTCCGCCAGTACTCCGACCTCCTCGCGCAGGTTTATGCACTCGCAATCTCTGCAGGTGCTGTCGTACAATTTGGCGTAACTGTTACCAAAATCAATGCCTCGATACCGTCCGTGACATTATCGACAGACGAAGTCCTCTCGCCAGACATCGTCATCGGTGCCGACGGCTATCATTCGCTTTGCCAACAAGTGATTGAGGACGCCATCATCGAGGAAGGCGGCGATCCTACAGAAAGGGTTGACAGCGGGACGGTCGTATACAGCATGAACGCCGACGTGTCTGACGTGACACTGGAGAGCGACTCAGAACTGTACGATATCATCCACAGGCCTGTTTGGACTGCATATGCGGGACCAAATATTTCTGTATTGACATCGCCTTCGGTACCATCCACTTTTACACATCTCCATATATAGAGTCTGACCTCCTAAATCTTGATAGCGGGACTACAAGGAGTTCAGTGTCCAGATCTTCAATCCCGATGTGCCGGGCACTGAAGACGTATGGGACAAAGTTGTCCCGGTCGAAAAAATCAACACCGAGGGTTTCCCTAGAGCGTTCGTCTCTTCTTAATCCTCTCTTTGTGTAACATAGTCTGATTTACGCACAAAGGCTATTGGAACTCACTCATCGAGCGAAGAACGCCGTAGAGACGAAATTCGTGAAGAGGCGAATCGAAAATTGGGTGCATCCCGACTCAAAGCTGGCCTTGCTTGGCGAGTCTGCTCATCCTCAGATTGTGCGTCGGGCCCTTGGTTTATCATTTCTCCTTCTCACGCGACTTCTTCATAGCCCTCATCAACACATTCTGGTTCTCTGGCCGTCGAAGACGCCGCTGTTTTCGGTGCGCTTTTCTCCCGCTTGCGCTCGCGCGAGCAGATACATACCTTCCTGTCGGGATACGAGGAGCTCCGCATGGACCGTTGCTGGGATATACAACAATCAGAAAGCGCGAACAGCGCATCGGTGATGCTGCCAGACGGACCCGAGCAGGAGGAGCGCGACCGATCTATGCGCGAGGCTGCGAAGCTCGGCTCGGGCGGCTGGGATGAGGCGACGTTCCGCCACCTATGGGAGAACATCCGCATTCTCTTCGCGTATGATCCGGAGGAGGACGCGGAGGAGTGGTGGCAGCGCTGGGGCCTGCTGCGCGAGCGTGCGGAGAGCGGCTCGGGCCGGGGGAGAATTGTCATGGACACTCGAGGCGAGACGCGCTACGAAAGACACTATGACGAAGAATCGGACTCCGACAATTCGGACAGCATGAGTCCCTACTCGCTGACACGTGCGGTGACTGTCGTCGTCGAGTCGCATGATCGCTGAGACCCGAACCTGAGTACCGAAGAGTCTGCTCTGTCTACATCAGTACCCATCCCTAACTTGCCGTCTCAGACATTTCGTGTTGTCCTCGTTTTGGCGCGACAATCAATAGAGACAGTGCGTCAGACACGCTCTCACCTGGATCTCGGTTTACGCTCTCCTTTACCACTTACGTCGTACCTCAAATACTTATCTGTACTTAGAGCGCTGTTATTCTTATCCTTCCACGTCAATTTCCCTTTCGCATTACCTACAATCCGTACTCCCGTTCGTATGACTTTGGGTTTCACTTCCGTCCTCTGCCCCTCATTGCTCCATGCTTCATGTGTATTGTGTCAACGTGCACTTACTCATGGACTGCATTCCGGTCCATACTGACTGACGGTTTTTTCACTGTACTTCTGGTCATCTCGGGTCATCCTTTCGTCTCATCGTATATTCTTCCCATCACGTTTCCACCCCACTTCTCTGGGTCTCCGATCAATCTGCCTCTACCTTCCACTGTGGTTAGGCAGTGCTTCCTCCGTTTCCTACGCATCTCCTGTGACCCCCGTGCACCTGCTTCCAATTTTTCTGCTTTTTCGACGCTATCACGAACCTAGACTTGCTAATACTGGCTATAATACCTTCGACCCTGACGCTTCTAAACTTCGTATCCATTTCCGTGATTCCAATCACGTTTCATGTATATTGTGGGCTTACTTTGCCGTGCTTAAAAAGCGCTTGACGCATGAATAGACTTCCTGCATTGTTGTACTGTACATGTGTTCACCGTGTTTCTTGCACTGGTGCTTGGGGCGCGCTATGGCGTCCTGCATTTTCCTGCTATGACTTGTGCTTTCATGGTTGTGCGTCCCCTCTGTTAAATGAACTCCTTAGTTTTAGAACAACATCATCGTCACACACTAGCACTAGCCTGCTTCCAAAGGTCAAAGAACACTGTATATGAAAGACAAAGCATATCTCGGAAGTGAACAAGTGAGATATTCACGAGGAGCCACGGTCTAGTTTATGTACAACTAAGTTCAATACCAGGCATCTTCCGGACGTTCCTCCAACCAATTCTGCGCTTTTGCTTTCCGGAGCTTACGGTAACTAGGCCCTTCAGAAGTGAAAGTTAACGTTTTCCCGTCCTTTACGTTCTTGAGCTTGGCTTCGACTACAATGAGGGATAAGTGGAGCGATATTTAGTTAGGTCACAATACAGAATGTCCGTGTTGTCACTCGCCTTGGAGCTTGCATTTCTCTTTAGGGTCTGTGTTTTCACTAGCGGAGAATGTGACTTTAAAACTGCAGGCCGGGTCCTTCTTTTCCAATGCTTCAGAGATCAAGCGATTACCATCGAAGGTGTAAATGAATTGATGAGTTGTTATTAGGAAACTGGCTATTCACTGTAGAACATACCCTCGAGCAACTTACGCCCCTCTTCTTCAGGATCTTCAGATCCCCGACTCGAAGATATCTTTGAACGTATTTTACTTCCGAAGCTCATTGTCAATTTTGCAAACTAGGACGGGGCTGTGAGTTTGCCAGTGATGCTTTGAGTGCGGTTCGATGTCTACAACGGCAGTATTTATAGCATCTCAATAGCGTCGTTGCCTCATGGCGATAATCGACGCTGGAGCTCGATATAGGAGTGGCTCCGCCAATATCATTAGCTTGCAAAGTACTTTTAGCACTCTTTGCTCCCACTTACAGAGCGAATATAGGTCATCTAGATGAAAATTGGCATACGGCGCATTCATTGCTTACTGACAAGTGCGCTTTTCCGAACATATTGCATCCTCTCGCGAGCTTTATTGAAAGGCGATTGCAAGGATGGTAAGACTGCGTGGCGTCTTATGAGTTTAGCATGAGCAAAGGACACTGAAAATATCTAGCGCAATCGGGTTTGCCCCTGACTTAGTAGTAGCCTTAGGAAATTAAAGAGCAAAGTAGGGCTAAATTTTGTGGAACTTGAATGAATCGGCGCTGCCGCATTCCATTTGTGGCGACACTCCAGAAAATATACGCTTCTTGCTCAAATTGCTTTTATAAAATGCAAGTGCTAATTGGAAGGAGCATGGAGAAACGATGAGTATGTACGGTCGAATTAGTAAGTATCTAGCTAAATAACCTGTGGAAGGAGAGTTGTAAATAGTAAATACTAAGTAGTGTTTTGCTCTGAGAGCGTGCTGTTGAATACCTTTACCATAACCTTGCTCTTCATCTCGTGTTAAGTGTCGTCTGAGTTTTACCAAAAGAATCATCAATATTCATTAGCTGGGAAACTAGAACGTCCGACTCACTCACTTGAAGCGGCGTATATACCACGGACAAGTTTACTTCTTGCACTATTATCAATTCACACGGATCGAATCCGTATCATAAAGGGTGTATGTTTCGTTTTATTAGGGGTTAAATGGACATTAAACCGGCGAGGAGGTTGGATCGGGACGAGCTCGAGTACGGAAGTGAGCAGCAGAAGTTTAGTGAAAAGCGGTTGAGAAACTTGAAAAGATACATATGTGTGATCTCTCAATTGGTTCATGTTCGAGCGGAGTCTACTTGTAAAATCTGACGATCTCATTCAGCAGCATGGCATCATTAAGAACAAAAAAATTTAAAAAAGGAGGTGCTATTGTACAACATAACTAGGCTTCTTTGTCCGAGTAATGACCTACAGTATTGCGTCGTACACTTCCAAGCCATACTTCACAGACTCACTCCGCTCGTCTCCCACGCAGGTACTCCGCGTCATTCACTCAGACGCTCCCCTTGAATCCCCGTCCGTTCCGAATTCCAATTTATCCCAGGCTCTACCCGATGATTATCCGATTGGTATAGTGTATACAAAAAATGAACAGATGAGGGGACCGCAAATGCGGCATACTTGTCCGCGTGCAGGTAGTACGCCACTTTCGCACTACTTGGATTTCCAGTCCTCAGAGTCGTCATCTGGGCGAAGTTTTGACCACTTATCCACCATTTCTTTTCTGAGCTGCCTGTCAGTAGCTCCCTCAGAGAAACAATGGAACTCCTTCCCACTCTCCTTTTGGATGGCCCAGACTACACAGTGATTCGAAGAGCAAGAAATAGAGCCATACTTAGCGAGGCGACAGTCTAGAGAGACCATTATACCACTCACCTTCGAGCTTGCGCTGTTTCTTAGGGTCCTTCTCTCCAGTTTCAGAAAATTTGACTCTAAAGTTGCAATCCCTTTTCTCATTCTTCTCCAGCAATTCTTTAGATATCCATTAAATAAAAATATGTAGATGAATTAGAAAATTGGTGATATAGAACTTACGTCTAACCAGCTCCTGGTCTTCGCCATCTCGGCCGCCGGATGATGACAGGAAATCTTTGACGCCCATCTTCTTTCCTCTGAGCTGGAGGAAGGTTTGCTTCTGTAGCCTGGATGCAGCCCGACGTCCCAGGCTCCTGTATATGTGGGATTTCAGAAGTGCAATGTTGCCTTATAATGACATTGGCGGTGGAACTGCAAACAGCAGCGGGCCCGCTAGTGCCATCAGTTAGCAAAGTAGCAAAGCACTCATCTTTCTTCTTTGCTCCTGCTTACCCAACCACATCATCCTCGTATGCACGCAGAATCGTTGTTTACATGGAAAAGGGCGTGCGGCGCATTCCCTGTTTGCTGTCAAGTGCCAAGTGCCCCGCTGTCCCTTGAACAAGTCGTATTCTCTCGACCCTTGGCCGAGGCGTAACTGTGAGGATGGAAAATAGTGTGTGGCTCCTGACGAGAACGCGACCGGTAAGAAACTAGAAAGCGACTGGAAAGCTCGAGTGCAAAGTGGAAGCCACATTCTGCGAAACGCAGAATTGCGTCTCATGGCAGAAGTTCCCGGGAGTTTCCATGGGGAATGATAATACCAGCGAGTGTTTAGCTGTATTCGGACGATGAAACTAAATATAATTATATGCGGAAGCAGGGAGGGCGAAAAGATCTCATTGAAGTGAGTGAATGGTTATTGCCAGTGCGTGGCGACACTTCGTATGTGGCGATTGACCAGAGATGATGGGGGTCCTTGCCACTGATAATTGCGTGCGCCACATTGCAAGGTATATCGAGCTATTATCGGCATGGCGTCTGGCTGTCTGGACTAATGATTCATGGATGGAGTTAGAAATAACAAATGAACTCACTTTATATCATAGTTTCTGCCCTCGCAGCTTCCGCCCCGCCCTCCGTTTCATTCATAAATATTTGCTTGCATTTTTATGGTCCATTCATTTACGAAAAAGAAACCCGATACCTGTGATTATTTGCACTAGAAGCGACACTAATGCTTCGGCATCCGTTTTCAAATCAGAAGAGCGGAGAACATCAGACAAAGCACGTACATAGATAGAATGGGACGTACGAGTGCTATTTTTTCACTTTTTGCTGCAATCACCTGCTCTGTCTCCAGGGCTTGTCGCAATCTCATCCATAGAGAACGCAACCGTCGCACCTCACTTAAGTCCGGACTCTTTGGGGAACGCGGGCTGAAAAGAAGCTGCGAATATTAATGCGGTATGAGGGTAAGACCGAGCAAAGAACATCCGAGTCTCGACTCAATCGAGCTTACCTCCCTTCTAGCAGGCACATTTGAATGAAAGCGGGGGACTACATTCCAATTTCCATGAAACGAATCGAATCGACGCTTCTTCCCGAAATACGCCTGAGATCGAATATCACAGATTCACAGTGCCGCGCTTCATTTGCGACGACTGGCCCGCGCAATCGTAAGAGAGCACGAAAACGAGTGGAAGCCCTCTCGATCTAGATCTGTGTTAGTATTAGTATATAGTCCGATAACCCATGAACCAAAGAAAGAAAGAAAGAAAGAGGACTATAAGAACGACCCCACACACCAAATGAAGCGTTCCGCATTACAGCCCGAGTAACCCGAAGACTCTGCCGTCTCGATGCCCTTTCATCACGGTCGCAATACTAATACTAGAGTAATAGCGCTTATCCATCTCATCCAAGCCACAATATGCATATGCATATAGGTATCGTGATCCCACTAGTACTAACGCATCGTTAATCGTTAATATCACCCCATTAATATTGATATTTGTGAATGACCAAGGACGTACAAACTCACTAGTACTAATACGAGAAGCGATCGCGATGCCAATATTATTATTAATACCGCAGATGCGCTATAGGCTTGCCTCCTCGCACTAGTAGTAGTAGTAGTCCTATGACTCCTATCAGCAGTTCACACATGTACGTCACGGTAGATGTCGGAAATTTAAAGTCTAGACGCGACGCAGAGTCAGAGCGGCGAGGTAAGACAGAAGAAGGGGTCAGATCAGGAGAAGACCGGTTGAAATACTATGTACAGTAGTGTTTCGGGACTACATTACAGTATACATGTAAAATTTCGACGGGGAAAAAAAAGAAAAAGGCAGTCTGAAAAGAAAATCACGTGCCTAATCATTATTGCGCGTACGGGGGAGGGTCTTCCAAGCGGAGTCGGAAATCCCGCGCTGAATTTGCTGTATGACTCGGACCGTTCGACGGGCAGAGAGTCTCATCGACAAGACGAAAAAAAAAAATCGCATTTGAATTCGGGAGAGGTGAGTTGCTACGGTACAACATTGAACATATACTTATACTTTAGGCTTTCTTTTTTTTTTTTTTTTTTCGCCTGGAACACTAATCTACAACAACAAACAGCCTGAGTAATGTATCGTACATACACTAGTACTTCCGCGTCCGAGTCCCCAGGGCCATCATTCATGATTGCTTCACCGCATTCTCTTTCTCGTTCTCGTTCTCTTTCTCTACGCATTTACGCATCCACGCCTTCACGCATTCACACCTTCACAACCCCAGCTCGTCCTCGTCCTCGTCCTCGTCCTCCGCATACACTCTCCCATCAGCCTCAAGTTCCCATCATCCTCAAACCTCAAACCTCAAACCTCAAACCTCAAACCTCAAGTTCCCATCCGCCTCAAGCTCCCACCCGCCTCAGCCCAAGCACCCCGCACTCAAGGCGCGGCGCAAAGCCCTCAACAACATCCGTACTAAAACTCGCGATGTTCATCGTGTCCTCCGTGCGCATCATCGTGCGCGCGCGGATGTGCCTCAGCACGCGCTGCTCCTCCGTGCTCAGGTTCGCGTCAAACTCCGCGGCGGTGTCTGGCTTCGGCTCCGGCTTCGGCTTCGCGGTTCCGTTCGCGTTTGTGGTTCCGTTTGTGACTGGGTGCGCGTGCCCGTGGCCGTTTGCGTGTCCGTTCGAGGATGCGGACGCGGACCCGCCATTCGGGGTGGAGGCATGTCCGTTAGCGGTGCTTGGGTGGTCCGTGGATGGGAAGGCAGAAGAGGCAGGGGCAGGGGCAGGGGCAGAGGCAGAGGCGCCACTGAGCTTCTCAAGTACGGACGCGCGGTCTTCAGGGAGCGTCGGCTCGAACGCATGTGCGCAAAAGTCAAGCGTCTTCGCGAGCTCCTCCTGCGAGAGCTTGTCGCTCACGTCCGCCGTCCCCTGTATAACTGCACACGGCAACGCATCAGCATTTCCATCCCCCGGCTCAGAAAAAAAGAAAAAAAGAGTGGAATTAAAAATAAAAAAAAGGGGGGGAGGGGGGGAGGGGCGAAAGGGAGAGGGAGGGGGCGAAAGGGAGAGGGAGGGGGCGAAAGGGAGAGGGAGGGGCGAAAGGGAGAGGGAGGGGGCGAAAGGGAGAGGGAGAAGGCGAGAGGGAGAGGAGAGAGGGAGAAGACAAGACAAGACAAGAAACCCACTCGGCCTGAAGAACGCAAACGCCCTATCGAAATTATCCTCATCGAAATCCGCCAGCACCGGCTCCTCCTGGCTCCTGATCTGCTTGTACGCGCTCAGCACCACCATCAGGAAGCGCGTGTACCCCGTGCCGACCTTCGCATCGTGCCACCGCGCGGCCTCGCGCTCCGTGCAGTCCCCGCGGAGCGCGGCGCAGATCGTCGTGGCGGCGGAGAGCGCGGAGGCGAGCGCGAGGTGCACGCCGGACGAGAAGTACGGGTCGATGAAGCACCCCGCGTCGCCGACGATGCGCGCGTGCGCGGTCGAGTACGCCGAGGCGCTGTAGCTGTAGTCGGACGCGCTTTTGATGTCGCTGACGAGCGTCGCGGATGATTCTTCTTCTTCTTCTTTCGCTTCTTCTTTCGCTTCTTTCTCTTCTTTCGCTTCTTCCTTCTTGCCGTTGGTCGAGTCGTTGATGTGAGTGGAATCGAAAGCGGATGTGGACGCGGAGGACTTGGATCCGGAGCCGGAGTGCAGGATGGCGAGCAAGGAGGGCGCGAGCTTGAGCTGCTCGAGGTAGAACTCGCGCGCGGACGGCGCAGGCGAGGCCGCTTTCTTCTTCGCGGTCGCGATATCCTGGTTCATCACGATCCCCACGCTCGCCGTTCCATTATGCAGCGGGATCAGCCACGCCCAGCCGCTTTCGTCTATGCCCAGTTCCCAGTTCCCAAATTTTCAGTTTCCCCAAAAAGAGAAGAAGATCAGTCAGATTTCATCATATGCCGATCTCAGTAGAGAAGAAGGGGCAATAAATAGCGTCAAAGGCCAGAAAACTCAACTCACCGCCCAACGCCTCGAAGAACGGCGCGTTTGCCCTCTCCGTGCCGCGCGCATACGCGCCGGCGCCGCGCCAGTACCCCCAGCTCGCGACGTTCCGCAGCCCGCGGTTGTACGTGCGCGTCTTCAGGTAGCGCGTGCTCAGCAGGCCCGCGCGCCCGGAGGCGTCGACGAGGTAGTCGAAGGCGATCGAGCCTGACTCCGTCTCCGTCTCCGGCTCTGCTCCTTGCCCCGACGAGCGCTTGCGCGTCCAAGTAGCACTGACCGGCCGCTCCTCTCCCGACTCCGATTCAGAAACGGAAGAAGCAGCAGCCTCGGAGCCGGAGCCGGAGCCGGAGCCAAGAGGCGCGGCGAACGCAATCGACGCAACCTTCACCCCATCAAACACGCGCGCACCGCACTTCCCCGCATGGCGAAACATCAGCTCGTCCGCCTCCGCGCGCACGACGTTCCACGCGTAGTTCTCCGGCCCGCCCGCCGCGAGGAAGTCCGTGACTGTGTGTTTGTATATGCATTTCGGAATAAATAATAATAATAATATTATTATTATTATTCGAGGCGGATGGGAGTTTTGAGAAAGTTCAGTATACGGACGAGAGGAGAGGAGAGGAAAGGAAAGGAAAGGACGTACATCCCTCGCGCTTGCGCCCGTTCAGCTTGAACGCCGCGCCGACCTGTGCACGCCGGGTTTGTGGGGGGTTTGCAAGAAATTGGTTTTACACGGGGTGCGAGGTAGAGAGTCAGTTATACGTTCTGCAAGAAGGAAAAGAAAAGAAAGGCAGGATGGGAGGGAGCGAGGAAAATGGGGAAGACGAAAGGGAAGAAAGACGAAGGCCATTATACAAAAAATCTCCCTCGGGACTCGCATTCCAATGATCGGCATGCACGACGCGACGCGACGCGGTGCACCAAACTCCCAAACTCCCAAGTCCTCGGATGTTAAAAAAAAACGGAAAGAAGGAAAAGGAAAAAGGAAAAACGCGATTTGTTCAACTCGGAAACACACACACACACACACCTTCTTAGTGAACCCATACGCATCGAACGTCGCGTCCAAGTCGATGAAGCGCAGCAGGTGGCGTATCGACGCGAGCATGCTTTCTCCGATGTGGTACCTGCGACATATACCCCCCCGGGTTAGTTTTATTTTTATTTGGCGTCGTCGGTTCGAGTTGCATTTTTCCCGATGTACGATGTACGATGTACGGTGTACGATGTATGGATGAGGGGGGCCAGACAGAGAGGGAACGATTTATCCCAAAGGTGCGAATTGGAGGAGGACGAGAGAGATTCAGATTCAGATTCAGGATTTTATCGGAAAAAAAACAACATTAATATCGAAGTGAAGTGGGGGGAAGAGAGCAAAACCGCAAACCGCAAACCGCAAACCGCAAACCGCAAAAACCGCAAAAACGAAACGAAACGAATGAAATTTTTTTTTTAAAAAAAAAGGGCGCACCTCGGGAACACCTCCGCCTCTAGCAGCACGACGTCGAGCCCCTCGCGCGCGAGCGCGGCGGCGGCGTACGACCCGCCGGGGCCGCCGCCGATGACGAGGATCTGGCATTTGGCGGGGATCGGGTCTTGGCTTTGGTTTTGGTCTTGGTCTTGGGCTGGGGCTGGGGCTGGGGTGCTTGGGACCGGGACCGGGGCTGGCGCCATTGGAGTCGTTGTAGGGGGAGGAAGGAGACGTAGATTTGTTGGTGGTGGATGGGATGGGATGGGATGGGATGAAGATGGAAATGGAGATGGAAATGGAGAGGGTGAGGGTGAGGGTGAGTGGTCTGAGGACGAACGGTGGTGGTGGTGGTTATCGAGAGAAATGCGCTCGAGCTGCAGATGAGCCTGATTGATATCCCCCGCGCACGCGCCGCACGACGAAAAACAAACGGCGCGTTCAAAAAAATCTCGACCGAGTATTATCGTAATCTCCGGGGGTTACGCGCATTCCAAAAAACATGGTACACCTCCTCTCGCACCCTCGCACGTATTCCAAAATTACACCTCGCACCTCGCACCGCGCACTAATATCTTTCCAGCCTAGTTCTATCTCCACCAAAAGGGTCTTAAAGGGGCCCATTATTCATTATTCATTATCCACTATTCATTATTCAGTCGGACACCAACACGATACGACACTTACCTATGCCGTACCTAATATTAATACCTAATACCGAGTGCCTGTACTGTGTACACCAGATCTCGTCTCTAGTCTCTAGTCTCGTCCGCCGCCCAGCTAACACTAGCACTAGCACTAGTAGTAGTACTGGTGCTATCGCTGTCGCTAGCGTTATCTCGAGGGCTTGGCGATATGATTATGAATGGTGCGCTGGGATTAAGGTGCGCGGAGCGGAGGACGGGCAAGGCGGGGAGCTGAGGGGAGGGGGTGCACGCGTGCCACGTGAACACCCGCGAGGCCCCAGGCTTTGAACCCGAATGGGAACTTGAGAACCAGAACCGCGGGGGCGCAGGCGCGGGCCCGCGGGGGGAAAGCGAATGAGGAACAAGGAACCAACTCAGATCGACGAGATGACGGGATGACGGAGGTGAGGCGAGCTAAGAGAGAAGCTAGAGCTGGAGCTAGAGGAAACACATGCGGGGGTTTCGGAGTCGGAGATGCGGCAGCGCGGGACAGGAGACAGGGGACAGGGGACAGGGGACAGGGGACAAAGGACAGGGAAAGGAGAGGAAGAGAAGAGAAGAGATAGAGGAAGGAATGTTCCATTCGGTGCCATGAGGAAAGGAGATCTGATTCCTTGATTTATGGCCTTCTGCTCTGTTTATTTCTTGCTTGCTGATTCTCTTGTTCTGGGGATGAGCAGCTGTTAGAACTCGACAGACGTGCCATGTATCGTGTCAGAAGTCAGAAGCCAGAAGTCCGAGCAGCGAGCGGCGAACACGCCCCAACGGTCACGGACATTACACCAAACGTCCACAGGCCGGTGTCCAGAGTCCAGGATCATGCATATGGTCGGAGAGAACTCCAGAGTCAGAGACCGTCCTCTCGACGAAGTTAGGCGACTACGTAATGAGTAAGGTTTGTAGATCGACGTGGCGTGACACGACACGCCCATTTATTTCGACTTTCCAAAAAGGAACTAGTTCTGCAGGTCAACTGTCGCCTTTACTCCGATTTGTTTTGATGTTTCCCTTCTCCTTCTCATTAATATTAGCAAGCAAGAACCTCTGGAATCTTCATGTGTCACCGCGTGCGGTCGTATCTCCGCGCTTGTCGTGCTTACGTTCGCGTTCACTTCGGGGGTCCTAAGCCTGAGCAACTCATGATAACACAGGAAATCGGTTACTCAGGTCTCAAGCAGCTGAAAGAGAAGGCGAAGACGAAGAAGACGAAACACGAGAATAGTAATAGTTATATGATCAAGTTGTGAGCACCATGTGGTATCAACTAGTACTCCGATGCGAAAGCGATGGCGAAGTGCGGCATCTCTTTTGGATTTGGATTTGGATTTGGAGCTGAATCTTATGCTAGGAGCTCGGGGACCCGTCGTACACGAGGCCCTACACGAATATTCGAAAAAAAAAAAAGTAAAACTTACGTCTGTTGACGGACCGGATGGCGCGGAGATGGATACCAGGATGGGTATGCTTGTTGCTTGCTGCCTCGTTGCTTGACGCCTGATGCCTGACAGCCTTCGTCTTTAGCTTGTGCATTGGATTCGGATCGTTGAATCCCTGGTACTGGTGCTGGTGCTGGTACTGGTCTGTGATACATGATGCACGATGCACGATGCATGATGCGTGGCGTCCGCGTGTGCCCCTTCCCCGTCCCCGTCCCCGTCCTCTTCTTCTTCTTCTTCACATTCGCGTCATAGCTTAGAGTCAGACTCATAGCGCACCTGGAGTGGTCATCTCCCTCCTGCTCTTGCTCTTGCTCTCGCGGAGTGATACTTGTAGTTCTACGCTGTGGACTTGGACCTGGACCTGGACCTGGGACTTGGACTTGGGACTTGTGGGCAGTCATCCATCCTCAACCGCCCTGTACAGTGAACCTGTAGTGTATCCCGTCTGTCAGTCCGTCCGTCAGTCCCGAGCAACGCTTTCCGGCTTCTGGCCCAGGATTCACACCTTACGACTCGCAACTCAACGACTCACGCCTTACGACTCACAACTTACGACTCAACGACTCAACTCACGACTCGACGACTCGACTCACGCCTTACGACTTGGACCGGAAAACGTCATGGGCATCCAGCCCGACACCGACACCGGCACCGGCACCGACGCCAACGAACGAGGAGGAACGGGAGCGACTCGGATCGACCTCCCGCAAGCGCGCCGCCTCGCAGACCTCATCAGCCTCAGCGTAGCACAGCTCGAGGCTCGTTCCGCTTCCTCTCCCTCTTCCTCTGCCTCTGCCTCTGCCTCTGCCTCTGCCTCTCCTCATTCCTCTGCCTCTGCCTCTGCCTCTCAATCGAAATCGAAATTGGAACCAGAAACGACAGAACAAAGAACCGCTCCCATCTCAAAAGAAGAACACGAAGAACACGCAGAACACGAAGAGAAAGGCCAAAGAGAATCAGTCCTGACGATCGCGAGCGCCGCAACGCAGCTCGCCGCGCTCGTCCGCCCGCCCGAGCAGGTCGTGCTCGAGGTCGCTACCGGCGTGCGTGCGTTCCCCCTCTCCTCTCTTCTCCTTTCCTTTCCTTTCCTTTTTCGTCTTTCGTCTTTCGTCTTTCGTCTTTCATCTTTCGTCTTTCATCTGATTGTCTTTCGTCTGTCGTCTGATTGTCTTCTTCACTTTCCCCTTCCCCCTTAACCTCTCATTCGTTCTTGACCATTACCCCCCCCCCTCTTCCAATTCATCCATTCACTCATCCGCTTATTTTCCGTATAGAAACTGACTCCTTCTCCCCCCCCCCCCCTTTCTCCCCCCTTTATCTCCCCTTCACCAAACCACCAAACCATCAAATCTCTAACCATCAAATCTAACCTCTAATCTCTAACCTCTAATCCCTCCTTCACCAAATCACTAATCACTAATCACTAGCCACCAATCCCTCCTTCACCCAAATCACTAACTAATCCCGAATCCAGTTCACCCTCTCCGCAGCCCTGCGCCTCGCCGTCGAGGCGCACGTCCCCGAGGTGATCCGCGCGCTCAGTGCCGCTCCTCCTCCTTCTCCTCTTCCTCCCCCCTCTTCTTCGAAGAGTCAGGGCCTGAATGGGCGAGGGCGGGGGCGGGAGAAAGGCGGGGAAGGCGGGGAGGACGACGTGCTTGGAGAAAGGGGGGAGAAAAGGGACGAGGAGCAGGAGCAGGAGCAGGAGCAGGAAGAAGCAGGAAGAGGAAGAGGAAGAGGAAGAAGCGGGCGTGCCCGTATCGGACATCGCGCGCCTCTGCGGCGTTCGCGTCGCGAAACTCGGTATGTGTGTCTTTGTTTCCTCCTTCCCCCCCTCCCCCTTTCCCCCCTTTCCCATTTTTCCACATATGTTTTTCTTTTATGCGTTTTCGTATTTGGTCGACCCCCCCTTCCCCCTCTCCCTTCCTCCGCTCCTCCCTTTCTCCCTTTCTGTTCAACGAAATCCCCCGATTCAACCCCCCCCTCCCTTGTGCTCTTCCGCTCTCCGCCCTTACCCCCATCCGCAAATGAAAATTCGAAATTCGAAAGCTTCAAAACAAATTTTAACAATCAACTGACGCAAGTTTCTTTTTCTTTTTTTTCTTTTCAATTTCGGTCTTTTTATCATGCGTATGGGGACGCTGGGGACGCTGGGGACGTCGGGGATGGTTTGGACACAATTAAAAAAATAAAAACCTCAAAAATGAAAAATAGAGCGAATACTCCGCCTCCTAGCCACGCACCATATCTTCGCCGAGAGGCCCTCCCGGTCTCTTCGTCCTCTCTCTTCCAACTCCAACTCCAACTTCAAGTCCAACTCCAACTCCAATTTCAAGTCCGATCCCGACTCCGATCCCAATCCCGACTCCGATCCCAATCCCGATCCCAACTCCAACTCCGATCACGGCTCGCGTTCTGCCAGTGGCGCACCTGCACCTGCACTTGCATCCGTACACGAATCTCTGGCCGCGGGGGAAGCGCGCTTCGCGCACACGCGCCTGAGCGCGGCGCTCGATTCGGGGGCTGCGTTGGGGGATATACTGGATTTGCCCTCTCCGGGTCCGGGTCCGGGTCCCGCTCCAGTGGGGAACGACGGGAAGAATAAGAGGATTGATGCGGATGGAGGCGACGGGGATGAGAGCGGTGGCCCGGGACGGAATGGGAAGCGAGAGACAGAGGGGGAGGAGGGGAAGGAGGAGGGGAAGGAGAAGGAGAAGGAGAGGACTTCTCCGAAAGAAGAAGAAATGGTGGATGAGGAACTTGAAGAGAAGAGAAGGAAGCGCTGGGCGGCGAAGTACGGCGCGGAGGCGCCTGGTGCGGGGCTCGCGGCACTCGTTGGGCTTTTGTGAGTTCTTTTTGTCTTTGTCTTTGTCTTTGTCTTTTGTCTTCCTACCCCTCCTTCCCTTTCTACCTCTTCTACCTCTTCGTATCTCCCTCCCCCCCCTTTACTTTTTTCTTTCTCTCTCGCCTCCGTCTTCCTCCTTTCTTCAAAAAAAAAAAAAAAGAAAGAAAAAAGGAAGGGAAGTAAAGATCTTATTTTTTATTTATTTACAGAACGGACGAGTCGATGTTCCATGCGACGGCGCTGACGGATGTGCTTCTGGACTATCGGGCACCTTATGCGCCTGCTTCCGCTTCTCCGCTCCCTCTCCTCTGTCGTATCCGGATCCCAAATCGGACGCGAAGTCCTCGAGTCTCTCCTCTCCCTCCTCCCCTCCTCCCGATGCAGTTCCGGCCCAAGACGCATCCAAAGACCAACACCAACACCAACACCAGCACCAAGGCGTATCCAAAACCAGAGACTCATCCGAAGGCCAGGACGAAGGCGAAGCGAAGCACGACGAAGACCCAGACCCAGACGACCCGCTGCGCGCGCCGTTCTCGCGCGCCCGTGCGCTCCCGCGGACGACGATGTTCGAGTGGCTGAGCGCACCTGGGAACGCGCACCGGCTGCATCGGTTTGGGTGCGCGATGCGCGGGATGGGGAGCCTTACGCCGGAGGGCGCTATTTTGAGGGGTGCGTTTTGAGTTTGCAATGCGATTGCGACGCGCTATGTCTTTCCTTGTCGCCCCTCCCCCCCCCCTCCCCCGCCCCCTTCTTGTTTATGCGCCTGCTTCTCTTTCTGGGATTTCTTCAGCTCGGAAATCCCCCCCCCCCCCCCCCAACGTCTTTAGAATAAAGATTGAGATGTTGAGACGATGGTGTTGACTGCGCGAAATGCGGATAGGTTTCGACTTTGCGTCCCTCCCGCGCGGGTCGACTGTGGTAGATGTCGGCGGAGGCGTCGGCGCCGCCTCGCTCCCCATCCTTCGGGCGTACCCGCATTTGAAGCTCGTGGTACAGGACACGGAGGAGGTCGTGCGCGTCGCACCTGGGGTGCGTCTCATCTATCTTCCCCCCTCTTATTTCCGGCTTTCTAAACGAACTGAAATTTTTTTCGGAATATGTTGGTGCGATTGATGATACTTGGTGGTGGCGGTGTGTGTGGGGTACTACTGTGCAGTTCTGGGAGAGTCAGTACCCGGAGGCGCTGCGCGAGGGCCGCGTGGCGTTCCAGGTGCAGAGCTTCTTCGACGCCCAGCCGCAACACGCCGAAGTCGACGGGGAAACGGGGGCGGAGAGGAGGGGCCCGGCGGTCTTCCTCCTGCGCATGATCATGCACAACTGGCCCGACGCGCACTGCGTGCGTATACTTGCGCGTTTGCGCGCGGCGGCGGGCCCGAGGACGCGGCTTGTTCTGGTGGATAGCGTTCTGATGGCTGCGTGTCGGGAACGCGGACGATAGCGTGAATGAGGAGGGGCGGGAACGAGATGGCGTGGAGGGAGCTGGTGGATGGAGGGACGCGAAGGTGAAGGAGGCACCGGAGCCGCTTCTGGCAAACTGGGGGACGGCCAACGGGCTAGCGTACAGGCTTGATCTTATCGTGAGTTCTTGTTTCCCTCCTTTATTCATTTCCTTTCGCGCTTTATGTATATATTATTTGTATTCTCTCTTTTCTTCTTCAACCCCTTTGTTGAAATCGTTCTCGAAACGTTTCCACACAGATGCTCGCGAACCACAATGCAGGCGAACGCACACTCGCGGCGTTCGCGGCGCTGCTCGCGCGCACGGGCTGGGCGATACAGGAGGTGCACGCGGCGAGCGAGAGCTGGATGCCGCAGATCGTTGCCGTCCCTGCTCCCGCACCTGCCCGCACTTTGGCCTTGGATACCGCTCTAGCGCTACCTGGATCTTCTCCTCGGACAGTACTTGTCAAGACCGAAGAAAGGAGGAGGAGAGTGGCGCCGCTGATAGCAGTCTGAACTGAAACGTGATCACTCGGAGGACGTAAGGATAAAGACGGGAGTGAGGTCGAAGGAGGTGGAGACGTCCCCGACACTCGTCGGCTCGCCGAAAGAGCTGCAAACAGAGGACAAGGACAAGGACAAGGACAAGGAGAAAGCGAAGAAGAAGGACAAGGCGAAAGGAAAAGAGGCTCGGAAGGGAAAAGGAGAGGGAAAGAAGAAGCGCTTCAGCTTCTTGCGCAGGCTACTACCTGCTCGGGGTCACTAACTCGAAGGGCTCGTGCTCTCGATTTTTCTTGGACTTCTCAGTCGCCGGAACCGGCGACTGAGAAGTACATGTACATGTTGTCATCGGTGTCGCACATGTTGTATGTGTATTATGTACGCAAGAGTGTAACGATTGTACCGGTCGACGTCGCGACTGTAAACCGTTGTAAGCCTGTAGATACTGTTGTTAGTGTAACCTCGATGTAATGTAATGCACTTGCGATGTCCGACATGCGAGAGCTTTGCCATAACGCTCCAGCACAAATCAAAGACCTTGCTAGCGGTCACTTTCAGATCTATGCAAGCAATTATAGTTCTCCAGGGCGAACAAAACGACAGTGACCTTCTAATGTATCCATATCCAGGGAATAGAAGAGCGGGTATGCGAGGCAGGACGGGGGTAACAGGAAAGAGACAGGAGCATTAAAATGCTTTTTACAGTGTGAGATCCGTAATACAAACGTGTCGTGGGGTGGTAGCAATAATGGGAGACGAAAGCCAGCGGCTGAACAAATATGTTAAAAGGCAGAAAACATAGGCACAGCCTATGCTTCAGATTCTTCCGATGGAGACAGTTCATCCTCTTCGCTCTCGTCCACCGTCTTCTTTCGCGGCGGATGTGCATATTCGTGACCTACAAAACTCATAACACTGTCATCACGAGTAGTGAATGAGAACCGTCAGCGATCTCTTCACAATATATAATGAAATCGCGCTTCACTATATCGTGCCGTCCGCGCAGCCGACCACGACCTCTTCGTGGGTCAGCTGCATGGACATCGGGTTCATTGCCGGCGTCGCGAGGCCCTGGAATTTCGCGGGTAGGTTGCCTAGAACACCTCGAACAGACGACCATACATTCATCGGTGCGCCCTCTTCGGCCTGCGCGAGGGCGCCCCAGACACCTGCCAGGGGTGTAATATTCGTGCTGAAGTCAGTGGGATCAGTCTCTTTGACATCTGATCCGTCCGCTCGTGGGCTGAGGAGCGACGTTTTCTTCCCCTTCGTTTGTGGGTATGTCTTCGCGGTGCGTGGATATGAAGATCTGGATGTGTTAAAATGATCAGAACTAAATATTCCTGCTCTGGGGTTAACTTTGAGGGACGAACCCGTCGATCAGCACCTGCGCGGCTGCTGAACCGCGTCGCCGTGACCACACGTCTCTTTTGAGCATCAACGCAGCCCAGAGCGACGTCGGGCGTCTCGACGACCGCAACAAGGCGTGGCGGGGCGGTAAGAACTGCCGCCTGCCCGAAGCGCACCGAGAACAAAGGCGTCGCAGGGGAGCCCATACGTGAGTGGGAAAGCGAGCTGACAGAGCCAGTGGGCATAGGCAGAGACGGCCGGGGGGCAGTTCCGCGAGAAGACGCGGACATGCTGAGTACCTTCCGACGCGGGCCACCGATAGAAGACGTTGACCGTGCGAGTGGGCTCACGAGAGACGGCCGGCCTTTGATAGGTGGAGTCGCAATCGATCCATTCGGTCGGACAGACATGGGCGAAGCTGGCTCCGGTGATGTTGGGCTTGCCACTTGCTCTGGTTGCAATTCTCCCTCTGTCCATTGGAGATGCAAGATAACGGATTTAGTAGCGCACTAATATCGATGATAATCAGCCACTTAGCATCGACCTATAAGAATTATGACTTACGGTCATCTGGGTGCCCTTGGCAGCAAACCATCTACGTACGAAAAGGTTAGGAAAGGAGTTTCGTTACTCCGGACGAAGCAGCGTACTGGAGCATATTATCGGGAGCGCGGCCAACATTGAACAATTTGGCACTCAAGACAGGATCGCTCCCACCCAGTTCCGAAAGCTTGAATTGTGATATCATCTCTCTTTTCGCTGCCGTCGAAAGGTAATGAACGCCCGAAGCAAGAATTGAGAAAAGGGTGCCTGCCACTCACCGATAGAGAAGACACGAACGATGCCGTCAATGGTGACACCGACAACACGCTCTCCCGTCTCCGCATCACCAGCGATGATCTGCACGCCGATATTGATCGTCGTCTGCTGGCCAAAACGCACGATCTTCGTGCCTGTGCGCCAATCCCAGCACACGAGAGCCTTATCGGCGCCCGCCGAGACAAGGTTACGAGACGAGAGCGCGACGGCGCGAATGCCGTTGAGATGTCCCGCGAGCTGCTGTAGTGGATTGAAGGTGACGGACGAGTAGAGATGAACACGTCTGAAAGCAAGTTTATGTCAGCTTCCGCTTGCTGAACGAAGTTGTCGAGCAGCTCACCCAACGTCGTGAAATCCTGCAACAAATACCTCTGCAGACAACGGATGATCGAGTCAAAGACAACAATCAATAGAGAGCAATGCACCGACCTTCTTCGAGAAGAAAGTCTATGCAGCTGACTGGCTTCTTCACCTGGAGACATTTCTTCATCTCTCCCGTTTCGATGTCCCAGAAACGGATCGTCTCGTCGTAAGAGCCACTGATCAGTCGCTTTCCTTCATTGTCGCTGTTAAAGGATACATAAACATTACAGAGAGAGGAGCTACGGACCTCGCAAGAGCAATGTCGTGCAGAAGGTTGAGTGTCCGTTGAGGAAGCGCAAAGTTTGCGGAAGCCCATAATGGAAGTTAGCCTCACGGTGGTGGAGAGATCGATACAAGGGCTCCCTATACAACTCATACTTAGTCAACTAGCAGTCTGGAGCGATGGGATGCCATACCATCCCTCCGGCGTAGGTGGCGGCCTCAGCGGAACAGGGTCTGTAGCAGTCAGAACCAAGCAATGATGACGCCATATCGCAGGGTTATGCACCAGCGATTGCCATTTCTTCGACACCTGTCAACAGTTCATATTCAGTATGAAGTCATTTATCTTGTTTATTTCGTATGGTACATACAGTCTCGACGCCCAAAAGTTCGTGGACTGAAAGGAACCTGAGGATTTTGATGGAAATTTCGGGAGAAAGGTTCCCAACGATGTCGAACGTGCTCTTGAGATATCGCTCCAGCAGCCCGATTTGAGTACGGATGTCTCCCGGCATACACGCTGTGCGAGAAACAGAGTGAGTAGGACAAAGCAGCAACAAAAAAAAAGCAATACACAAACGTACACTCCAAAATGATAGCCAAACTGAGATATAATGTTAACGAAGTGAACAATCGGCAGAAGAAGTGCATACGTACAGTCGCACGCGATCCGGCATCTTCAACAGGCGCACAGCCTTGCGCACTTCAATTTCATTGAAAATTCCTCGTCCATCTCCACGCAGTAGTGCTGCCAAATCCACGTCATCTTGAGTCTGGTATCCAGACGCACGCTGCATCTGCATTCGGTCGCGCTCCATTTCAATCTCTCGCGTCGCAGCGCGCTCATCCTCGAGTGACACACGCAGGATCCGTAACTCGGCCTGCAGCGCGTGTAGCTGAGCGGCAGATGCGCCATGTGCTTGCTCAAGCAGCCGGCGATACTGCGTCATTGAGCGCGCGTGCAGATCCTTGACATGGTTCAGAGCGTCCATAAACTGAAAGGAGGTCAGAAAGTGTGGGATCATGAATGTTAAACAGACGCGCCTCCTCATCCACTGCGCCATCATCTGTCTGAGTCACCAGGTCGAACGAGATGTCGCCGTCATCCCACACGCTCGATGTGCCGTTGAAAGAAAGATCTGCTTCAAACTTTGTGCTGAATCTAGTTGGCGAGTCCGACAGCATTGACATGTTCTGACGCGTCAGGGCGCGCTGAGGAGAACCGTTTAAGGGCCCGATCGTTGATATTGCAGAGGGTTGACGCGGAGTTTGATGACGAGGGCTCCTGGCTGGCGTTTTCTTCGTGTTTGGTGTGGACGCCTTAACTTGCGGAGAGGCATTCACCTGTGGAGAGTTGACCTTGGGCGATGCACGTAGACTTGACAAGGACATCTGCGACGATTTCGAATTCAAAGTGCGTCCCGGACTCGGAGATGGCGTTGTCGGTTGTGCCGGTGGACCAAGCTTGGATTTCATCGGAGTTGGCGACATGTTAGATGAGTTGACGCGTGAGCGAACCCCTGCAACTGACCCAGGTTCGGGTGGTGACTTCACAGGAGTTGTCGATACAGCAACCACCATAGGAGCAGCAGGAGACGTATTTGCACGTGCTACAACCGGTGAAGCAACAATCGGTGATGCAGAGCCCGTGCGGCGAGAAAGAGCCTGCGGGATCGAGCTTGATAAACGCTTATTGACGGCCGTCGGTACGGGCGTCGCGTTCGGCGAGCGCTTTCTCTGCCAGCTTGATATCGAATCTGTCTCCGAGGAAGCTGATGATGTCATGAAGCTCAACGGACGGGAGACGCGTTTAGGCGCCGTGGACGACGCTATGCCGGATTTCATGCCCGTCGCGCGCGTCACACGTGTGGACGTGGTGGACGGCGCGCGTACCGTCTCCGAGAGCGCTGTGTCCGAATCTCCACTCACCGATCTGGCATCGGAAGCACGTCTCGACGTTATAGAGGGTGCACGCATTTTGGATGTCGGTCCAGCATCAGATAGCATGCTTGTTGTCCGTGTTCGCGCTACACGCGTTGAGGTCACAGACGGCGTTACCGACGATTTAATGCTTGACGCACGCGACACACGCGTCGATGTCGTCGATGGAGCTTGACGGGAGGACATACGGAAGAACAACAAGAAAAAGGAAGAAAAAAAGAAAAAAAGAGACTGAGACGGCAGGCAGTAGAAACGAGTTGAACGCGGAGACTCAGAGGAGCGCGTCGGTAAACTGGTTGGATCACGTGACTATGCAACGCGAGACTTGAGCATCATGGATAATTCTGAGCTTACTCTAAACCCTTCTCATGGATATACGGAGAACACAGTTTGATTTTTTCGGGAGGGAGAAAAAGCATCACTTGTAGCACTTGCAATGCACTTTGAGTTTGACCTCGTCTTTTTGAAGTGGAGGTAGTTACTCGATGAGGTAAGTATGACCAAGCACCCAGTTGGCCGCGGGCAAGCGACGTTCACCTCGTCTTCTTGCTCGACTACTGCTTGCCTGTCGTCAACATATTTAACAAGATATGAAGACCCTGCACCACCAATCTGTATTGTCCTAATCGAAGGAGAGCGCGTCTAAATCGAGTCTTCAAAGGTCCAAAGGCTTTGTCTCGAAGACTCAAATCAGCCATCGTTTCGGTTTGCAATGAGCTGAAGTGGGTATGGTCGATTTTCATTAAATGAATTGCAAGTTTACGTGACTCTTTGTAGACCTGAATTCGATCAGTCCTTTGATTGCTGCCTCGTTGCCAGAGCTTACTAGTATTGTGCGAAGTACACACTGATTATCTGTCTCCGCATGTGCCGTATCGGGAAATGCTTGTGAGCTGGAGCGAAATAATTTGGGCCTTTTGTTCGGAAATAAATGATTGTCAAGGCACTGGCCAGCCTGGTTCTTCTCTCCAGGCTTTAACGGTCTTCCTCCTCTGGGAGTTTGCGCTGAGGCCCGACGTACCTCTTTCAAGGGTCCTTCTGAGTTCCCCGCTTCTCAAAGAAGAAGAGATGTCGATAACTTTGCGGGTCCTTTCGCCTCGTGCGGTCCTTTGTGATGACTCGATGGATGTAATCTCTGGGTCACAGCTTCCATGATAAGGCGAGAATGACACTCCGTGCGCTTAAATCTCCCCAGGCCGTCGCCCTTTGGCCCCGTCACAAAGCGCAAGGTGATTATAGCGCGTTGTTTTCCTTTGCAGGGACAGAGCTTGGACGATGACTGTGTATCAATGCGCGCGTCGCGATGCGAGTAGAAAAGCAGCTATGTCTGCTCGTCCTTTGGGAGTACCACCAACTATATAAAACATACCGTGCTCAGGAGGACGTCTACTCAGCTCTTGCTCGACAAAACCCCCATAATTTGTTGCAGACGAATGCCTCGCTTTCGCAATACGACTTCATTCGTTCCAGTGGATGTGCCTATTTTAGGTACGATGATACGGCTATATGCTTAATTTTTCTGTTGCAGGTCCCCGAGGCTAACCATCAATGACTTCTTCGCAGAGAATCCTTCCGCGCTGGCCAAGGATACATCCCATTTGTCACGCCGGTCGCACGCATTAAGTGACCCTTGCACATCGCCGGACCTAGCCCAGCTACGCGCGTCGATTCCTACACCCTCGCCTTCCCCTATCTCGCCGTCTGTCGCGCTCCCCTCGTCCACCCCCGCGTCCGCTCCGCCCGGGAGGCAGCCGCCGAAGCGCAAGCATGTCGCACGCGCTCAAGACGCGAACCATATCCCGCGTCCGCGCAATGCGTTCATCCTCTTCCGCTCGCACGCGCTCGCGAGCGGGCTCGTCGGCACGACGCAGCAGAACGAGGCGTCGCGCGAGATTGCGCGCATCTGGCGCTCGGCGGACGAGGAGACGCGCAAGCACTTTGAGGATCGCGCGGTGGAGGAGAAAAGGCGCCATGCAGAGGCATACCCTGGATATAAGTATGCGCCGAAGAAGATTGGGGTACCAGCGGTTGGGCCGGTGAAGGGGAGGACGGGAGCGGCCACGACAAGTGCGTTGAGGGAAAGCAGGAGGGCACAGCCAAAGGCGACTGTACGATATTGTCCTGCGCCGGCTAAGTCAAAGCGAACGCTGCTTACGCCTGAACCGACGCCTGAGTTGTCGCCATCACTGTCACCCGCACATTTAGACATGGAGGAGGACGAACCATGCAGTACGGATGAAAATGCCGAGGATGACGGGCCTCTGTTCAACATGTTTGGAGGTTTCTTTGAGTCGCTTCCGGGATCTATACCAGAGGTACGCGCAGATCCTATAGATTCATTCACGCATTCTCACCGCCGCTTATTTCGTCTACGTTGCTGATTTCCAGGAGACTAAAATGCCTGAGTTTTCATTCCCTCCTGAGGACGAGGCCTTCACTATCGATCAGGTCCTCGTACCGTGCCTCGCGTCGAGCATTTATTACAACCCAACGTTTGTACACGTCAATCGTAGGGTGAGGCATGCTATTGGATCTAACCTTCAGACCGCCGAGGAAGATGAACTCATGAGACACGCTCTCCGTCCATCTGCTCCGTCGTGGCATCCGGAGACGAGGCGAAGGCCCTGGGATGGACCAGATCCCTCCTTGTCGGCCCTGGAGTCCACACAGGCTCCTGCTGCTACTACAGATGCGATGGACGTGATCTCGAAGACAATGTCAATCGGCATGTACATCAACGATTCTTTCTAAACGAAGTCTTTGCTTTCTTTTATTCGATTCCAGTCTTGGCCCATTTACGAGCAGTTCGATTTTTTTTTCCCTCTTTCGTTCATAACCAGTGCACGTTTTTCGAACTTTGCCATTTCATCCTCCAAAATCAGCTACTCTTCGTTTGTCATTCTACATTCCTACACGATTTCTAATTTGTACTATAATAGCTGAAGCATTTTACAATTAGACTTTTGATAATTAGAAAAGGAGCGGACCGCTCCACAACATCTAGACTGTACGCATCATCTGAATTCTATTCCTCAGACAGAAATAACATTCTGGTGTCGTCAAGCAAGAGCCTGGCTCTGAGCAATAACGACTCTACATATAAGTTTTAGATCACGTATTGATATCGCAACTGATGAGCGGCGGACAGACGCACTGCGGGCGCAAAACATGTTACTAGCTGCTCCCGAATCTCAGAACAGACAGCTTGTCGTGGACCAATCTGCATTTAGAGCTGAAACAGAGACAGACTAGAAACAAGCGCAGGCAGAAGAACAAGATCCAGACAAGCCTGAGACAAACAGAATAATCATGATGGGACTTGAGCGACGTGACATTTTTCTTGTGCTGTGATTCTTTCCGTACCTTCGATTGAGTCATTAAACTGGGAAGTTTTTCCATACTTCAGACTTCAAACAGCTGTATATTTCTTTTCCCCGTAGTACTGCTTTGATGTGTGGGTGTTTCTTTGAATACAGACCGAGAACCGAGAGAATCGGAGGCTGTCACAATGTCAGCCAAACCCACGCCACGATTACATAACATAGTCACTTGATGTGACAGTCCCCTCGATAAAGGACTGTCTGTTGAAGCACGCAGCCTTTCCCTCGACAACGTCCAGCTCTTGTCGTCCAGCGTCCATCGCCTCCGACGCCCGCTCGCCGTTGTTGTCGTCTTTGATGGATCCGGTAGGTGCGCCGTTATCAAACGACGTGCAGAATCCAACCCATCGTCAGTCTATCCTGGGCTCCTTCCTCCGTGTCCGTCCACGCGGCACCTCCCAATCCCATCAGGGCCCGCCTAACCTCCAACTCGACCACGACGTCCAGGCCCTCACCGACAACGCGAGCATGCCCGCTCAGCCGCCGTCTCCGAATCCTGGCCATCGCCGGCGCCCGGCAGCGGGTGGGATCCAGCCGTCCATCAGCACAACCCACGGCTTCGTCGTCTCACCATCGGCTACGAGCGTCTCCGTCCACGGTCTGTCGCAGATGCTGCGTCGTCGACGCTCTGCAAACGGCGCACTCAACTCGAGCTCCGCAAACCCATCGATGAACTCCCCCGTGGATACACCCCCATCTGCTTTACCCGGTCGCCCTACGACCACCTCTACCAGTCCAGGCGTCCGTGCCCACCGAATTCGTCTTGTCCCCCACCTCGATTCGACTCGATCGTTGCACTTTGAACCGATCTCGCGAGACGTGCGCGAGGGCGACGCAGCACTTCGCATTGGACGTTTCACGGATCGCTCCGGGATGGGCGTTGCTGCGCTCAATGCACAAAACACGAACAAGTTGGCGTTCAAAAGCAAGGTCGTTAGCCGCGCACACGCCGAGGTCTGGTGCGAGCCAGGAGGGAAATTCTTTATTAAAGATACCAAGTCGTCTTCAGGCACATTTCTCAATCATGTCAGACTTTCTGCTCCGAACACCGATTCTCGGCCATTCCCCGTCAAAGACGGCGACGTCCTGCAGCTGGGTGTAGACTACCAGGGCGGCACAGAGGAGATTTACAAATGTGTGAAGATGCGAATTGAGCTTGGGCGCGAGTGGCAAGCTCAGCCGAATGCCTTCAAGTATGTTTGCTCCGCATTTTCTTTCTTCCCGATGCTTAACCTCGATAAAGTACGAATGCATTGAAGCAACTAAAAGCGCTCTCCGCTCAACCAGCGTCAGACAAATCGGCTGTAAAGGGCGCCATCGTGAAGTCAGGCATTTCAGACTGCTGCATCTGTCTGTTCTCCGTGACAGTTCACCAGTCTCTGTTTATTGCTCCGTGTTCGCACGTCTTCCACTACAAGTGCATTCGACCCATGCTGCTCATGCATCACCCTGGTTTCTCCTGTCCCTTGTGCCGGACGTTTGCGAACCTGGACGAGGACGTGGAAATCGACCTGGAAGATGCAGACACGGATAACGCAGACGGAACTGGTACTGGCGGATCGGGAATTGAAGGTCCCACACCGTCAGGCACTAATGCACCCGGCCGCGATGCGATGGATATAGATGCCGTTCTGAACGTTAGTGCTGTGTTGAATGCCGCAAATGAGGTGGCGGCGCAGATGAACGGCGGGGGCGCGGAAACGGAGGTCGAGCGTGATTTTGCACCGCCGAATTTTAGACGGCACGGCGATGGCGGTGCGACGCTGCGGAACAACCATTCGCCGTCTCCCGCTCGCAACGGCCACTTCGAAGGTGTGCCGGAAGACGCAGACGAACTGTTGGCGGAGACTGAGGATGAGGGTCACGACCACGATGACGGCGACGGCGACGACCTGCACCCGCTGCCTGCTCTGCCCGTGCCGATGCCGAACGGACCGTTACCCGTCCCGTCGACGTCGGCCTCCGCACCGTCGCAGATGCAGGGCTTCGCGATCCATAGGCCGATGAGCGTGCCTGTCCCGGCACCGCTTCGGGGGATGGCGATGGATGATGCGAGTGATGGCGATGGCGATGCGGAGGACGAGTTTGTGGAGATTGGAGGCGAGGGCGATGCGTCGGCATCGTCTGGGGAAGGTCCTTTGGGGATGGTGGGGGCGGGGGAGAAGCGCAAGCGATGACAGAATGTTGTCTGTTTTCGTCCGTGCTTGCATTTTCGGGTTTCCTCATTCTTCAGTTTCGAGCTGAATGTCTCCGGGGTAACTGGTCTATGTGTGGGTATGGCTTGTTTATCCTTCTCACATTGGGGTTTGTTGGTCTACAAGATTTATTTCTCCCGCATGTTCTTCTCCATCAACGACTCTGCATTACCTTCATTACATCGCTTGTCCCATCCTCTTCTTCCACATCCGTGTCCTCCTCCCGTTCCTCGTACGTATGTATGACTTTGCTTTCGTCCTTCTTTCCCCCATCCTCGCTTCCTTGGCCGAGGCTAGTGTTGTCTGTACTCTCTCTTTCCTCCTCTATACGTAATTCTCTGTCTTTTATATTTCCTGTCTTTCCTGTTCACTCTTCTCATACTCTGATTCAGACTCTCTCAGCTGCATGTTACGACCACGAGCCACGGGCCACACGAGACTCGGATTGGGTACTTTTTTTTTCCTTTTCACGGATACGTACTACCATATCATATCATATCATGAATTATTTTCGAGGAGGTGCATATGGGAGAGTCTGATCAATATCGGCGCGGTCCTGAGAACGGACGTGCTTTGTTCACACTGCGTGTCCCAAACCCTTCCCATTCGGCACTTGAGTGGGATCTAGGGCCAGGAGATTAATATTGGAATTTCTGTCGAATGAAAAATCTACATGTGCATTATTAAATAATGTATGCTTCAAGACCTTGCGATCGGGACCTGAGCTCGACCTTGACCTCTTCGTGACCACTACATAGTACTCGACGTCGGAACCTGCGTGGAGATTGGATCGCGCGCATTAATATTATCTGTATGTAAAATGACCCACTTCCACTACCTTCGCACCTCGCGATAATCTCCGCGTCGAAGGGTCCTTCGTCCTCGGGTCCGCTCAAAGAAAAACAATATTACTATGAGCTTCCGCAGCCGTAACCTCAGGCTCAGATAAAGAGGCCCCATCACTCAGACCGGCATCCCTCCAGCCTGTCTTTTCAAGATAACGCGCTCAATCTCCTGCACATCTACGTCTACATCTGAACCTGCACCAAGCTGCACATCTGCGCGTGCCGCGAAACTTGGATCAAGCGCGAACATGAGCGCTTCTGACGCTGGCCGGGAGCGGGAATTGGTAACAACAACAATGACGATGACGACAATGGCCCTCCCGGCACGCATCGCGCTTATTACTGGCGCCGCGCAGGGCATCGGCCGCGGCATAGCGCTGCGCCTCGCAGTGGATGGATATAGAGTTGCCGCTTGCGACCTTCAAAGCAACTTGGAGAAGCTCGAGGAGCTTGGGCGCGAGATATCTGAGATTCCTGATATTGGGTCCCTTGGGGAGGATGGTGGAGACTCGGGGCCGCGGAGGAGGTTTGTCGCGCTCGTTGCAGATGTGAGCAAGGAGGAGGAGGTGAAGGGGATGGTAGGAGGCGTGCATGGAGGCGTTTGGGGGATTGGACGTTGTACGTTCTTTCATTCTTTCATTCCTTCGCTATTATTTCTCACTCCGGTTCTTATACTTAGATGGTCGCGAACGCAGGCATCGCTATCGTGAAACCTCTGCTCGACTGTCAGTATCGCTATATTTCTTTTCTTTTCGTCTTCTTTGTTCAGACTGATCATTTGTTATCTTTTTCCATACAACGCGGTTTCCAGCAACGGCAGACGAATTCGACAAGGTCATCGCGGTGAACCTGCGCGGCGCGATGCTGTGCTACAAATACGCCGCGTTGCAGATGGTGAAGCAGGGGCGAGGTGGGCGGATCATCGGTTCGTCGCGTTCCTCACGCTCACCCCTCAACTTCCATATTTCCTTTGCGACTTGCGGGCTAATAATGCAGTGTATAAACGAAAGACTGATGGTGATGGTTCCCAGGTGCTTCGTCTATGAACGGCAAAGCTGGTGCGCACTCCTTTCCTTGCTTCGTGCCCCCCTCACCTCCCCCAAGTGATCGAAATTTACCATACCAGGCGCCCCGAACCTCGCCGGATACTCCGCGTCCAAGTTTGGTATTCGCGGGCTGACGCACACAGCCGGTACGTATGCGTCTGCGCATCTGGCATAAATATTCCATTGCCGGTTCCTGCACGTCATGCTCTGTTCTTTGAGAGCTGACCTTTGTTTCCCCGGACGTGCACCGTGGCGCAGCCTTGGAATGGGGGAAATATGGCATCACGGTGAACGCGTACGCCCCGGCGCGCATCGTCACTCCAATGCGTACGTCGTTCTCCCGCCTTGCTTACTGCGTACAACTTGGACTCGGACCAGACTGACTTTCTTCGACGATACACTGGATGCGTGGGTGCCAGTCGAGGAGTATGATACTACAGTGACTTCGATGACGGCGGGGATGAAGAAGGGTGACTTCCTCGAACAGGTGCGTTAGTTTCTCACTGGCAGTATTCTTGCCCCCCCCCCCCCCTTCCTCCCCAGTTCGTTGACACGTCGGATTGCTATGGATATGCATTTTGACGCAGATGAAGAGCAAGACGCCGCTAGGCTACCTCGCGGGGCCTACGGAAGTCGCGTCGCTCGTCGCATACCTCGCGTCACCCGAGGCGCATTTCATCACAGGTGCGTTTCTTTCCCTCGGTTCCTGAAACTTTTTTTTTCACTGACAATTCGTGTCTGTTGAATTGGGAATGGGATTGGTACCGGGAAGGCCAAACGGTGAGTCCGGGATTGCAAATAGCAAGTCTATGACTACTGAACTGAGCTATCGCTTCCCTTACTATCATGCTGTAGCTTTCTGTGAATGGCGGAGCGATGGTCGATTAAGAATATTAATCCCTTCTAGCCTTTCGAGTTATGAAGAAATATATTTTGATACATGGATTTATCGGTATACATTTTACTTTATTTCATTTTTACAATGTGTCCAATGCCTGTATTCGACTCGCCTCTAAGCTCAGAGCTTTTGTCCGTTATTCTGCGGAAGCTCCACGATCTGCTCGTAGCCCGGATACTCCGGGAGGTTCAGCTCAAATTTCTGCTCGAGCGCCCTGTTCAATTGAGTAGGCCAGGTCAGATCAGGTCAGGTCAGAGTCAGGTCCATCCAAGAGATTGTGCGATCGGAAAAGAACAAAAGAGAGGGAAATATAAAACACACCTGCTGACGAACCGACCGCCCAAGAAATGTCTGCCCTTGAACTCCTTCGCACCCATCTTCGGCGCGGTCAAACTGACAAGCACATCAGGCTCCAAGCCCTCAAACGTCGTCTCTCCCCCTCCGCTTCCTCCTCCATCTACTTTCTTGACTGTGAACGGAATCCGCCCCTTTTCGACGTCCCATCCGCTCGGGATGTCGACGCTCACAATCGGCTTGCCCGACTTTGCCAGCAGGGGGAGGACGGCGTCGAATGGCGCGCGCACGGGCGGCGAGAAGGAGAAGCCGAAGATCGCGTCGAGGACGACGTCGGAGGCGGATAGCGCGGTGGTCAGCTCTTGAATCGTTGAGGAAGGAGAGGAGGAGAGGGTTGGGATTGACATGTTGGTGCATTGCGTTTGGAGACGCTGAGAGAAGCATGAACTAGGTTGGTACGAGGTAGGGAGGGAAAGAGCAGAAGGGTACTTTGTAGATATCCTTGCTACCGGGCTGTTTACGCATACACTCAGCAAGTGACGTCGAACCAAATGAAAATCATCCACGTACCTTTGGCATGAACAGCGTAGGCTTGTACCCGAACTGGGCTGACCATCGTGTTTATTCTTGAGAAAAACGTCGTCCAGTCTTAACACAAAAGTTTGTCTTACAAAGATGGCGCGCGCGACAAGTCCGTCACCGCCCTGGTTCCCTGGTCCGCAGCAGACCAGCACGCGCGAATGCGTCGCTCTCGGGTATACCGCGGCCAGTGTCTGGGCACATGCAAGGCCCGCTAGTTCCATGAGCTTTGAGTCCGTCATCAAAATGAAATGAGCGTTCGTACTGCACACAAAAGACAAGTGACTGAACCGACCTGGTCGATGCTGAACGCGCCTGCGGCGCTCATCAGCTCCTCGTCAATCTTGCGCGACGCGTCAACGAACAGGTTACAAATAATGTCATGAACATGGATCAGAGCCTACTTGCTGGGCAAGTTTTGCGGACAGATAGCGGATAGACATGGTGTTCAGTCAACCGTGACAGAGTTAAATTTGAAGAAGCGATTCCGAAGCTATATTCAACGTCATAAGTATCACGTGGCTAACGCGTCTGCACGTGTCCTCCTAGAAATTATAAAATGCTTCCATCCTCCGTCCATATCCCCTCCGCGACCCATAGAGGGTCTAGGGCTTTCTAGTTCGAAAAAGGCCACACTAACCGCAAGACTATTACTCGGACACATTTACTGGATGATAGTAAACTATTTTGCGTCTGGTCAGTCCGACTCAGTCGACGCCACGTATAAAGTGAGGCAGCACGATGTCACTTTATGAAGAAGTATTGATTCATTTGCAGAACATACCTTCGCTTCTTTCAAAAATCCCAATGACTCCCGTTTACTTATCAGTTAGGAGGAAGACCCGTCTGATCTACGTATCTATGAGTACTCTACTGATTTACATCCAGATTCTAATAACACGGAGTAGTCTTTCGGCATCACGGATTCGTTCTACACAGGGACCTTAGGGAACGCAGTTTTCTTGAAAGGCAGCAACTAATTACCAGCAAACTCTAAAGGCTTCTTAGTGCTTCACTAGCAGATCTGAACGCGGTCCACTGTGCTCTGGCACTCTCGATGTTACAGTACCTTAAGTGCCCAAATAATATCCACTTCGTTCTATCGCTTCTTGCGCCACTGTTCATACCGTCTCATATGATCGTGATTCTGACCGAATTAGGACTCTTTCTGCAAGTTTTGCTTTCTTATCAGCGCGCTCTCTTCCTTACAACTTGCACATCATCGATCAACATCAGTGGAGCTTGGATCAAAGCCCAGGAAGCACGCAGAAAATTGAGGGGCTGTCATCTGAGCTCGGAGCTCTGTCGACAGTTTGCTTCGTACTCTGAACCTCTCTAGGTGGAGAATTCTAGTTACTGAATTCGAAAGATTTGTCGTATATCACCTCATGATGCAAGGTAAGTGATCCTTCGACAAAAGAGATGTTAGGCAGAACACAGTATCTGATACTATTGGCAGATCTTGATTGTCGTCGAGTGACGCTTCCCGAATGTCGGCTTCGCAACACAGTTTCTTACTGCGTGCAAAAAGTTCGCCTTTAATTTACATATATAGGGTGGCATTATGACCTTCGTTCTCTGAAAAAGATGTATTAGTATTGCGGTTTCTCGGTTTCTTCAAGACATGTACCATATACAAGTAAGAAAATCAATGTGCGTAATTGATCAATTACTAACTCATTCAAGCGAGGATGGGCATCACTTTAGATACAGATACAAACTCAACTTCTTAATGTTCAGTGAAGGACGTCGTCTGACACTGACAGAGTCAGACTTGGAGAGCCGAAGTTTGCATATAAAACTCCTACGGTTGTACCTGGAAGTTTTGTCTTGTCCTTGAACTTAAACGCCTAGTAAGTCATCTCACTTGTTCTTATGAACCGCTAGAACCCCTTACGACAAACATCTTGCAATCCAGATCTTTACAGAAGATGATGGGTAATTGGTCGCATCGTTAGTCTCCGCTCACAGATCCAACGCTGAACACTGCCATGACTTTGCCATAGTACCTATCTACCTGCCATGATCAGTATCACGGGGTTCGCCGTCTGCACATCAAGAAAGTTTATCATCAGCGGCCTTAACTATAGTCTTCCAGCCCCTAACATATTCTCGAAATATGCTAGTGAAAGGATGCAGAGACTCTTGTTTATCAGCCTTCGGGCTTTGTCGTTATCAAACGAGATGTGGACAAAATGTCTAGGCAGGCAATGTTCTTACTCAAAATCGAACTCTATCGCTTGTGTGTGTCTTCTTCTCTGGTTCCCGACGGGCGCACGGCAGATCTTGATGATCACTGTCAGGTGAGCTACTAGGCTGTTTCAGTGTCTCCTATTTAATCTACTTTGGCTGCTCACAAGCACCATGTTCGTCTCACCTTAACTACCCAACCAAGTCAGAGCTCTGGCAGTCCACCAAAAACAGTCCCCTAATCCTCTTCTGAAATGTCTTCCCCCAGTGAATCGAAAAAGCATATACAAGGTCTAGCAGAACAGAGTTACGCTATGAGCGTAAGTTTTCGCGACGTTTGTGTGGATGCATCGAGCTTACCTTGTTGCCTGAAGTTCACACTGGTAGCGACTATGGCCTTACTGGTGAGAAATAAAACTTGTTGGTGACGTACTTCACCATTTCATCCTCCCCACAGGTGTACGACTACCTCCTCACTTTCAAACACGAGGAGCGTCTCGTCTGGCCCTCGCGACTCTCACCCATCAAAGTTGTTTTTCTGCTTAATCGTTACCTCCCCTTCGTCGGTACGGCTGGGTTGATTTACGGTACGAGAGCTGATGTTATATCTTTGAAGCTTGCTAAATAATCAATGCGGTTATGAAATTGTAGTTTCAGCTGACGTGAAGCACCATAGTCACGTTAGTGCTCGCCAAGAATGTTTATTTCACCTTGTGCATCAGACTGAACCGGGATTCACTAGATCTGCAAGCCAGGTTTCTTAATCTTCGGCAGTGTGTCTTCAACTCTATCTCCTCTCTTTCTATCGCACGCAGCTTTTGCTGATTCTCTTTCCTTACTCCGACCTAGGCCTGATCTTTATAAGTTACACCATAGCGGAACGTGTGTCCAAGTAGCCTCCTCTATATTGTCTGTAAATGACGCTAACCGGGATTCCGTAGTCATCCTTTACGTACGGGCATACGCTGTATGGGAGTGCAGGCGTTCTGTAGGAATTGTCCTTTTCTTTACCCTCTTAGTAAGTTAACCACCAGTACTCTCTCGCCTCACCGTCTGAAGTACGTTCGTCAGTTGGTGTATGCGATAGGGTCGACTTACATTGCTATCTTCTTCCGGTCTCTGGAAGGTCCGTGAATTTCTTCTCTTATTTTGTAAAACTGCTTATGACTACGTTTCATGGCAGTGATTGAAGTGCATGTACTGCCTACTGGCTGTATCTTGGAGTTCAAGGATCAAGTTGGGTGGGTCGCCTTCGTTGTACTCATAGTCTCGGAGACATGTAAGCACATTGTATTGTGTCTGTACCTGAATCCCTCCTAATTCTACACACAGTCGCCCTAGCGGTACTTCTAATTAAATCATGTAATATACTAAGTGACACTTGTTTTTGTTTGCACGTCAACTTACATTTTTACTCCTATCTAGCTCGGCTGGAGCACTCAAAGATAATGCGCACGATTTATGCAGATGGTGAGTGTTTTTTCGCTGACAGTCTCTTGTTGAAAATACTGGGATTGATGGGACGCCTAGGGATTACTTACTACTTCTTCATATTCAGTACGCGTTTCTTCCGTCAGTGTCGTTAATTCTCGCACTTATTGACCGCCTACACAAGTATCATCCCTGGTAAATGTAATTATCCTTCGATTGGCACCGCCGAATATCTGCAACTTTTTACTCGCGTTCGTAGGCCCGATAACCACCATCGTAAAGAAACCTGACGTTTAATTTACTCGCAGAACTCAAGCTGCACTTCATAGCATATTTTGCAGCCGCCTACTTCTCAATATCCGAGGTGCATATGAGTCAATCTCGACGTCGATATATACAGTCAGAGACGGCACGGAAACCCAAGTCCTCGATACTGTTGCTACAGTCTCCACGTTCACGGCGGCTAACAGGTCGACGGTTTAGACCCATAGGTATCCCCGAAACTTTGACCATGTCAGATATTTTTTTGTAATTTGAGGGTGACGATCTGTATGAGCGCTCTGGGCTACGTGAATAAAAAACATTCTTCAGAAATCCAGAGAAGTCGTATGCCTTATATCGGAGGGTGGCAATGCATCAGCCAAACTAACGGCCACCGAGAAAAATGTTTTATGAACTACAACACGGTACTGGTTCCTAGCGTCCTCAGAGAAACGCAACGGGATTAAGCGCAGATAATACAAGGAGATATTAATCATTGTTGACATGTTCGCGATCAGTAATTTGTTTCCAGGAGACAGAAATACAAGTACATTCGGCCATATTCACTATTCACGCACGAACCCAATGCTCTCCGAAGAGCTCTCGCAAGTCTTCCACAAACTCGACTGGACTATCAAGAGCAGGGAAATGTCCCCCATTGGAGTGCTCTGATGATGTGAATCCGGAAGTTAACGAAGGAATAGAGGAAGATAATAAAAATCGCTAATACTCACCCTTATAATAGACCAAAGGACCAAATTTTGCAATATCGCGTTTGGGAGCACTGCCTATTTCAAAAGGCTATGGCGTACCATAATCAATAAGTGACGAGGCAGGAAAGGCAGCGAAAACTCGTACGAAGGCAGAGAAGCCAAACTTGTTTTTCAGAAGCCATTTATTTCCCTTGACTCCTTCGTTAATCTCAAACCGCTCTTTTTGAGCCTGCAAAAATAATAGAGAATGGAGGAACGAATTCAGTCTCATATTACTGCTCAAGGAAGCAGGATTACGATGCAACGAACCTGGTTGTAAATCACGACCGATGTCGCGAAGGATCCACTTAGATAATAAAGAGCGACGGTGTCTAATATATCCTGGGGATTGATACGCTCCGGGTCCGACCAGGAGTAAATCTTTTCGCCTATGTATGCCAGGACAGCAAGCGGAGAAGAGGCGATCGCTATTCCGATGGTGAAAGGCTGCAACCCAGAATATTTCTCAGTAAGCTGGAGGACTTTTTGAATAATCGCCCGCGTGCCTTTGTCCTTTGAATTTCATAGTACCCCGTTCCACTCGAACTGAACTCATTTGCACGAGCGACAACCCGCTTCTCTATTTCCGAGTAGGTACTGGTATCTGAGTCCGGTTCAGGTTTTACCCTGAACATATTGAAGTGCATGACTAAGAGCGAGTCTGGGAATAGACAACCCATGAGACGCAGGATAGCGCTTCCCTAAGAGGGAACATAGTGTGGTCAGATGTGCCTACATCCAACATGTATGGAGTGTAAGTGATATTAATGCATACCCAGTCACCGCCTTGTCCTACATATTTTGTATATCCAAGAACCGAAGTCATAAGTCCGTTGTAAACCCGTGCGTTATCAGCGAGGCTCCAGCTGTCACGCCTCGGAAGTGTGGACAAGAAGTAGCCAGGTATCGACGGCACTACCACGTGGAAGCTGTTTGGGGGACTACTAAACCAAGACCACCGTTATACAATCATAAAGCTCACGCTGGCAGCTCAGGACTCGCTGGGTTGACCAACGGCTCAATAACCTTGCTAAAGTCGTAGAAAGTGCCTATCTCTCGAAATGAGTCAATACGAAATGAGATAGATTAATGGCAAGACGCACCCGGCCATCCATGTAAGAGAATAAGGGGAATCGCATCGCTTCGGGAGCTCTTCACATGTATAAAGTGCAGGTCCAGGACATCTCCTTCGTGTTCGTAATGAACCAAATAGTTATCGAATTTCGCGATTCTCTTTTCGAGAGCATCCCAGCTCCATTCAGTTTGGAACATGGTCCTTAACTTTTTCAAGTACTCGTAGTCAATGCCGAGCTTCCACGGCTTATCTGCGTCAATTGGTGCTCTATCAGTAAATGGTGCGGCTTTGAGCAGAGCCAGCATGTTCTGCACGGTCACAGCATCGTATTTAACATCGATACGTTTCGGGACCCCGAAAGCCATGATACGCCTATATGCTCGAGTCTAGCCTAGTTTCAGTTGAAGGTCGATTTCAACCTTTGTGATTCTTGCAGATGCTAGTGTTATAGCCAGACCTTTTGATATAAGGGTGCCCTGTGGTCAGGCAAGATGATGGTACAGTCAGATGAGAGTTTATCAGCCAACGGACGCAATGTCTCATAACCGTGACTTAGTAACACAATGTCCCTCGCCCTCTGAATAACTCACAATCACAATACGATCGCTTGATCATCTGATGCAGATCACTAAGCTTTTTATCAGATGCCAAGCCAAGCCGTAAAGTCGCTACGATACTCAGTAGTGCATGTCTCCGTGATAGTCAGAGTGCGTCAAAAGTATGTCTTATGTATTTGCACGATAAAGGCGGCTACAAACCCGTACCCTCCTTATGATGACATCTACTCCTTATCAGAATGCTGCGCCATATGAATCAAACAGAATAATGCGCAAAAATTGACAATTGACTTCTGATAATCAACGATCACGATTTCCCGGAGGAGCTCAACCAATGAATCATTATTGTGCCCTGGCATCGAAGGTTCAAGCCAGTTTGAGTGTAATCCAAGCAGCCAGAGCTTACTTACTAATGACACCCCTAGAGGAAGTCGATTGGATTTTAGTAGTTTTTCTTTGTCTTTTTTTTTTTGGCCCTGACGAACGTTTGGCTTTGATGATTGCCTTGCATCACCCATCGTAAGGGCGTCGCCTTTTGAGACTGAAATTCTAAAAGCTGGATGGACAAAGCATCCATATGAAGCTGTCAACAGTGAGGCTGGCATTTGAAAGTGATCCCATACACGAGGAACGACGAGGTGTTGCTTCTCCGCTTTTCTTGATAAGAAGAACGTTATAACGAAGGTGGATGAAGACAAAAGGGGGCGAGTAACGGACGAGGACGTCGTAGACGGGAATGAGTTGGGTGGCATCAACAATGACATAGAAGACAACCAAAACAACAGAACGCCGCGATCCGCGGTCAACGAGTTGCCACTTCCATGACGTTTCTTTCTCTGACTTTGCGGCTGAAAAAGAAGGAAGACCGGAAAAATCTGCTGCAAAACAAATTTGGAGTCACATGAGAAGGTTTTGGCCAGATAAGCAGGAATCGCACAAGCCTTGTATCACATTTCACGCGCACTTTACCCGCCTTCCGCCTCCACGGCAGAAGGCCACCGACACGCGCACGATCCGAGGTCATTCTTTACCGGTCTGGGCTCGCCGCGCCTCCCTTTTCTCTTCAAAGAATGCGTGGACATCGGCCTCATTCACAACCTTTCCTTCTTGCGCGAAGGGTCGCAGGTACGAAAGCAGGTCATCTCTGTTTAGCATTCAGACAGAATTGTATGAGCGAATGGAGAAACTGCGTTTGCCAGGAGAGATGAAAAAATTTTAGGTGCGGAAGGTACCATGGTGGACGGAAGGGATGGTACTAAGGAGAAGAACGGAAAGACGTACCGCATCTCATTGAATGCTTGAATTCCATCGATCGCACGTTCTCGTGGGAGTGACTGCAGGGCACGCATACCGAGCTCCTCTAGTGAAAAGCCTGATGGATTGTCGTTATCAAGAAGTCGTTTTGGATTTGAGAGTCAGTCGCTTTCAATCCTGCACAATTATCAGCAGGAACACACCAGAGTCTGGGTCTTCAGGAGGTTCATACGTCTCCTCCTCTTCAAGAAGATAAGGCCGTGCCGTGAGTGGGATAAGGCACTACACGAAGAACAGAGATTATGTTAATATTATGGTAAATTCAAATTTAATATTAGAGCAAGAAGGGAGCATTCGAAAATAGAGTTGGAGCAGTAAAGTTCCATACGTGCCTCGTCACATCGACACCATCGTGCTCGCCAGCCATCTGTAAAGAAGACGTCTCCCGCGCCAAGATCATAATTCGGAGGGTCAGAAGAGACATAATGCAGAACATTGACAGCCTTTTCAGGCTGTTGCGGAGCAATGCAAGCTGATTTTGAAATTATAATTTCAGCAGCTGATCCACCAGCTTCGTTTGCAGAACCTGTCCGAGGACGTTTGGTGCGCGTCTCCTCGGAGGCTCCAGAAGTTATGGCTTCCAGCGTTCTCTTGCTTCCAGCGGCATTGACCTGTTCGATTCCGGACTCCGATAAGCTGCGCCCGATGCCTGACTCGGAGTCCACTCCAACTTCTACCTCGATGTCCTCGGAGAGGTCACCGATAGTGGTCCATGGTGCGTCCACGTCATCACGTATCACCATCATCATACCCTTTGTGCCTGCCCAACGCCGCAGAGTTGAGTTCGAAAGAACGCAAGACCGGCATATGAAGGCGTCGTAATCGATGTCCGTCAGGAGAGGCGGAGGTAGGCCTGATGAGGACGCCTCAGATGCGACTTCGTCCGCCTCGGCGTTCGGCTCGGTGTCGGATGCTTTGTTCGTTGAGGATGCAGATGCGAGAACCGGCGTGACATCGCGAGAATGGGGACGCTCGCGCAAGTTAAGGCAGGACTCGTGGAACCAGTCCTAAGAAATGGAGTGAATAGACGCGTGCAAAAAGAAGAGAGAGATCTAAGGTCCTAAACTCACCTCACATGCCAAACACTGAATCATCGTTTCTCGCTCCTGGTTCGCATCGTAAGATCTCCCACACCGACAAAAGATGCCCTTAAAGTTCTGCCCATACGTGTTGTCTGAATTATCCACTTCACACGTCTTGTGCAACGTGCACGGATGCTCAATTGCACTAGTCGGACAGTCGCACCGAAAATGACGCTTCGGGAAGAGCTCGACCTGCTCATGATTCGTATGGCATGCGATAGAACATGCGGAGCAGATTCCACGAGGCAAAGCACACGTCAGGCAAAGGTAGACGGCCTGGCGAATGTAGCCTAACGAGTAGGTACAGGCATTGAACTGGTGTGGGAGGGCTTCCGCAGCTTCATTGATGAGGCGCGCCTCAGATGCAAGTATGGTAGATAGAGATTCGGCCATGATTTTTTGCTTGATAAGGTTTGTATGTTTCCACAATGCTCTTTCCTTGAGGCAAGCTGTGCATGAGTTCAGATGGCATTCAACTTGGGCGACTGATTTACTCACCGAGAACCTATGCGCGAACGTGCGCGAAAAGGTCGAAACCCTAGCGTTCTCAGTACTCCGTTCTCAAGCTTCAATCGCACAACACCAGATTGGGGCAGTCCTTCTCGAGCTAGCTGGCGTCGAGGTTCACGAGGAAGTCATCGCGTCGACGCGCGTCGTGGCGCGCCACTGCCATTTGCGGAATTAGAGTGCACGATCATCAAGAACTTGCTGTCTTTTCTTCAGCAGCGCACTCTCGATCAAACATATTGTTTGAGGAGCAGGAAGCGCTCATCGCAGCCATGCGTCGTATCTCTATCCTCCTGGCGAAATGCTTCACACCCATCCACATTCACATCGTTACGGACTCACTCAATTGTGTCGAACTCATCTTTTCCAACGACACTCGACATGTGGAATTCATCATAACATTCCGCCGTCTCTGTGGGATCTTTCTTGCCCTCCACCACGAGGCTTCACACATCACGATCCAGTGGCTCCCTTCTCACCGTGGAGTACTGGGTAATTCCAAAGCCGATAAGTTGGCAAAAGATGCTGCCTCCAAACCCGATCGCAAGACCATACCAGATTCTCTCCCTAATCTGAATGCGCAAGTACAGCTCGAGCTTCTTCGAGACTGGAAAGCCAATATCATCAATCTTTGTGGACACCGCTCCATCCTTGAGCCGTCCTCATTCATCCTTCATCCAACGCGATCCCTTCGTCCATTTCTGAAGCTTTCCCCAAGGAAAAAGATACACCGCTCAGTTCTATCCCGCACCGCCAGCCTAATGCTGAATGCACTTGATCTGCATAACTGAACCCTCGAACCTCGTTGCCCGGACCCGGAATGCATCAAACATGATGTCCGTCACATTCTTAATTGTTGCCCATTTTTTTCACTTGTTCGAAACGGCCTTTATCGTCAACGTTCTCTACCTTTAGCATTTTCTGACTGGTTTCGTCCAAATAATTTTCTTTTACTTTTGAAATTTGCTTTCTTTTCTTTCCGTCGCCCGCCGGACAGCATGCCCCTTTTATCTGACTTACCACCCTCCTTCTATCTTTAGTCACTACCTGCGCCTTACTATTCTACACATCATTTCCATGTCAGTACACACCATCATTTGCGCTCTACATAGTTGGTCTCTAGTTTTGTTCTCTTTCCGTAGCGGTTGGTAGTCTGCTAGAAGTAGATAGCAAAAGATTATAAATTAGAGTGCACGTGACGGACTGTCGATCAGCGTATAAACTCGGTAAAATGGGAAAATAAATAAAACGTCCTACAGTATTGGTATGTTTCGAGTAAATGTACTTGTCACGAACCCGGACAACTTTCATGAGCGAGGAAAATGCATCGCCAGGAAGTATGAGAAGGGGATGTTCCTCTCCGCTTCCGATGTCTCCCAGTGGCTTGCAGATTCCTTCCCCCTTCCCCAGGCTATTGCTGATCACTATTCACTCCTCCTAGCTCTGGAACATATCTGCTGCATTGCAAAAAGACGGCCGTTTCCTGTAAGCGTATATTCACAGATCCCTTGAAATTATAGTGTACAAGACGACTAGAAATATAGAAAAAAGAACATATAAAGATCTCGACGGGAAAAAAAGCCTCAAGCTAAGAATACATCTCGGACATTAAAATCAAGAACCGAAGGGTAAGACATGATGGAGAAAAATAGGCGTGAATTCCGTCCTTCGTGAAACTTCACCCAGATCTGCGGGTTTTCGAAGGACGTGAGTGCAATCCATACGGCACCTCCTGAACACCGAGAACATTGTGGAGTCCATTCAAATGGCTTCCTCAGATCCTCGAGACCCGGAGTGGCAATTGCGGCATCTGCGTCTCTGCCCCCTTGACTGCTGGGGTCTGTATTCCCCCGAGGTTCCATACGATCGTCTTATCTGTGGGAAGCTCGAACCTGAAGGACTTGACGAGTACGGCCAGAATCATCTCTGTAGCGGAAGCAGAACGTATCAGTGTGATTCTTAGAATCGAGGGAGGAAGAAGCGAGTCAGACGCACTCATTTCTAGCTCGGCATACTTAAACCCGCTAAAGATAAGAGGACGAATTAGCCAGCCGAAATAAATCAGATTAGCAATACGAGCGATCCGACGTACATGCATGATCTTGGCCCAGCACTGAAAGTCATCCTAAGCATCATATCAGATTCGACATCAGCAACAACTTGCGGCAAAGAAACTCACATGGAAGAGTATACACCGGCAATATGCGCATCGGAGACGGACTTTGGAAGCGGAGTGAGCCAGCGTTCGGGCTTCCACTCATTTGCATCCGCTCCCCACACTGACTTCAGTCTGTTTACAGCTCCGAAGGCCACGATAAGATTCTGGCCCTTGCGGATGCAAAGGTGATCTATTGAAGACTGTCCGTCCTCGGACTTGCAAGGAGTGCCAAGGGGAAGGATCACGTCCTTACGCGCACTGATGACATCGCATATTAAGCCATTACTCCAGCTGTTAGAGGTGAAGAAAGCAAAAAAGCTCGTACGTTCTAGCCATAAAATTGATCGGCGGATGTCTGGTGAGGAGCAAATGACGATAAGTATTGAACGCTCTGGGAAACAGAAACGAGCCATACGCACACTCGCAATGTCTCTCGACAGATGGCATCAAGGTATGGAAGGGCCATAAGGTCGTCATATACAACTTCATCCCGATCGACAATGCCCGAAGCAATGATTTCCTGTCGGAGTTTATCCTGCTCCTTCATGTCCTTTGCTAGACAATACAGAATATGTGATAGGGCGCTTGAAGTCGTATCATGCCCGGCAAACAAAAATGTGCTTCAGTTAACATAATTAGTACAATCAAGCTTGTGTTTGCGCATAGTCAGAACCTGCTTACCTCATTTGCGCGATCAGCTCGTCCTCCGGGAGACGATCACCGATGGCTGCCAATGTATTAGCTTTTACTGTTAGACCCAAGTTATGAGTGAGTAAAGATCAACCCTGAAGAACGAAGCGTAACGAACATAGGATACTCATAACATCCTTTCCTTCTCCAACCTGTTTGATGACTACCTCGTCACCCCTCCTCAGCGCTTCAAGTTTCTCTCGATAGATGCTGTTCGATGTCGCAGTCATGACGTCAACCGTATGTTTGACTTTTTGTAGATCCGGCGACGGAGCAAGGTCAAGTAGCAAGCGTCGGAAAGTCGGTGGTCCCAAACTCTTGAAGAACGGTATAAACATCCGGAACATGCTTAGACGAAACGCGCATGGACTGCATGGAACAAGGATTAGGCATTTTCATACGGTCGAGATTGGAAATAATGAGCTATGCCGTTGCCAATGGCGTCGGTGCTTACATTAGGTTCTTAATCGACTTTCCGTATGCCGTTATTGCCTTAGGATCAGGTACGAGTGGGTCAATGGACGTTCCGAGTCCGCCCGTGCCTACGATCTCGAGCGCCGCGCGGGACATCCACATGAGCATATCAATCTCCTGCGGGCCCTCCTCCGTCTGAATCGAGACCGCGTCCCTTAACTGATGGTCGGGAGCAGAATTTAGAGTTCAGCAACGGCAAGGTAACGTAAGAGCGCTAACCTTCTGTACGACACTGTAAAACATCGGCGTGAGGTTCCGGATGTTCTTGATCGAGAAGACGGGGTTGAGCATTCTGCGCTGCTTCCGGTGATGATCTCCTGCAATCATGTGGTGTTAACATTGCTCTTTGTAACACTTAAAAGATCAAGGGTTTACCGCTTGTGGACAGAAGGCCTGGTCCAAAGACAAGCATGTTTCCTCTGAAAAACATAATGTATAAGTCCTCGGAAATGATTCATATACTAGTAGCCATACTCTGTGTACCACGTCGTCTCCTCGTAGATCGACGCATCTTTCACAAGCATATGGTACATCGCTTTCGGGTCGGAGACGTAGACCTGATGGCACTAGAAAAAGATGGACTCGTGTTAGCGAACTATATCAAAGCACTAGTGAAACAAGAGCATAATTACTCCCAAAAGGCCGTTAATCTTGACCGCTCCACCATATTTGTCCACAATTTCGCGGTGGTAGCGCCATCCGTCCCGAGCATAGACTTGCCCGAGGTTACCTGGAGGGTTATCAGCGAGGGCTTAGCGAGTATAAATGCGCTCGTATAACCTCGCCAGAAGGAAGCACTCGGTGGCCCGTTGAGATGGCGGACGGTAGACGTGTATCGTCGCCACAGATAGATTGCAGGGACAAGGAGAGCGGATAGCAGAGCAGTCTGAAGGGCAAGGGATAGCATGATAAAAGTCGAGTACATGAAGCCATGCACAATCCCGAGCCTTATGTAGGTTTCCAAATCGTTTCACTTAAGATGCGTAATCAGGAAAGGGAAAGGCCACGACACCGCACATCCTCAACGGGCTGTCGTAATTCATAACATAACGGGTCCATCTGGCGCGATCATCGAGATTCGCGGAGATTCGTAGCGATCGAGTTCCCGTTCCTGCTCCTCGCAGGGTAAACCAAATCGGCGTGTCACCGGAACTCTCTCTCCATCTCTGGCTGTGCGGACGTGCTGCCCAGGCGGCCATCCCCTGGAGAATTCAATGCTCCAACGGGATCTCAGTGTTAAGCCCGAGGAGACCAGGCAGATCTGCTTTGTATTTGCAGAACTCACTTAGGGAGACCATCCAACATTGTACACGCTGCAGTCCTAGAAGCCCGAGCGACTACGGGGGCACAGCACTCGCAGGAGGATGCTTCTACTTGCTAGCCCCGAACTTCAGCCAGCGCCTCACAGAGGTGTCAAGGCCCGTCTTCGCTTCTAAGTGATCTGTCCACGGCAGACCAGATATAGGACTTTTTTCCAGACTGCGAGCTGCGTTGTATATTGATTATATTGTGGATCGGTTGAAAAACTCGCGGGCCGCATGCTGTGATCGATGCATCGAAGAAGTCCGATGCTCACGCATAATACTGCGTCGGTTGACTGAGGTCAAAGCTTGCAATTGTAGACCATCTTTCGTGCGTGCCCTGTAATCTAGAACCAAATCTTGTTTGATGGGAGACTTGGCATGTTAAGAAATTGCGCTCGAGATGGTAGATTACTCAACGGTCCATTTGATTCAGATTCCGCATGCTGCAGGGACAACAGGGACTATGAAGTTTTCGGGCAATAAACGGGCGATAGACGCAGAACCGAGAGATCCTGAGAGATGGTTGCGACTGGTATTATTTTTCATGGTTCCTTACAAATCGCGGTTGCCGGACGCAAATATAGTGACCGCTGAGAATTCGTCCTCACATCACGATCAGTACTAGTGTTGTGAATCAGAGTGACCTGAATAGACTCGGCGCCTGTGTGGGTTGTTTGAGATATTTCTGAGACGAGGGGGTGAAAGCTGCTGCCGACGTGTGCAAAATCAACTAAGTACCGTGTAAATCTTCGCTTGCCGAAGATAACACAGCTGCCATATTAGGATACTGATCTACAAGTAGTACAACGCTACTCCTCGAGTGCTCTCGAGATTTCTTTCGATCTTCTCGGTCCTCGAAGGTGAACATGCGAATATGCGCGCCGGGAAGTTACTATGTGACTTGTACTAAATATGTATTCACATGCATCCCGCACTGATTTCTCTGCGTTCTCTCAGAGCCATGGGGACGTCTAGATGTTGGAACTTGCGCGGCAAAACTAGTCGTGTGAACTAAAGGAACAGGACAGTACATTCATGATGAATCTCTTCTCCATTGAGCTGCATGCTATCGTATCGCATCGGCCAGCGGGACCAACGCACGAAGTTTCGTGCACGTCGCACCAAACTCACGACAAAGCGTCCAATTCTAATTTCAAGGTACGCTGCTCCCTTCCCGCCGAGGGGATCTCGGACTCCTACGATGAAGCGCTGGCCTCGGGGTCGACGTCCTTCGCGGCAGGCGATACGTAACGGCCCCGACCTCCAAAAACGTCCTGTACATTGAGCCGTGATGCATCGGATCGTAATGCAGACGATGGCATGCGAGGACCACCAGGAGATATGGATAGTGATCGAGTTTATTGTGTGGAGTTGAATTCGGATCCAGTACATACGCAAGGCGGCGAAGGGCGATCAGACACATACATAAAGAAAACGAAAAAGCGACTTCAGCGGACGCGATGACGGTCACGCGCAGAATAGAATACGAACCTTGATGAAACCTCTCAATACCATGAGGAGTGCCTCGCGGCTTTCGTATAACGGATAGATTACGACGACAAAAGCTGAACAAAAGGTCCAAATGATCCCGATGATAACCCATGCCTCCAGCCCGCGCACGTCATATATTGTATGCGCGAAGAAAAGAGGCAAAGGAATAATGATAATCATCATCAGGAGCTTGATTTTGTCATATTTTATCCGTGACCAGGATGCACAGGACATTGAGCGGCATATTCGCAATACACTAGATGTTCTAAGACGTACCAGGATCAGAGAAGACCACGCTGCGAACCGAAAAGCAGATCTTAGACCTGCAGTTTCGAGCTCGCCAGCGTCCGTGAGGCCAACAACGTGTTCCCGCTCGGACACGCTCTGCACCTCGACGGGCGACGCTATCGGGGATTTATCATCCACATAGCCTTCTTTCGGAGAGGTCTGTCCTTGTCCTGCACTGTCTTTCTCTTGACTGTGGACATGGTGCGTCGGTTGAAAATTAATGGCGCGTGTGGCTTCGAAATCGAAGCTGTCTGGGAACTATCAGGGCCGTGCGCAGATTGTCAAGATGATGCAATATGTTTAAGGAAACAGTGATGGCCATACAAAGTAGGATGAAATAACGGCCACGATGCCACCAACTCCTATCGAAGCGAGGTTTCCTGTCAACATCTCATAGTCACCGCCGCTGGTCTAAATCGCACCATTTGGGTTTCAATTTCTTACAAAAACTCGAAACAATTCCCAGGGGAACGGAGCTTACCGTTACGTTGATTACACCGTCATTCAAACTAAATGTTGCTATAAGCCATGCGATGATGCCCGCACAGAAACCCGCAATGGCACCCGCAATACACCCCCACTTATTCGCCTTGCTCCAGGTGACGCAGAGAGCAGCAGGAAAAACTACCGATCCCAATATGACGCCCATGAATGTCTGAAAATGGATATCATACGGTTCAGTCGAGCCGACGGCGCGCATCATACAGTTTATACAAAATCAGATGAAGCCACGACGTACATAAAGCCACCCCATCGACACGCCGATATAAAAGAAGATAAGCCCCGCGAGGCCCATGACGAGGGCGTAAAATGCAACCTGGAACAATATTCATCCATTGATTCCCATTCCTACTAAAGGCGAAATTAAGATTAATATTGACGCACCATCCAATGAGAGACACGCGAGATTTGCGCTTCCGTCGCCTGCGGGTTGACGTATTTCTGCTCATTTCATTCATTCATGCATGCATGCAGCGGGGTGCGATGTGTGCAATATATCACTGTCAGACTAGCGTCCCGGACCGAGTAAGAGCCTGCGCATTTGATGCGGACGCACCTTGTAGACATCGTAGGTCAAAATACTAGAGACGGCGATGAGCTCGGCGGACGTCGCGCTCGTGACGGCCAGAAAGAGGAGCACAAGCATTGCGGCAGCGCCCGACTTGCCGAGGAGGGCCGCAGCCGCGGAGGGCGCGGGCAGGCCTGCGGACACGTCCGAGGCGCTGAGGACGCGCATATCGGGATCACCTTGCAGTGCCACCGCCGCCAGACCCAACGTTGTAGCGAACGTAAACGGGATTGCAAACCTTGATGGTGGCGAGCATTGAATTGAAAGAGACATTAAAGGCAGCATTAGATTGTTGCCCGTTTGAGAAGCGCGCGATGGGGACTCGTGCTCACCAAGCCAAACCACCAAGAAGATACGCCTTAACGCAGCTCGCAGGACGACTCGCAATCGCGCGTTGCCAGTACGCCTGGTCGTTAAACACCGTCGCGAAGTTCCCGATGATGTTAATGACGCCGAAAATGAGTCCGTTTTTTGAACGCATTGTCAGGTACGAGCCGCCCGCGTTGCCCGACACGGGCGTCTTTTCCGACGCGGCTGCAAGGAGAGAGTGCATTTTTGCGATCGAACCAATTTTAGGCGATGTTGCATAGACAGTGAAGGTGAATGTCAGGATAATAGCGAAAAGAACTGTAGTGTGCGTGCTATACAAATGCAAGTATGAGGGCGAGAAGCGCAATAGCAGGATAAGATTGACCCACTAGTCACAGAGCAGGGTCGCCCGCATACCTCCAGCAACGACATAGATCGCAACTCCAAGAGGAATGAGAAAACATGCCTGCCACGCATGTCACTGTTAAACAAGTTCAGACCATCTAATTCATGCGTAACATACTGCAATAGTGCTCATTCCTGTCAAGTCAGTGACTGTAGCAGAGCCTCCAAGAATAAGCATTGATGACACAATGATGTTCGTTGCAAGGCTAGGTGGAAATTTGTTAGATGAAACTCTGAGAGCAAAGTTTGACAGATCCGCATACGCGAAAAACATGAACACCAGATGAGCCACAGTTCCCCACCGTGCGCCGACAATTTCTAACCAAGTGTGTGCGTTCGGCGCATTCAGCTTCATCTTTGCCGCGAGCTAGCCATATGGAATGGAGTTAGCATCGGGAAAAAAAAGCAGAATGACGGATAGAACCGAATCTCTATAATAACGTACTTGCGCAAAGAGAAGGACCTGGATTGTCGCCCCGGCACCGTACCACCACGGACCGGATATGCCGTATTTATAAGCGACTGCACTGGACTGGAGCTGTAGAGGTGAAATAAATCAGTGCCTAAACTCTCGTAAAGGTCGGTCGTGGAGTTTTCGCGGTTCGCTCAGATCCGAGCCCAACACCTATCATTGCATCATTCCGATACTCGCACGTTCATGCCCCCCGATAGGCAATTCGACAATACGAGTGTAATTGAACACATACCAGTGTCGCAGCCCATGTCCATGCCGAGACAATCCCAGACGCGATCAGCCCGGGCTTCACGCTGCGTGATGCACTACTGAACTCCTCATTGTTAGATGGCTTGAATGGAGTATAGCGCGATTGAATCGCGGTGAGGCCGAGCATGAGGACGCTGAAAAAGAGTCCGATCCCTGCCGGAATTTGAGGAGTCAGGACAAAGGATTTCAACTCGTACGGCTTACCGACGACTATCGGTCGTTCTCGTAAGTAAACGTTGATCTGCGGACGCATATGCACTCACCGACTCCATAGCCAGCACCTTGAGGAAGGACTGTCGACACGTCTGACATTGCAAGTCAACACTCTAGCCTTGACTCTAGATCTGTCTCACTAGCTGACGGTGGAGAAGAAAGAGACGAATGCGTATCGCCGCACCCGAAGCCGCCCATCTTAAATCCTAAGGCTAGAATAGCTCACCTGGGCGCTTCTTAGATATCCTTATCTTTTCTACCGGTAAGAAAGGCTATTGGACGCAGGGCGATAAGGAGGTGGAGCACATATCATCTACCTGCGAAGACAGGATAACGGAATTATTCGCTATTCCACTCGGAGTTCCCAGGCAAGTAAGTCTAGGCTTCAACGAAAACTTTTGAGCGTCATACATGTTTTGTATGTCAGGAACGGTGTTTTATGTACTCAGGGACCAGCAAAGCATGATATTCGAGCCTAACTATGCTCGTAGGAGTGAAACGGGAGAGTAAGAGAGCGGCTGGAACTGAATGTTGAATTTTGTAGGCTTCTGGAAAATTTCCATGTTCCAATCGAGTCCACGTGCTACAAATTAGTCACGTGATCGTACAACCTCACCGCATTACATGTCTCAACTTTTACTGCCAATTGAGTACCTTGTCTATACAGTACCAAACTTGAACAGATATATGGAGTAGCATCTGTTGTAAGAATATAAAGCTGTTTGGAATTATCACTAGTACTATTATACTCGGCGACCATCAAACAATGCCGATAGCACATTGAGTTTGCCAGATTGATTTTCTTTGAGAGGTCCTGTTTGAGCTATCGAGGCAGACTCGGACGCAGGTTTTTTTTATTTTGATAGCTCAAGTGCAAATAAAATGATACCGAAGATTTCTTAGTATGAAACAAACCATCAAAGGAATTTCGATTTCAAACTATGCAACCTCTAGACCATGTGCCATTGCTTCAGTTAGGTCTTTTCTTGACCTTGATTCAAGTCCTGCCGATACTGACAGACATTTAGCAGGTTGAAGAGTCAAAGAAGGAAGGGAAGGCAGGAGTAATCGGACGAACAATCAGGAAGAAATCTTACATCTCTTGAAAAATACTGTAGGCTTGTGAGATAATAGCGCATGAATGGTAGCACAAGGAATATTTGAGACAGTGAGATCCCTTGGCTCCATGAGCATAGGCAAGAGAACGTTAATGATGTCTCGACCTGCTAGTGAAGTATGATTGATTGAACATTCTTGCGCACAGTAAGCATTTTATATGGTCATGAAAGGTGGCTTATGTTTCTGGACGCGACTCGACGATATGAAAAGAATATTTGATCATAGAAAAGCAACAGGAGGTTGAGTCAGAAAATACGCAATAGTTTTTGAAGCTGCCTTCACAGAGATAGCTAAAGATCTGGGGTGTTGTGTCAGGCGTCTTGGCCATCTCCAGCTTCTCTAGGTCGGGATGGGATTTATAAGCAATACGAGCGTTAGCGCAACTGTAAAGGCCCACTTTGACTTCGCGTCAAGCTATCGCGAAATTGTATAAAAAGGAAATCAGCCGGATTGACACGCAGGAGCCAAAGAAGCAACGCAGCGATAGTCGCTGTATAGCCAAATGGAGCGAGCCATCAGTTTTATATGACCACGATAGATTATGTGGAGCTTACCATTTATTTTGTTTATCTGTATTCCCTTCAGATTCATCATGGAAGCGTATATATGCATGTCTTAACAGCCGTCTGTATCCGATTTTGTTTCGATCTTCCTTCGATCAGCTAATTCGGATGCCTTGCTTCTGTGTCTTTGGGATATAGTCCGATATCTGCATACAATAGTATCGGAGCTGTAATTGAGCTCCGCCGACAACATCAGCTAGAACTTTCTTTGCAGAAGCGGCTGCCTGTACCTTCACTAAGTCAAATGAACAGAGGCACCTACGTAGGTGGACGGGGCAGTACGATACATCTCCAGTTTGCTGGTAATTAGTTGCTGCCTTTGGAGCAACTTGTATTCTGTAAGGACCCTCGATCGAGATGAAGCGGCAAATCGTAAGGCTGCGCGATGCGCGATGCACTGGGGGATGAGGTGTAGTGATAAATGTGTAGGCTGCATGGACTTAGCTCCTGACTGGGAAGCAATTGAAAAGATCGAGAACAAAGGGGAGCTACGTTCTGTGATTCGGAAATGCGTATAAATCGACATCGAACTGCAGAACTTTATTTGCGATGATCCGCTAGAAACATACATACTGTCGACAAGTGTATGACTGCAACTTGGCCGACCGCGTTACGGACACTATTTGGGCAACCAGGCCTGAGTTCGCGTGACGCAACCCGGATCCAACGGACCGGACCGCATATGGCAGGCAAATTTCTTAAACACAGATAATCATATATTTCTTGGAAGGTTTTTGGAATTATAACATATATTTTGTATGTCACACTACATATACCTGCAACCGGACCCCCGCGTTATGCGTTACGCCGGCAACCCAACCTGCTCAGCATTAATACTATATAGCGACCCCTCTTTACACTTTTCCCTCTTTACACTTTTTCAATTTTGCCATGTTCCACATCACTTCTTGCCTCACAAATTTTTTTGAAGATGTATTCAGACCACATAAATACAGTCTAGATGCTTCTGTGGCAAAAACATATGTGTATAAATTAAAATTGTTCATTCACATGCTTTTGAGCCCAACTGCCCTCAAAAAGCATATATATGCCATTTTTTATAAAGTCTTGGGCAGTGATGTGTTTTATACTCACATATATGCATACCTTATTTTTTTCAAGCCAGAATCTTTTGATTGTGAATTACAGGAGAGGAAAGAATCTCAGAAGTGACAAAGAGTGACAAAAGCTTCCTGGTGTGTCCTGGGAAACACGACAATCCCGCAGGCCTCTGCCCCATGACATTGTGTGACAAAAAGTGTAAAGAGGGGACCCAATGCATTACATGTCTGTGTACCTCTCAAAAAAATTGCTAAAAAAATTTCTAAAGCATAGGTACATAAATTACAAGTAGATACACTCATGTAACTTTTTTTGAGGTGAAAAAGTGTTGTGTTGAAGCTGTAGACAAAAAGTGTAAAGAGGGGTCGCTATATAGTATTCGCCTTACGGTTGCATGCTGATCGTCAGTCGTGTATGCAAACTGTCTTGTGTTCCGAATGTTCGGAACCGTCCACGTGCTGGGAACGCGTCGATTCTGCTTACTAATACTATACTTTTCTTGCGGTGCCAAATGGGGTCGCATGCTACCGACCAGTAAAACTGTTGATAAGAAGCGAAGAATACATGGCCGTGAGCAACGGGAGCCCGTGGCAAAACCGACATATCTCGCTCGGTTCCCCACCGCTAACGTGCTCCTAACGTGCTGAGAGATGCTCACCGATATCGCAGACAAAGGCCTTTCATTACTGCGTCAGGCAGTGTCTAACTGGCCAATTTTGGGCCCGGCGTTGTCTGTGCTCGCATCTAGTCAATATGAAATCGACCCGGCGGCCGCATGCACTGGCTTGCGCCATGTCGACCTCTTAAGTCTCAGTACGACGATTCTGGACGCCATTTACTACAATAACGCTTCTGAAGTTGAGACGCTGGGTACCTGCTCTCCGACCACGCAGATAAACGAGCCTTTGTGCCGAGTCCAATTCGTCGTGAACACGTCGAGCGTATCTGCCATCACGGCTGAGGCATGGTTGCCAACGACATGGAATGGGAGGTTTCTGGCATTAGGAAACGGCGGGCTGGGCGGCTGTACGTTCAGTAAATTTCTGACATTTATGAGGCGATTTATCCTATGAACTTCTCAGGTATCGATTATGCGAACCTCGGATACGGCTCCTCACTCGGCTTCGCCTCTGTCGCATCCAATAATGGACACGACGGCGATTCTGGCAAAGCATTCGCAAATAATAGCGAAGTCCTCGACGACTACACTTCGCGCTCCATTCATGCCGAGACGATCGTAGGCAAAGAACTTGTCACAGCTTATTATGAGCGTGCTCCGCGTCGCGCTTACTACTTGGGCTGTTCGACAGGCGGCAGGCAAGGCATGTACGCCGCGTTGCACCATCCGTCGGACTTCGATGGGGTGCTTGCAGGTGCGCCGGCAACGAACTTCAATTATCTGATAGGCTGGAGTGGTATGATATCGAAATACGTCGGTGCGCCATATGGCGAGAAGAGCCCGAGTTTCATCCCGCCTCAGCTCTGGGATGCGATCGCCGCGGAGGTGCTCTTCCAGTGCGACAGTCTCGATGGTGTTATGGATGGTGTGATCACGGAACCCGACATGTGTGATTTCCGGCCCGAAGAACTGCTGTGCGAGGGACGGAGTACTGGGAATTGTCTCTCGAAACCGCAGGTCGAGGCGCTGCGCCAAATCTACGCGCCATTGTATGGTCAGAACGGCGAGCTCCTTTTCCCGCGATTCGATCCCGGCGCAGAGACATCGCCCTTAGCGAAATTATTCATGTTATCCGGGCGACCTCACCCCTATGCAGATGTGAGTCGCTCTTGCCAGTTCATACGATGAACGGCTAAGGTTGACCCATGAATCATGTGCGCTTAGGATTGGATGAAGTATGTCGTTTATAACGATCCGCTTTTCAATTACAGTCAGATCGGTCTCACGGACATAGCCCGTGCGGAGGCTCTCGACCCAGGGAACATCTCCACCTTCAATGGAGACTTCTCCGCGTTTCGCGCATGCGGAGGTAAATTGATCACATATCATGGACGAGCGGATGAAGTGCGCCTTTTCCTCTTTACACTCTCTCGACCATAACTGTATTGAATTGTCTCCTATCCTCCCCTAGCTCATCCCCTCAGGTAACGCAAAGGCGCTGTATAACCTCGCCGCACGCACGCTTGGTGCGCGCGCAGAGTCGCTCGACGAGTTCTACCGCCTGTTCCTCGTTCCAGGTATGGGGCACTGCGCCGGAGGGAAAGGTGCCGTACGTTTTGGGCAGCACGCGCGCTCTGTGATCCCAAAGTTCGATGAAGGTTATGAGTCGGGCTCGGAAGATGGTAACCAGAGAAACTTGAACGCTGGCAGTCAAAAGAAGGAAGAACAGCCGACTAATATTTTACTTGCTCTGGTAGACTGGGTTGAGCGGGGAACTGCTCCAGACCATATTGTAGGTGTGTCAAATGATGGGCAGACGAAGCGCACACATTGCCGGTATCCGTTCAAAAGCCTCTGGGATGGGAAACGATGGACCTGCTTGAAAGGGTTTTCCAATAAGACGACTTAGGTCGCTCATGAAAAGGATGGATCACAATACTTGTTTTCGTGTCGCTCCTCAATAAATAGTTTTTTCAAAATTTGAATCCTGTTGTATCCGTCAAGTCGGAGCTTGAAACCGCGACGCGATCGAAGCACGTGCTTGTATTGTTATAATCTCTGCTATCTACTCCTAACAGACTACCAACCGCATGGGGACCGAGGAAAGAAAGAAAGCTATGTACGTAGTGCGTGAGTGTAGGTAAGCGTTACTGAGGACGGTCAAGCATAATAAAGATGGATGGTATGACTAAAGGTAAAAGGAGAGTGGTAATTCAGATAAGAGTGGCATGCTGTCCGGTGGACGACGAAATGAAAAGTAGGCGAATTTTAAGAGAAGGAGAAAGTTGTTAGGGCGAAACCAATCAGAAAATGAGAAAGGTAGGGAGCATTGACGAAAAAGGCCATTTCGAACTAATGCGAAAAAAGGGCAACAGTTAAGAATATGACGGACATCATGTTTGGTGCACGCTGGGTCTGGACAACAGGGTTCGAGGTTCCGATTATGCAGATCAAGCGCGTTCAGCATTAGGCTGGCAGCGTGAGATAGAACTGTGCGATGTATCTTTTTCCTTGGAGAAAGCTTCAGAAACGGACGGAGAGTTCACGTCGGGTGAAGGATAAATGAGGATGGCTTGATGATGGAGCGGTGCCCACAAAGGTTATGTATGTTGGCTTTCCAGACATGAAGAAGATTGAGCTGTACTTGTGCCTTCAGATTGGGGAGTGAGTCTGGTATAGACACGCGATCAGGTTTGGATGTGGCTGTTAGGCAGAAGTCTGGGTGGAACTCAGACTAGGCAACCTCAATGTGCGGCACCTGATGGTGACGCAGACGTTGTCTGGGAGGGGCTGTATCTCGAACGCGAAGTTCGGGCAACCGGTTTACTCAGACTGGACGACATGGAGGTAAGAGGATTAATACAAGTCTAACTAATACAAGGGGGGCTGTTCTCACCTGGATGATGTGGAGGTAAGAGGAAAAGCAGAACAGGGGGCTTCTGCGATTCCACCTTCCTCTATATAGCATCATCCATGGGACTGTATTATCTAAGTACTGTATAGTTTATGTAACTAGGAATGGAACGAATGAAGGTTGGGTTGTACTAAGTGGGTGTGGGAATGATTGTGTATGACATAAGAGTGGGAAATGATTATGAAAGAAGGTTAAATATAATGGAAAGGAGCGGTCAAAAGAAAGGAAATGGTAAAAGGGGAAATAAAAGAAAAAGGTAAAAGTTCGAGTCCTAACATTACCCCCCCCTCAAGGTTGGGCATCCCGACCAACCAAGATCGAGGTCGTCTGGTTCGGTGTCGACAAAGCGTGGGCGAAGTCGTTGGTGGGGAATATCGAGTTTTCGAGGGGCACCGGGGTGTTTTCGATAGAATTCAGCGATCGCCTCTTTTGCGTTCTCGCCAAAGTTCATCTCGGGCTGCCAAGTCGGTTCATTGTAGCCAACCCACTTGACGAGGTATTGCAGCTTCCCTCGGTGTAGACATGAGTCTAGAACTTCCTCAATCTCGTACTCTTCCTCATTGTCGATGATGTCAGGCGGTGGCGGTGCTGGTTGTTTCTGGCTCTCGAAGGATGGTTCGATGGCGGGTTTTAGCAGGGCCTCATTGAAGACCGGGTGTACCTTCTTCCATCGCTTGGGGAGCCTGAGTTTGTACGCGCTAGCTCCCACCTTGTCGACGATCTCAAAGGGACTATACCATTTGTCAGCGAGTTTCTTCGTCGGCGAATCTGTGCTGATGTTTCGCCCGTCGAGGAAGACCTTGTCTCCAGCCTTGTACTCCACCGAAGTCCCCGCTGTCCGGTCGTGGTAGCGCTTCATGTCGTCCACCGCCTTGACCAAGTTGTCCTTCGCAACGTGATGAGTCTCCTTGATGTGCTTCGCGAATTCTTCCGCCGATATGTTGGCAGATGAGGTTCATGTTGTGTCAAAGCTCAAGGGGTGACATCCTGTGTTCGCATAGAAGGGGGACATTTTTGTCGCCGAGTGTTCGTGGTTGTTGTATGCGAACTCCACGAGGGGGAGCCAGTCCTTCCAGTCTGATTGACGATGGTTAACGAAGAGTCGAAGGTACTGTTCGAGCTCCTGGTTAACGCGTTCCATTTGACCATCGGTCTGTGGGTGATACGCTGTTGATGGGTTGCCTTCGATGTGTAGGAGTTTGTACAGTTCCTTCATCATTGACGTGTCGAACTGCGTGCCTCAGTCATGGATGATCTTTTTTGGCAAACCATGGAGGTGGAAGACGTGGTCGCGGTACAGCTGAGCCATGCCTTCTGCTGACAACTTCGTCATCGTCGGGATCGCATGCATCTGCTTCAAGAACCTATCAACGAAGACGCAGATTGCATTGTGCCCCTTGGAGTCTGGGAGCTCTCCGATGAGGTCGACTGTGACAATTTCCCAGGGGCCTTCTGGGACTGCGTTTGGGTGGAGTGGCCTTGCTCTCGACACCCTCAGAGCCTTTGTTCACTGGCAGTGATCACATCCTCAGACATACGCTCGGACATCGGAGAATATCGACGTCCACCAGAAGTCTCGACGGACGAGCTCCACCGTTTTCGACGCTCCTGGGTGTCCAGCCAGCACCGAGTCATGACATTCCTGCAATATGGCCTCCTTCATTGACAACGGCACGTACACCTTGCCTCTCATCCGCCACAACCCGGTGACTTCCGTCATACCTGTCAGCCTCTCCGACTCCTCCTGCACCCTCTGCACATCACCCACTCGTTCCAACACCTCATCACGCGATGTTCACACCACCCCATGATTCAACCACTTCTCCTTGATGAACACGACGCCCTCATTGTCATCCTTGCCTTGGTCGTATCCAGCCTTGCGCGACAGCAGGTTGGCCTTTCCCATCGTCTTTCCTGACTTATGCTCGAGATGGAAGTCGAATTCCTTGAGTTCAGTCTGCCAGCGAGCTTGACAATAGCTCAGCTTCTGCGCCGATCGAAAGTAGGTGAGGTTGGCGTGGTCAGACCAGATTTCAATCTTGTGTCGGGCACTGAGGAGGTATTGTCACCACTCCTTGAGCGCCGAAACTATCGCAAGCATCTCCTTATCGTAGATCTTGTAGTTTCGTTCCGTGGGTAGGAGTGCTTCTGATCTGTAGGCCACCACCCTCCACTTGCCCTCCTGCTTCTGCAACAACACACCACCAAGCGCAAAGTTCGACGAGTCCGCCTCTACACGGAAAGGGCCCTCATCATTGGCGATCGCCAGGACTGGAGGTGAGCAGAGACGTTGTCTCAGCTCCTCGAACGCTTCCTGCTGTTCGGTCTCCCATACCCAGTCCTTCTTGCCCATCAGCGAGGTCAGTGGGTGGACTACCTTGCTGTAGTCCTTGATGAACCGTCGCAGCCAGTTACCCATGCCGAGGAATTGCTGCAGCTGTTTGAGGTTTCGTGGGACTGGCCAGTCTGCGATTGCCTCTGTCTTTGCCGGGTCAGCCCTGATTTCGCCATTGCTGATAATGTGCCCAAGATATTTCATGGTCTTGGCATCGAATTCACATTTTTCTGGCTTCAGGTACAGGCCGTTTTCTCGCAAGATCTGAAGGATGCACCTCGACGTCTCGATATGTTCCTCAAGAGTTTGTGAAAGAATGAGGATGTCGTTGAGATAGACGATGATCAGGTTATTGTAGATTAGTCCTTTGAAGATGTGGTTGACGAAGGCTTGGAATGTTGCCGGTGCGTTGCAAAGACCAAAGAACATGACCATCGGTTCAAAGAGGCCCATATTTGTGCGAAAGGCTGCCTTCCACTCATCGCCTTCATGGATCCGGATGTTGTAGTATCCCCAGCGAAGGTCAAGCTTAGTGATGTACTTCGCTTTCTTGACCTTGTCAATGAGTTCATCGATGAGAGGAAGGGGATACTTGTTCTTGATTGTACCATCATTGAGCTTACGGTAATCCTGGATCGGGCGTAGCGACTTGTTGGCCTTCTTGATGAAGAAGAAGGGCGATGCCATGGGCGATATTGATCGTCGGATACGACCAGACTTCAAGTTCTCATTGAGGAAATCCTTTAGCGATTGTTGCTCAGTTGGCGTGAGCGGATAGATCTTGCAATTGCTAGGTTTAAAGTCGGGTTTCAAATTGATGACGTGGTCCCAGGGTCAATGTTCTGGCAGCTTCTCAAAGCCTTTCTCACTGAAGACATCGGCGTAGTCATTGAGGTATGCGGGCCAGGACGTCTTGTCCATTCGCACCTCTCTCACCCTCCTCATCTCTTCTGTGACCTTTTCCACCTTCTGCATGTCTCCTTCCACAACCCTCTCGAGCGCACATTCGCTTGGACAGCGGGTGAAGTCGAGCGTACCCGTCTTCCAGTCGACCTCAGGATTGTGACGTCGAAGCCAGTCATACCCTAGGAATATGTTGGATGATGCCAGCGAGGTCACTGCAAGGACAATCTGTTCCGTATGGTGGCCGATCATAAGTTCAACATCGACGTACTTCTCGATCAACCTGGCCTCGTTGTGCGTACCTTCGGCATTGAGTACTGCAAGGGGTCAGATATAACGTTTTGTCTCTAACCCGTACCTTTCGACAAACCTTATGTCGATGCACGACCCTGTGCACCCCAAATCTATGAGGGCGTGCGCATCCACCTCCCTCACTTCACCCGCTACGTGGTGTCCAACGTTCAGGAGAAGGTCCAGCTGGCGTCCACCAGTTCCTCTCATGAACAGCTGTTCGTACTCCTCATTTGTGTTCTCATCGGTGGGGGTTTCATAATTGGGAAGGTCATCAACATCATTTGCATCTAAGTATTGTACAGACGGTTGACTATATTTTACTGAGTCCGAATCCGAAACCCCTTGTTCTTCCCGGTCAGTCACCCCAATGGCTATGCCTGACCACTCGCAAAATCCTGTGAGTCGACGACCTCTTCGTCATCGCCGTCTTCCTCCACATAGTCCTCCACAGTCGACCTCCGAGTGTCTACGACTTCCTCAAAGGCCGATTCCTTCATTGCACCTAGCTCATCGGCAAGAAGACGACGCTCGTCTGGCGCCATCATCTGCAGCATGCACTGCATGATTGTCTTCCCTTGTGGGCACGTGTCCTTGAAGTGGCCAAGCTTGCCACAGATCCAGCACGCCTTCCTCCATTGTGCTTCATTCATCGAGACGTCCATCAGCTGGCCGGCACCTCTGAAAGTAATGCCAGTCGCGTCACGTTTGTCGACGTGGGGGGCTGGGATCTGTCGACGAGCCGGGGGTGCCTGTTGTTGCTGGCACGGCGGAAGTGGGAACGCACAACCTCATTGTATCACGCGGATCTGTTGTTCGCCACAATCGATCTCGATGGCCTTCTTCTTCCAGTCATCATACGTCATTGGGACTGGTGTTGACCTCAACACCCCTCGCACTACCTCGATGTTCATCGCGCACTTTAGGCGGTCGCAGATGATGCTGTCGTCTGTCAGTCCTGCCCTCGTGATGATGACATCGAGCTTCTGGAAAAACTCATCAGCGGTGAGGTCTTTCTGAACCTTGGTTCGGAATTCCGCTAGCGCTTTTTCCTTCCGGTTCAGGTCATCGAACGAGGCATCTAGGCACTCTTGGAACCTTGTCCAGCTGTCAGTGAAGGTCATGATGCCAGCCGTCATTGATTCCTCCATGTAGTTCTGTGCCCACGTCGCCGCATTGCCACCCTTCAAGTAGGAGAGAGCAACATAGATTTTACTCTCGGACGTGGGGTATCGGCTCGGGTTTGCTGAGATGAAAAGAAGGACTTCTCGTTTGAAGTCTAAATAATCATCGCTGCCAGTGAATTCACGTGGCCAGGCGACGTCGATGCTGGGGGTTGGGGGATTAGCTGCCGCGACCGGTGCTGGGGCATTGTTCGCCTGATGGGCAAAGGCATTTGCAACGATGGCTGTGATCTGCTCCATCTGTTGTTGACTGAAACCTCCTGCTGACATTGCAGTTTCGGGTGTGGGCGTCGATGGTTCAGGAGGGGTTGGCGGTGATAGATCTCTACGAGTCTCGCGGTAGGGTCCTGGAGTCGGTGGTAAGGTGACGGTGGATGTTGACGGTGTGGGTGATGACAGGATGGCTGGGGGCCACCTAGCTCTCCTTCCTTCTTCGTTCGTCAAATACCAGCTACGCCGGATCTCACTCCACCAGATGTCATGTGTAATGCCGCTGAAAGGTGACTGTACGGGTCTACAGGCAGACTCGGACCTGGTTGAGTTCGGCCACTGGGGGTTCACTCTAATGTGTCTGATGGAGGGGATAGTGTCAGGAAGTGTGGGGAAGTGTAATAGAATACTCGGGGCTAGGTGTTGACTTGAGGACGCGAGTACAAAGGACGACTGGCAAAACGTGCCTAAATGCGGTCGGAGAACAAAGAGCAACTACGATCTTGACAACCCGGGCTCGGAAACTCGCCAGTGAAGACAGGAATCGATACTATTCGTCGAGACGATTCTGAATCTGAAAAGACCTCGAGACGCGATGCAGAATTGACGGAGATATAGCAGTTGCACTGGTTGCGGCTGGCGGAACGCACGGAACTCCCGGAACCAAAAGCTATTTTCGTAGCTCTATGACGCGGGCTCGGAATCGTGCAAGAAAAGACAGTGTTCGAAAGCGATTATCGACGAGATTAAGAATCTGAAGAGAGCTCGGGAAACGGATAAGAACTGAGGGCGATATAGCGAAAGCAAGATTTGGCCGAAAACGGGACTCGAGACGGAACAGACGGAACGGACGGAATGACACTGAACGGCGACGGAGACGAGAACTAAAGACTGGGACTGACTCAGGGGAACTAAACTTGTATTTTTGAGACATTTACATGAGTGTTTAAATAACCAACAGAGGGTTGAGCCTCTGAGCGGCATACAAAGGACACAAAGACAGACCGGAGGCTCTAGCCAAACAACACCAAATAGCCGGAACTCGGAGCCGTAACTCAAGAACATGAGTAATTAAGCTTTGGGAGGCTCGGAACAATACCAGATGTGACCCAAAACGGACTTCGGTGGCTCACCGGTACAGAACCAAGCTGTATGTGTCGAGTTAATACTGCCAAACACTGAAACTGTCCTGAAATGCGTTGGGGATACTTGTAAGACTGTCCTGAGTCGAGTCGAACCTAATAGAGCCGATTCTGAGGCCAGCGGCATCGGGATCTCCACACCGCTATTGTTGGTCGCAATGTAACTTGGTCGGTCTGGATCCAATGGCTGATGCAGGGAGGGCCCGTCGCTGTTCATCGGTGAGATCTATCTTGACGACGGGGGAGGGACAGGGATCGGTTGTGTGTTCGATCCAGGGTTACGCCAACATTGAACGGGTTCATCGGCGAAGTTGATGATGAGACAGAAGGACGTGACAGTGATAACAATCAACAATGACGTCGATGACTGTACACGTAACGTCACCCACGTCCAGGTTAAGTGGCTCCTCCACCAAAGGGAGATGCGGAGAGCCAGGGTTGGGAGAGGTCGGTTGCGAAGTTTATGTAATACACAAACGTCCGAAAATGTCTGGGCAGGGTTGAGGGTTGTCGTTTAGGGGGTTTACACATCAAGTCCATCGAGGGGAGCGCTCCTCTAGACTGAGTGAAGGCGAGTCGACAGCGACGACGTATGCTGGGGATGAGCCTGGGTGGGGTTCTGCTTTTATATTAGGCAGAAGTCTGGGTGGAACTCAGACTAGGCAACCTCAATGTGCGGCACCTGACAGTGATGCAGATGTTGTCTGGGAGGGGCTGTATCTCGAACGCGAAGTTCGGGCAACCGGTTTACTCAGACTAGACGACATGGAGGTAAGAGGATTAATACAAGTCTAACTAATACAAGGGGGGCTGTTCTCACCTGGACGATGTGGAGGTAAGAGGAAAAGCAGAACAGGGGGCTTCTGCGATTCCACCTTCCTCTATATAGCATCGTCCGTGGGACTGTATTATCTAAGTACTGTATAGTTTATGTAACTAGGAATGGAACGAATGAAGGTTGGGTTGTACTAAGTGGGTGTGGGAATGATTGTGTATGACATAAGAGTGGGAAATGATTATGAAAGAAGGTTAAATATAATGGAAAGGAGCGGTCAAAAGAAAGGAAATGGTAAAAGGGGAAATAAAAGAAAAAGGTAAAAGTTCGAGTCCTAACAGTGGCGTCTTTCGCAAGCTTATCAGCTTTGGAGTTGCCCAGCACTCTCCAGTGGGAAGGGAGCCACTGGATAGTAATATGCGAGGCCTCATGGTGGAGGGTGAGAAATATTCCGCATAGGCGACAAAAAGTTATGATAAACTCCGCGTGTTGGGTGTCGTTCAAAAAGATAAGCTCGGCGCTGTTAAGCGAATCCATAACAATGTGAATGTGAATGGGTGTGAAGCATTTGGCAAGGAGAGAGGATATACGACGCATGGCTGCAATGAGCGCTTCCTGCTCTTCAAACAGAATGTTTGAACGAGAGTGCGCTGCTGAAGAAAAGACAGCTAGTTCTTGATGATCGTGCATAATGATGAATCCATGGCCCCCATTGTAGGAGTCATTGGCATCAGGAATGATGGAGCCATCTGTGAAGATGAAATATTGGTAAGGAGGGGGGTGTAGAAAGAACAAGTTGAAATCACGAATAGTGTGGTGACATTGCGATAATGAGGGAATGGGAGTCATGATAAGACGAGAGTGAATTGGGGTGAATGAAGGATAGGAAATAGATTTAGAAATCGAGATGTCGGGAAGGAGCGACAATGTTAAATATTGATTTGGAATGGGGTTGTGTTTAGAGTGAGCGAAATATGAAAGTAGAAATCGTTGGGAAAGAGAACGTATAAACAGATTAAGAGGTGGGCATGATAGAAAGGATTCCGCCATGGCTGGCTGAATGTTGCCATGTAAAACAGAATGAAGAAAGCAATTTTGGGTTTTCTGAAGTATGGAAGAAATGAATGGTGAATCGGGAAAAAGGATGGTGCCGTAAATGGCGACAGAACGAATTAAACCAAAGTATAAAAGACGGGCGTATTGAAAGGATGTGCCATTGGAACAGTTAAAAAGAAACTGGCATTGGTGAAGGGTAGAGAGCACTTTATTTGCCCGGGATTCGAAATGGAGTTTGGGCGAAAGGTCATAAGAAAAGATGACGCCTAACCAAGTAAGGTGTCGTGAAGGACGAATAACGCGGTTGTTGGATAAAGACAAAGACACATTGGGAGAGGTGGATGAATCTGTTAAGAGCGGTCGGATAATAATGTCAGCAATTGGGTGATACAGGACGATATGAAGAAGTTCGATGGCGTCCGGATCAATGGATAAGCCAAGAGCTTGAAACTGAAGAGAAAGAAAGTGAAATTGATTGCGAAGGCAGACTAGATTGGTCAAAATGCTGAGTGATTGAGAATAAAGAAGGTGGTCATCCATGTAAGGAAGTAAAGGACGGTGTGGACCGAATCTGGTGTTATATGCCATAATAGCTTCGGCTGCAGCAAAAATTGAAATGAGGGGGGATAGCGGTGATCCTTGGGGGACTCCACGGTTGGGTTTGATAAAAGGGGAAGAAAAGAAATTATTAAAATGAAAAGAAATAGGACGATCTTTTAACCCGGTCGAAAGAACGTGTATAATGTTAGGGTGAAGGTTGGAATGAGTGAGTTTGGTAAGAAGACGGTTATGAGAAATATTGTCAAAAAAACTTTGAATGTCAACAGTAAGGATAGAAGTGATGAAGTAGTGGTGTCAGTGAATGACGGATGTATGTCAGTCACCACCGCTATATGCAAAAGGTTGGGATGAGATGGTAGAAAGCAACTCGTAACAGGCTGTAAGAGAAGAACAATGTTTCCGACACCCATGTTGAGCGTCAGGGAGAAGGTGGTTGGTTTCAAAAAAAGGTTGCAGAATATTAAAAAGAACTCGTTCGAAAAGTTTGCCAAGGGTGTCGACTAAGGTAATAGGGTGATATGCTCTTGGGACTGAAAAGTCAGAACGTTTGGGTTTTGGAATGAAAGTGACCAGCGAAGTCTTGAAGGGTAAAGGAAAGTGGCCGGTCTGAAGACAAAAGGAAAAGAGATCCACAAAAAACTGTCTGCGATGTTCGATAAGAAGCTTGAGGTGTTGGTACGAGATATGGTTATTACCAGGACTCGTTTCGCAATCGATGCCTTGGAGTGCATCGTGAATGTTGCTCATTTCAATGGGACAATAGTTGCAGAGGTCGGGGAGGGGAATGACCTCTGGCGTAGATGTTAGTGGGGGAAAGAACGTCTCACAAAAGAGAGACGCTTTATCATTTTCGGTGAGTGTAAATGACCCATTGGACATGCGCAGCACGCCGATAGGGGCGCGGCGGTGTGTGGTACCTAAAAACTGATTACGCCAAGCCATGTGCATGTCTGATTGCTGTAGACAGGCACCAAAAAAAGCATTTTTGGCTCGTGCAATTTCAGTGTCGAGGAGTTTTCGAGAGTCGGGATGAGGATTGCGACAATGTGCACGATAAAGCTTCAAACAAGCTTTGGACCACCAGGCATTGGGGCCGAAGTACGAGCAGGGTTTCTGTTTGCAAAGGAAAATAAGGGCAAAATTGGAAAAGGAAGATTGAAAGGAAAAAAGGAGGTTGTCCAGCACCTGGGAGGATTGAATCCCTTCTAATGAGAAGGAAAATAGTTTAGAATCACAGAACTCCGCTACGAAAGTGGGTAAATCACGGGAACGAATTGAGCAAAGGGGAGATTGTGGAAGGGGTGCAAGCGTGTCAATGTTAAACAAGAAACAAATGGGAAGGTGATCAGACGAAATGTCTAAGGATGGGTCTGAAATAGAAATATGATCTAAAAGAAGGGGGGCGAAATCATCTGAAGCAATGACGAGGTCGATAATAGATTTGGAATGATTAGAGCAATTGAAGTAGGTGTGTTGATTAGGAGGGTTACAAACAAATAAGCTGTTTTCATTGATCCAGTCAACGAGTGATGCCGACTTCGGAAAGTTGGCGGATTGTGCAGGGAAAGACCAAAGATCTGCGTGTCAGTTAAAATCCCCTAAAAAAATGTTGGAGGGAAGGTGAAGCGAAGGAAGAGGGTTTTTGAACTTGTGAAGACTAGGCGAATTGTAAATGTTCCAAAGAAGCAGAGGGGTTAGGTCTCCCTGAGCAATAGAGATCACGGTGATGTTTGGGGACAGGGAGTCGGGGTTGTATAAAGAAACACAATGAATGATGTGAGGATGCACAAGTGTACAGCATCATGGTTTAGAGGGAGAAGAAGAGCAGAAGGCAGTATAAGGAGCGGCATTACGAATCTGAAAGACTCGTGAACCAGAAGAAGAAGTTTTGGATGGAACAATTGATGAAATTGTTGGAATTTCTTGAAAGCAAATAATGTCAGGAGAGGAGTGTGTGGAAGAAAAGGCACGTAAAAGATAGTCGAAGGTGGGTTCTGAATTATGAAGGTTAAGGGAAAAGACAGAAATGGTATCAGTCATAATCGTCTAGTAAGGGGAACAATAATTGCGGCGAGCTGGACACTCCATAGACCTGGCGCTGTGGTTGCCCTGGCAATTAATGCAGAGGGCAAAATGTTCACATTGAAGGTTGTTGGATGCGGTACATGGAGCACATTTAGCGACATGTACGGCAGTTCTATGGGGTTCGGAGCATATCACGCAGCGAGCTACTGAGCGACATTTCGAAGCAGGGTGACCCAAGCGGTGGCAGTTGTCGCATTGGTTGATAGTTGGGCGAGCCTTCATTTCTTCGAGGTGGCGGATGACCCCAAACATAGGGACAGAGTGATTATTGTGAAGGAAGAAATGATCGAAGCAGAGGCGGGCGTCGTCTTTGAGGACAACAGATATGTTGCAATAGTTGCATTGGTTAAGGCGCTCAATAGATGACATGAAACGGGGAGGGAACATAAATTCATGTCCTTCAAACTGTGGGAGCGCGGAAATTTCCTCCATGAGGTCCTTCTCTGAATAAATGAGTTTGGTGTCTTTGTCGAACACTGGGACTCCTGGGATGACCATTTTGAATTGCGGAGATGGCGTAAATGCCTTAGCGCCGCTAATGTTGATAATCCAATTGAACTGGGTAACGAGTGTGCTGTGCTGTGCATCAAAATTGGAGCGGATGTTAGTAAAGGCGACGAGAAGGTTGACGTGTATTCCACGTTCAAGACAACAAGGTGTTTAAAGAGCGGATTGCCCTTAAGGCCCGTGCAAACCACGTTTTTAATGGAAAGGGTAGAAGGGCGGACAGCGAGGTCATCCAGAAGAGAAAAGAAGATACGTCGAACATTGCAGACACAAGTATTCACCGATCCGTTAGACCGGTTAATTGGAACAGTGGAAACTTCCCTGTTAGGGTTCTGTTCAGTAATGCGGACGACTTTGGTGGGCATAGCCTTTGGTTTCTTCTGCGCAACTTTGGTGTAGGTGACAGTGGTGAAGCCATCCTGGTCCGTTCCGACGGCCTCAACGGGGGGGTGGTAGATTTTAGTTTGTGATCCATGAGGCGTGTTGTGTGCTGAATGGGCATAACCATCAGGTGCAATGATGATGCCCTCCGAAGTCATGCGATAACCAGAACCCGGTACACGAGTTTTGGCAATAGCAGCAGCATATTCTGTTTGTCCATTTTTCGGGGTCTGGACGCATTGTTTGGCAATAGGAGCTGGGGGTGGAAACCTGGGATCATGAACGAAACGAGCACCAATCAGGTCAGGTAGAATCTTAACATGTTTGTTAGAGTTAGTGTTAGCAGAGACTGAAGGCCGAACTGTGGAAACTGGAGCATCGGAAAGCTGTTTTTCAATAGTGTTAGTTTTTTCTGAAATAGAGGATACGACTGCCAATAAGTGTTGGATAGACCTGGACATGGCGTGCATGGTGTCAGTAATTTCTTGATCACGGATGGTCTAACTGTTAACATAAATATTCTCAAAAACATGTTTAAAGGACGGTGAGTGAATGTGATAAGTAGAGTGAAAAGCTTCCAGACTCTCATTGGCCAAGTTCCAGAGAGTGGTTTCGTCGTCCAAAGCATTGGACTTATTGATCCAAGATACCAGATTGGAACCGATGTTGGCAAGGATAGACCCAGCATGAACAGGATCGTCATGCCAGGGGCTATCAGATGTCCACGTTGGTTGAGTGATGAGCGTGTTGATCATATTGATGGTTTCCTTAGTAAGATCGGCAAAGGAACGATTGACCCTTTCGGCGATAGCCGGGTCCTCCTGTTCCTCGATATCATCCATGTCGTTGTCGACCTGGGGGCCTGACTGGGGTACTCGTCCGGGATGTACAGATCATCGTCCATAGCATCATTATCGACACGGGCGGGGGGCGGGATTGACCTATGTTCCTCCTCAGAATTCGATCATTTGAGTGTGTTTTGCGACTCGATATCGGGTGTAGGGGGAAGATCCCCTTGTTTACGAAGTTTGGCGGCATGTTCGTCCGCCTCGACATCGGATGACCAATTGGCACGATTCGCGTGTACTTGAACACATACGGCGTCGTTGTGGTTGTAGGTCTTGTCGCGACCACAGACGACACATAACTTGGCGGTCCCACTAACACATTGGCGACTGTGAAAGGGGAGATCCTGTTTACACTCCTCACACTTGGTGGAGTCCTTGGGATTAACAAGGGAACGGGTAGACTTTGTCTTATGCAGAGAAGCTTTTGCTTTGGCCAACATTCTGTTGTCCATAGCGGAGGGGCGATACAGAAATGCGATAGCTGAACGATTTTCCCACGGTGATGATGATGGTAGGAAAGGAAGTGCTTGTATTACCTCTTATGTCTCGCGCAGTAGCTAAACGATGACTATCAGATCGGTCATCGAGCAGCCCTTTCTCTTTGAAACTTTCACGAGCCCGCTCTCTCGGACGCCCATCTCCCTCTCTTTAGCCTCCACTCTCATCTAAATTCTGCGTTGAACATCTAGCATCAGCATGTCCTGGCAAGGTCAGCAACACGCTCTTGAACGATTCAACGGATAGGATGCGCAAATACTTACCTATGCGATTCTGCTTTGATTTCGATACCGATGCGATGCGGATTCAGCGTACGTTGATGACAACCTCGTCGGCACGGGAAAGATTGTGCGCGCTGCGATCATTGGACTGCAAGGCGGTGTATGGGCGTCGTCAGCAGGGTATAATGTGCGTTCTCGTTCCTCTCTACATTTCGCATTCCTTGCTAATTCCACTGGTCCCCTCCTTAATGATTGCTGTCTGGATTATAATGCTCGACAAACTCCACTGGTGAACTCGGATCGGAACAGCTGACGCCGGAGGAGCAGAAGGCCGCAATCAACGCATTCGCAAACCCGGCGGAGACGCAAGCGCATGGCGTCAAGCTCGCTGGCCAGAAGTTCTTCACGCTGCAGGCAAGCGAACAGCACGTGTACGGAAAGAAAGGTGTAAGTTCTTCTATCCCCTTTTGCGTCGCGCCGTTCGCATACATCCGACATGCACTGACTATCCTGTCTCACTCCCATTACGTTGTTCCTTGTCTCTCTTTCCCGCCGCTTGCATATCGTATACACAACATGTCTGGAACCACGCACAGCCGGATGGCTGCGTGCTAGTGAAGACAACGCAGGCGGTGCTCGTCACGGAGTACGCCGCGCCGGTCCAGGCCGGCGAGGCAACCACCGTCGTCGAGAAGCTCGCTGACTACCTCAAATCAGTCAATTACTAGACTTCGCGCAGGTCTCACCCGCCTGATCTGCTGTTCGGATATTCGGTGCCTTTGCCTACGTTTAGGAAGTATATTCGATCAAGTCCTGCGAAGGTTCAGGGGGGGGGCTAATTTGTTTTCTCTGACGACTTTCTTTCTTATACATAACTACCCGCATCGGAACGGATGCACGGGTGCAGAAGACACACTGGCATCGCTTTCGAGAATCATCCATGTAGCTAATAAACCTATCTGAAATGAACGAATGGGAATTCTTTGTATGTGACTAACCATTGCCCAGCCTCGCGGATTTGTTTCATCGGTAAATAAATTTCAAATTTTGTTGTGACCGTGGGAAATTGTTACATAAGCTTTTACGAGCTTCAGACCTCAGGTTTCACTAGCTTCACTTCCCAACTATACCCTGGACATCAATAGGAAAATGACACCTCAATATATCTATGACAATCTCGCTCCTAATTTGACTCAAAACATTTAGTCGAACTATGTCTCGCTCTCGTGGCAGGCCGACCTTCGCCTGAGCTGAGCTGTTGGACTCAAGTATCGACCCTATTTACCCTTCTAATCTGTTACTGTTCTTCGAGGACTCAAGATGCAAACCAGTGGCTTCCTGGGACCAGGGGTATAAGCGTGCTAATGCAAGCCAGCGAATGAAGAGGAGTTAACTCGGTAGAATACGCTGCAATCTATTCGCATTGAAGTGTTCATCTTCCATAGTATTTATAGCTGGCGCACATGTGCCACATGTCGCGTCGCATCTCAGCTCATCTTTGCGCTATATTTTGCTCGAGCTGGATCGCTGTCCCGCTGGCCCGCCCGGAGTCTGTAGAACTATCCCCGTGATCAATGTCAACGCATCGAAGGATCCATTCTTGTTTCATAGCAAAATTCCCATTGGTTGCTGTCCAAACCCCAACGCTCATCATCGAATTTCGGTCGATATTCCATGCTGGGGCACAGTCTTGGGAGCTGGGCTTGCTTCACTTCTGACTTCTGCTCCCATTGCGTGTGAAGAACGCACACGGATCAGTAAATCATCATCATGGCGCCTCTTTTTTTTGCTAGCGGACGTCGCTTGCGCGTGACCTCGCGGCGCGCCGGCGCAACCCATCTGTACCTTTCATTTGCGGTATAAAGTATGGAACCAAGATCATGACACACTGTTCCCTGTAGACCTGGCACATACAGGACGTCCATGAAAATGCGCTGCTCTCGAGTACTGTCTACGGTTCTCACTGTTCTTGGTCTGGTATTGGCGGTACGAGGTGATTCTCCTCGAGTAGTCGATCTCGGATATGCGATTTACCAAGGAACGTTCAACTCCACCACCAATATAACGAATTTCCTTAGCATCCGCTATGCCGCGCCTCCAGTCGGTCAGACCTACCACCGATTATCACAGTATCCTGCTAGAGTAAAACTGACATTGTTTCACTGCAGGAAAACTCCGCTTTCAAGCTCCAGCACCACCGCTCAATATGCGAGCGGAAGGCGTGCAGCTGGCCGATACGCAGCCTCCAGAATGTCCTCAGGCAAGTCAAGGTAACCAAATGACAACGCCCTTCCGAGGTCTATCAAGCCAAATGCGCAGACAAAATACCGAGATCGAGGATTGTCTGTTTTTAAAGTAATCTTCATGCGACTTTCGATTTCTTTGCTATACTTACTTCACCTGACTTAAACAGCGTGCATGTCTCTGGAGAAGTGACTTCAGAAGCAAGGATGCCTGTTGTGTTTTGGATACACGGCGGTGGGTAAGTGGGCTTGCCGGGCTGCGTTATTCTAGTCATTTCAACCAGATTGAGCTTTTTTCAGCTATGTTAGTGGTAGCACTCTTGGGAACAGCGGAAGCGACCTTATTAACGATGCTGGTGGAGGGATCGTCGCCGTCGAGCTAGAGTATCGCTTAGGAGTTTTCGGTAAGGCTGGATTTGCTCTACAACATTTGATTCTCTGATAGAAGTCATCTAGGCTTCCTTCCCGGTGCTGAGATGAAGAAAAATGGCGCTCTAAATGCTGGTCTACGTAAGTGTCGCAACTTGCCTGAGATGTCAGGAAGTACTGAATGATCTATAGTCGATCAACAATTTGCTCTCCAGTGGGTGCAGAAGAACGTTCGCATATTTGTCTCACTCTAAAAGATCGTACTTAACTGGACTGGCCTTCTCAGATTCACCTTTTCGGCGGTGATCCAGGCAGGGTCACGATCTGGGGACAGTCAGCGGGTAACTCTCCATTCAACACTATCCTATGGTTCACGCCGCAAGCTGACGAACGACGTATGTAAAGGTGCTGGATCTGTATTGCAACATATGATTGCCCATGGCGGGAACACCCAGCCACCTTTGTTCCAGGCTGCGATCACAAGCTCCACGTTTTTGCCGTCTCAGTATCAGTTCGATGACCCAATTCCGGAGGTAAACCTTTAGTCATACATTTTATTTTTGTTTTGCAAAATGCAAAGTTTTTTCTTTCCTTTTTTTTAGAAACTTTACTCTGAGGCGGTTCAACTTACGGGGTAAGTGCGTTACAACATACTCAAGCATCCCGGCGCTCATATATTCCCTTTGATTCGTATTCAATAGTTGTGGTAACGCCACAGATACTTTCCAGTGTCTCGTCAATGTCGATGCCGAAACACTCGAAAACGCCAACATGGAAATAAACATTTCTGGTTTCTTCGGAACGTTTGTAACTGTTGCTGTCATCGATGGCGACTTCATCATTGAGCGGCCTATTCAAACCATCTCGCGAGGGAAACTCAATGCGGTACGTATAGCTCGTGAGTTGAGATATAAGTATGTTTGAAACTGATACTAGCTAGGAAACATTCCTTGCCGTGACTAATACATTCGAGGGCGCGAACTTTGTCAACCAGAACTTTTCTGCTGAGATGACAATCACCGAATACGTTACACAACTCTTCCCACTGTTCAGCGGGCCGCAGATCGAGGAAACGGTACAGCAATACACGGACATCGGTCTGGAAACTGTCAACGACCAGGCGATAGGAATTATAGGAGAATGTGAGTTCACTGGTGTGTGATACAGGTAGCTAATAAGCTTGTTTCGATAGCAATCTTCATTTGTCCGACTTATCAGCTTCTTTCTGCGTTTCCCGGGCGCTCTCATAAAGTAGTTTAAACTTGAGCGGCCCCAGCTTGCGCTTGGCTGAAAATCTTACTTATAGGGGCTCTTTGCCGTTCCACCTGGCCAGCACGGAGACGATGTTGTCTACTATTTCCCAGGAACGACGTGAGTACACAACTCATTCAAACTCAAGTTAGGCCACCTGTCGAGCCTGTCAGTTACAGTGGTCCTCCCTTTATGAACGTCCAATTCTCCGCCTCCTTCGCGGGCTCGTTTCTCGGATTCGTCAAATTTGGAGACCCGAACGCACACCCTGTCGCTGACGATATCACACCGAGCTGGAAAACATTTGATATAGGGCACACGGAGATGCTGTTCAATCGGACGGAGGATTTCCAGCCGGATGTACGGCCTATCACGACCGAACCAGGCTTACTCAAACGATGCGCGTAAGTGCTACGCATTTGTCTGATGCAGCCCATGCTTTCGTGAGACTGAAGCTGATCGACGAATTACTTTACAGATTCTGGGAAAGTGTGGCTCCCTCTATTCCGCAGTGAATACGTACGCAATCGACAATATCTCAGATGATTGTGACCAATCCCATGTTACTTTGCCTTCAAATGATCGTGCTTGTGGCTTCTGTGACATGCATCTGTGCTCCGTATATTCTGCAAAGGGATGGCGTCTTTTATCACTCAGAAGTTTATTTCATCTGATAATCGACGTCCTAACACTACGAGGATACTAGCGACATGAAAAGGTTGATCAAGTCTTTCCTCTATGATCACCCGGAAGTTTTGATGAATCGCTTGCAGAGAACCGCAACTACTGTCCAGGCAAATTACTTGAAGAATGTACCTACGCCATCCCTCACAATACAGTTGCCTATTACATCGTCTTTCTTGATGAGATTCAAGTTAGCATAGTTAGTATTCTCGTCGGGGCCGCTTTCCAACCACTGTGAGCCTTTCATGTCCGATAACAAAGCTCTGGACCACATAAGGCAGCCATTTCCTTCTGCATCAAGCCGAAATTTATGACGTCCGTTCATCTGGAGCATGTCAACCACATTCTTCAAGGTGATTGTAATATTTTCAGCTATATAAAAGGTGAACTTCGCACCGTCCGGAGCACGATTGTGATGACCATATTTCTGCAGTTGAACCCTGTGTATATGTTTAATAACAGAATAGAATTATGATTTGAGAATATACACACATAGCAATGACTGGGACACTCTTGTGCTTCAATCTGAAGCGCTCGATGATAGTTTGATCCGGTCCAACTTCGATTGAGATATACACGCGCTTATGTATATCATCCTTCGGAGTACATTCCAACGTCGTTCTCCAGTGCAACGAATGCAATCCTTTATATACTCTGTTGATGGGAATTCCAGTGATATGCACTCGTTTGACGATGCCCTCCTTATATTCTTCATCATCTGTGTCGCCAAGTTCACTAAGACAATAAAGTATATCATTGGGAGTATTTAGTGCTTCTATGTATTTTCCATAATCAGCTGCATTGTCGAACTGAGGCTCGTGAGCCCGCGCTCTCTTCCTTTGGAATATTGGAGATGAAGATCTAGCTGACCCCTCTCTTCGGAACGGCATGATCTATCTATATGTTCGGTCGATACAACTTGAACCCACTGGCTTCGTGGGTATAAGCGCCGAAAATCGTAGAAAAAAATGAATAGCTTTGTAATTTCTTTACCTTCTTAAGGGTGGCTTGTAGGCCTGTAGCCGACGTTATAACTGATCCTATGAAGGCCTACCTGGATCAGGTCCTGAATCGATGATTGAGGGGTATAACTATATATACGTCCAATATCCAACAAAATCTTAGTATGCTCGACTCGGAATGATCGATCCATTTGCACAATCATCTAAGTATGCAATGATCTCGCTAGAATGATTGCAATATCTACAGTTTGCCAGACTCAGAGTAATTTGGATTGCACGGCCTGGGCTACGCGGAAGTACAGTGGCTGCTGGTTTCCGCACAGTGACTGGGTGAGGGTGGCTTTAGTTATTGGCAGAATGTTGCCGGCATCTTGTGCTCCGATAGCGGAAGAAAATTGCAACAGTCTGCAGTCAAGGAACCATTTACACATCCCCTTTGCAACTAATATAACTTCCGGCCGAGTAAAACGAGCTGCAATGTAATGATTGTATCGTTCGCCGTGATCGTTCGATTCGTGTATACATTATTCCTCCCTATCGTCTCTGGAAATAGCAAGCAAGGTCTCAAATGTAATGTATAATCTTCTGACGGAGTTGCAAAATCGTTAGCGCGCAAAATCGGAGGTCAAAGAGCGGTGTTCCGCGCTGCAAAGTGGAGAATATGGCCGATAAGTTACGGAAGTGGTGGAACAGCGCACTTTGAAAAAATGACGCAGTGTGTAAAAGAGCCAAACCCACGTATCAGCCACACGTTGACGTGTTTCACATTATTTGGGCCGTCGAGTCCTATCGCGTAAACCACCATCCTCCTCTTCCGATCGCCTCATCGCGCTCTAGCTCTGCAGCCGACCGTACACCGACAGCGCCGAATGGCACTGTCCTTAGTACTTTTTCATGCGCGTGCTGCACTCCCTCACGTCCACGCGCGAACCCATCGCTTACCTGCCCCTGCTGCTCTTCAGTCAGTGCACGGCTATAGAGCGCTCTGAGTGCATAGGTGCGCCATGGTCCGGGAGTGTACTCTGCAAGCTTGAGGAAGGGGAAGGTGGCGTAGAAGGAGGCATACGCTGGTTGGATATAAGTCCGGTTAGGTATAGGATAGAGAGTAGGGATAAGTCAGAAGATAGTACTTCATACCTGCCGTCCTTCCAACCTCAAAGGCACTGCGGACGAGCAGCTCAGGTACGATTCCCAGAGGGGTTGCTCCGCGTGGGCAGGCGCTTGCCCAGCTGATGCTCCCTACGCGGAACGCAGGGCTCGCAGCGACCTCTTTCCTGCCCGTGTGATCTGCTGTAATTCGAAGTCTGTAGTAGCCATCGCTGGCGCGCACGGGTATGTGTATCATGAGGGTCTCGAGCGGAACTTGTTTTTGTTCATTTGGTACGAAGGAGGACGAGAAGAGTCGCTTGACGTCGGCATCGAGCTGTGCACGCTGCTTAGCCGGCAGAGAATCTAGAGAGATGCGCTCGTCTGGAGTAACGTCGATTCCTGGAAGATGTGATCCTCCGAGCAGCCCACCAACTGTCCAACCCCTTCATGTAGGCATTAGATTAGAAATTCACAACGGACTATATAATAATAATAAATGAACTCACAAAAGGCCCGTGCGGTAGCCTCTACGCTGGAGAAAGACATGCCTTCCAGCAGAGAGTGGAGCATCTCCGAGTACTGTTAATTTTACTGAGGTCTTGGTCCCCTGATAGACGATGAAGGGCCGCGAATGCCGCACTAACGAATAATGCGTGCCATACGCGATCTCACCGTCCCTTTTTGAACGAATCGTATTTATGTAAAGGGTATAATCATACAGAAAGTAGAATATATATGAGGGGAGTGTAATGATGTTTGGAAGGCGAAAGCGTACGTGAAGTAATTGTACGTCTCTCCAACGCGAGAATAGAGACCCGAGAGAAATTCGCGAATCATGGTGCTGACTTTTGAGACTGTCCGATTATTTTCTGGGAAATTACTGCTAAGTTTTGTTCGTATAATTTTGAGATAAATAGCTTGAAGTTGCACAGCAGAGATGGTGGATGGTGGATGCAAAGACGCGACGCGGAGGAAACGCGTATGATACTATGAAGGTAATGACGTCGCGACGTGATGGGTTACATTTTCTCTGCGTTGTGTCACACTCTCATCTGAGTCACGTTATAAGAACTTCAACTTGGTTCTCACCGTCTCATCATAATTCACAGCGTCTAGTGAAAAGCTTTGGATGGTTGGGGAGACAGAGCATGATTAATGATGTATCTTCATGGTTTCATCACATCTTGTCAGATCGCAGTTAGCACCGCCATGTGTGTGATGGTCATTATAAACGAGGTTCTTCGCACCTCAAGGGCTTCCAGCTGGCCTTCTGTAAGCTTCAAGGTGAGCGATTACTTCGTTCCAGTAGGTGCCATGACTCACTGTATAGTTCTGATTGTCATCAGGTACGTACACAATGCAAGAGGGTAAGTAAACTCACTACAGTCTGGCCTGCCTGCTTCATCTCAGCTTTAGAACGTTCATTGAACTCAAATGCTCGAGGATCCGACAGAACGGAAGAGCAGCAGGGCCCTCGGTGTTGTACTTGTGCGGAGAGGTCTCATGCATCTATTGAACTGGAATGTAAGCATATGTGAGACCAGCATCTCGGGAGCCCCTTGAGCTTACACAGGTACGTAACCAGCAGGACCTCAGGCTATTCCACTTGATATGCCTCGGTTGTTACAGCAGGGTATGAGATCAAGAGCTTACTGAAATTATCAAATGGTCGATAACTCGATTCTATTATGCAGTCGCATCGAATGTTTCGCTGCCAAGTGTCGGCACGTCAACAGTGCACGTACAGCACATCCAGTCCCCGAGTGAAATGTTCTCAGCATTAGCCGTTATTGTAAGTGTCCACTTTTAAATAGAAACTGCTGATATGGCTCAAAATCCGCATAGGCTTTCTTTCAGGCGAGTCTGTCGGTCGCGCTGCTCTCCTTTTACAATGACGTGTTCTCGGATTTCCAAAGGAAGGACCTCGGTGCTGACGTGACAGACAGTTTTGACCAGGTCGTGTCGCGCGTCATTTCTCTCTCGTTGGGTTCTGTATTGCTTGGGATATACACTGGTGTAGCATCCAGTATTCTTGTCGCGACAGATTCCAGCAGAGCTGCTGTTCCTGAAGTCATCGTACCTCTAGTGTTTGGAGGAATCACGGAAGTGGTTGCGGGGCAGACCTTTTTATTTTGGTGGACGTCGCCGGAGTACAACACCGTGGCGGAGGGAGGCGATCACGAAACCAAGGTCTTTTTAATACTTATCTCGGTTTTTCTTCTTATCTGGTTCCTTTATTTCAGAATAAGTCCCTTCTTACGACTACGTAAAAAGTAACACTTATCCACTGTTGTTCATGAATTCATTCATTCTTACAATTTGTATTCGAGCGTTTGAGCTCCGAAGGCTCTGACTGGGAGTTGTCGTCAAGCGCTTAATTGTTCAATGCTTCAGCTTCATTCCCTGGGAAGATGCTCTTGTTGAATGCGCGCTGCATCACCTATATTAGGAAATCACGAGGTTAGAGCGAGTCTCCCACCTTATTGTCCTCGACGCCTTCTGCATTTCTAGCCGTCCGACGCAGCCGAAATCGACTGAGTTTATACCTTGCTTACGGCGTGCACAATTGAGTCTCGCGTGGCTGTTGTGTCTGGTTATCGCAACGAACGGTGTTCTGCATCACGCTACCCCTCCCCAAAGTTTGCATCGACTCTTTTGTTCACTGCACATAAGAGATGCACGCCGAGATGCTCGTGCCCACTGACTTTCTGTTTCCCTTGCTTTTCAAACTGTCGACCTAGCTTCACGGTTTCGAGTCTCTTTGTCAAATTTCATCTAGCATTCATTTTTTACGCGATCTCACGATGTCTTCTGCTGCTGAACATACGATGTTCTTCTGCGTCCATCCTGCACCGCCGCCGACTGTGAACAGGCTTACTTCGCGACAGAAGGCGCAGCTACGGAGATCCAACATGAAATTGACCAAAATGCTCGGCGCAGCTCCTCAAGTAGTCGATGAACTTCCACGTGCGTGCAGTCTCCACTCTTAGCTTGCCGCTTACTTATCCCTGAATGTCATCCAGTCAAAGTTTCGCGTCCATTGCCTCTCTCTGCTTCAAAGAAGCTGCAGCCATCGGTGTCAGTTTCTGCGGGCAAAGCCTCACATAAGCGAACCAGAAGCGCCGATGAACGCGTCGACCCAGAGCTCTATCCATTGTCTTCGACTCTTCGTCCTGCCTCGCGTGAGGGTCACAGCCGCCGCTCTTCGGAGTTAAAAACAAAGCGGGAACTACGACGCATGCATTCTCGTTCTCTGTCGTCGGAGTTTCCGAACGAGAAAGTTTTGTCTTCACCGGTGCGCCCTAGACCACAGAAGGGGACAGAGCCGCGCCCAGAGTCTTTCAGCCGCGACTCACTGTGTGATTCGCTCTACGAGCCGACCTTCGCTATCCCATCCGCGACAAAGATGCGCCGCGAGAAGATGGCGCGTGTCTGCAAGCTGCTGGGTGAAGACGTGCCGGTCGATCTCGTGTTCCCTGCGAACGACGATCCCGAGGACGGCTGCTTTGTGCTGGACATCTGTGCGCCACAAGAGATCGAGACTCCTCCACCGACGCCCCCCAAATCCGAGCGGAAGCCAGCCGTGCCGCCGAAGCCAGAGCAGCCGCGCTGGCTGAGCTACCGCACACCCCTTCTCGAGACTATCGTGGAGCAGAGCCCGCGTGCATCATACTCGTCCGCTTCGTCCGCGGACAGCGCGTGGTCGCTTCTGACGACGACGACATCCTCCTCATACCGCTTTACCTCCTCGGGATGCGCGTCCGAATCTTCTCCGGCATCTTCTTCGGCGCATGAAACTGCCGCGAGCGCACCGCTCGCGTCTCAGCAGATCCATGAGATGTCGGGCAGGCATGGGCGAAGAGAGTTCGCGATCTACGTACCCTTTCGCCGGCGGACGAGCAGAATAGGCTGCCAGGCGGAGTTTGGGAAGGGCGCCACCCAGGAGTTTGAGGTTGTTCGAGGAATGCTGGATTTGCGCATTTGATATGCTCTCTTGTCTCTTCGCTGGTTTTTGCTCCTCTTCTTCTTCCGTTTTCTTTTCAGCCCTAACGTTGTACTTTTCCTCAGCTTTTCTTTGTTTACACACGACTCGATTCTTACCGGCGAGGGCTGGGCTTACTTATCTTATCTCACACTCTTACACAGAATATAGTTTCATTGTGTCATGTGTGCGTCGTGTCTCTGCAATGAAATTGTACATCTATTTTGGAACTTTTCAAGCGTGAATGTGTTAGGAAACGTGGTTCTGGTATCGACGATCTTGATATGTTGTATGGGTAAAGACAGTACAGATGCAAAGGATAGCGTGCGATAAAAGAAAGAGGAGATCACCAAAGACCAAGAAAAATACGAGCCATTGCCCGCGTGAGATGTGAGACACTAATCAAGGCTGCATGTGGATGCTCACAGTCCTTCCACGACGAAGAGAAACGCGCTCCTACGAAGTGCTGGGACGATGCCGCGAGCGCCGCGGCCTCCCAAGCTCGCCAAATTCCACGTTCTCAAGCATCCAGGCCGACGGGGGGTGCCACACGCCTCCCCCTTGCCTCGCACCCATCTTGTCTTCTTCCTCTTCCTCCTCCTGCTCCCGCGAGTGCTGCAGCATGCTTCGCGGACGCCCAGCAGATGAGGGTGAGAGAGGCGGATCGTGGCGAGAGAAGATGCCGTCGTCAAGACGCTGCAGATCAGCATACGCTCTCGTGCGAACGTCCGTCGTTACACTTTTAGTGACTTCGACAACAATCTGCCCGGGAACGGACGAAGTCGCGCTCGCGTTTTGTTTGTCTGTATCTGAGAGCTCGTACACGTCCTCCATTGCGAATGCGTTCCGTGAGAGCTCCGGGTCGTCCGACTTGTCGTCGTCGAACCAGTCGTTCTCGACGGGCTGGCCGAGGTTTCCGATGACGGTCGATGTGAGGTATATGTGACCCGGTGGGAGGTGGTTGGATGGGAAGGAGACAACGGCCCTTGGGCGCATGGCCTGGTTTCGTAGGTTAAGGATGAGGCGCGAGACCATAAGGCTCGTAATTAGGGTACTGAAGCTGGCATTGATTGCCTTTAAGTCCGGCTAAATTACAAGCGTCAGTGCTGCGGCGAGAGATATATACTCAGATCCTTTCTTACCGGGAGCACCTGATGATGTATCAGTACTCAAGACTTAGATAATTCGTGCAGAGAAAATAGCTCACAACAAACAGTGTAACAGTAACCGCGTTGGCAGCGAAGATGACTAGGAAGTAAATGATACCTGTTGTGCATGAGAAGTTGCGCTCTGCACAAACTAGGTCTTTGCTCACCATCCCGCATCATGATCTTGATCAAGGGAATGGCAGCGCCTCGGCGGTGTCTGCGGTAGATTAGGAGCGTGCGCGATAGCGTAGCAAGGAAAATGACAGAGTCTAGAGGAGTGGGACCACAAAGGATTCATATGAGTACTGTGACAGAAAATAGGCGAACGAAAAAATCACCGAATATAAGCTCTGCAACCCAAGTGAAGACGAAGCGATCATTCCTGGTGACCGTCTTAGTTCCAATCTTCGTGTAGAAAGTGCATTAATATACTCACGAATCGCTCCTTCCAGTGAGGATACAACCGACGAGACCTTATGGCTTTGTAAAGACCGAAACTTGTTAGAATTATGTCGGACATACCAGGAGGCAAATTAACGCTCGTCCCATCGGTAAACGCCCACTGCAGCGACGTTAGATCTATATTTACTCAATAGACTTAGGGCAACTTACGATCTTGACTGCCAACTCCGCAACCAAGAGGACCGATAAGGTCACTAATACAACCATGCTCCCGCCATAGATCGAGTACAGGCGGAGGATGAAAATCACTATGATACAAATAGAACTCATTGCACCGAGCAAGGCATTGTCTTGAGTATGGTTGACGCACCTCCGATAGCTGAAGACGTGAAGACTTTGAGGATTTCGGGGAAAAGAACGTAGCGATTGCAAACGGATTTGCTCCAGTTCGGATCGTGAAATGCTTGACGTAAGATAAGTCTTATCATCAATGCAAAGAGCGGATATAGGCACGTACAGACGGTGACAACGATATAGCCTAATGGTGACAAATATCGATTCTGATGGGCGTGGGCGGCATCATTATTCCGTCTTCTAGAAAGCGGTTGCAAGCCTACCATAAACCATAACGTTGTCGCGAAAGTAAACCGCTGCTTCCATATCTTCTCAACCTCGTCTCCAAAGGTAATGAGAATGTCATAGAACAACATGACTGTCCTACAGTTTTAGCAACTTGAAGTCTACTGAAGAGTACAACTGCGCTCACCACAACATGCCAGAGAAAACATCTTAGCTGCCATTCTTCAGGTGAAAAAAAAGCCGAGTTCACGCCATTTTTCAGCGCAATAGTCGAAGAAGAAAAGATTGGACCTACAGATGAGCAGCTTGACTGGCCAGTGCAGCTACGTCTGAGTCGGTGACATCCATGGCGGCGAGCAAGCCTCCTTTTCATGGGACGCAGGGTTCAGGCCAGTTGGCGTAGGCCGGAAGACGCTATGAAATGGAATGCTTTAATCAGTTTCAGGATATGAGCATTATAAGTACTCCATGGAAGCTCTGGGCGCTCCGTGCAGAACTCTTTTTTCAAGAAGAGGCCCTTTTTTCTCAAGACGATCACGCTGCATTGGCGGCAAAAGAATTGATTGAGTCTCAGGATAAGATTTGCTATGGTGTCAGGCTCATCCGAGTTACCGGATACAATCTATCTCACGCACAGCGAATCAGTGCTGATTGTGGATGAATGGATCTATTGAGAAGAATTTTAAAGGACCGGAACTCTTCGAAACACATGGCTTTGTTCTCACCTTCACTATCCGTGCCATGCAACCGTTTCAGACATATCACCCAGTCAACACGCAGTACTTTTGCTATCAGCACTGTCTTGAGACTCTAATCGCGTTTGCCCTGTGCAAACTCAGTCAGTCCACGGAGGACGGAAAGGGAAGATACGCACGTGATAATTGCCACTACCGTCAAAATGCTTACGTACTACATGTGTGGGAACGGACCAACTCTGCCGCCCATTTCGCGTCCGACATCAACACAAGTACCGTCGACTCTCGATTCGCTTGAAAGCGGGGAAATGAATATAGGACCTTGATGGTGGCGCTCCTTGCGTCTGATTCCATTGCGTCTAATCCAGTGCTCCTCGAAAAGAACTCGAAAACTGACGATTTCTGAACTCCGACAGATGTTTACTGCAAACTTTCTCTAATACCGGCTATCCTGGGTTGCCCTACAGTCTGGACTTTGGATGAGGATTACTGCAAAGCCGCCGAGTCTTTTTACTGAAAGGTAAGATCAGCTGTCGTGAATTCTGCACGAGGTTCTACTCGGTTAATGCGCACCTATTGTCAAAAGTCTCCAAAATTCTGGGCACATCTCAGTCAGCTTTAATTTACGCCAATACGCTATGACTGCACTCACCGCACCTCAACCCTAGACCTCCTACCGAACAATCTCCACCTATCGTCGAGCTTCGGCATACCCCTTTGGCGGCGATCTTCCCCGCCGAAATACGGCCTATTAAAAGCCTGAAGAATTTCATATCTCTTCGCTGAGAAAAGCTCAACGATGTACACAGCTCATCTGATCGGCGTAGCTTTTCATATGCAATCGGAGTATAAAAACGAGGAGAACGCACACTATCTCCCATCGGTGCATTGGAGCTCGAGATTGGGCGTGATTGCGTCTACTCATTCCATATGTTTTATCGCACCGTCGTCCTGACAAGGGCATGGCTCGGCCGCGACAATACAGCGCAGCAGTCACTTTTCTTTTGGTCCAACACGGTCACTATTCATGGTCTATTCCCGAAGCGTAAGTCTGCAGTTAGAACTTCATCTCTACTTATTGCAGAAGCTTATCGAACCTTAATCATATCATTCCAGTGCGGACGATGTTGGCGCAACCCGAACTGTAGGCGAACATAAGCGCGCCGCCGATCACTTGGGCTGCTCTTCTCACCGCTTCCTAAATTATTCCAACTCCTCGCGACGTCGGTGAAGCAGATCACCTGCGGCCTTCAAGCAGTCGTCCTCAGCTTCGAAAATATAACCAAGCTTCCTATGAAATGGATCCTTAAGGATTTGAGGGATCTCCTGCAATTTGAAATTGTGCTCCATGTGCTATGCTTGACGAGAAACAGAGCTGGATAGTATATTGTCCGGTACCGCCCTATCCCCTTTCTCATACCGAAAATATACGAGTACTCAGTTTTCTTTGAAATTGGAACAAGGATAGCGAAGGACGCTAACTGAACACATGCCTGCGTCGTCGAAGGAATAAGAGAATAGCGTAGCCGAGCTACCATTTTGATGGTCAAGTGCTGAAAGCTAGAACTCCAAAGAAGAGAAATAGGGAATGCTAGAAAAAAGGCGGATTTGCGCTTGCAAGAGAACCGAATGAAGGGCTGTCTCTGATGCCCTGCTCAGACAATGTGCCGAGGTCGAGAACAAGTTGCCAGTTGGACAAACACAATGCTTGCAGAGACGCTCTTGATGACGACCTATCATATTTTGTCAGTTCGAGGTGAACAAACATCAAAATTTGAACACAAAAGTTTATCAGCATCGTACTTTGCTGACGCACTTCCGTCTGATGCGAGTAGACAGTGTGGGAGTACTCCTCTAGTTGTTCTGATTGCAGTTCGACCATCTGAAGTATACTGCGTACATTACTGTACGTTATTGGATTCATCCCATGAACTTTGGCGTTAAGTGCACATAATTTTGATCGTTAACCGGCGACGTTCACTTTAGCATTCACTGTGTTCTGTAGTGAGGCTGCAAAACCCAGGTAAAGATTTTATGGAAGGAAATGGATCGTACTACTGAGAGAGAGAGTTGGTAAATTGTTCGATAATGCAAGTGCAGGCCCGAGGTACCCGAAGAGAAGAAACAGAAGACCAAGGCAGTAATAATAATATTGCAGTCGTCGTCATCGAATTAATGGAAGGCGTTCGATTGCACAGGGGGTGACTTCTCGTGAAAATAATAGAAGCACTGATGTTTCTATGTCCTTTGTGTCCTTGCCTTGTAGCTCCCTAACTAGTAAACAGTCGGGAGCTTCATGCTGAAGTTCTTAGACCCGCGGACGTCGGCGTCCGCCCTTGTCCGGACAGTACCACTCCTGACATACATTTTGATACACAGTTTATAGTCCCAGACATGAACACCGTACCAGAAGAAAAACGCGCGCTATAGTACAGTGTTAGGTTCTTTTCTTTTTCTTTACTAGTTGACTGCTCCTTGGAGTCTGCGTCCCTTTACGCCGACTACCAAATGTCCCCGGCGATAGCTGCTGCCCTCGGGAAGATGTCCCGAGCAGCCGGACTACATTCAATCTATGTCAGGAATTGTGGGGTTCACAAAAAGTCCGCAATAAGTGGACTCACTTCTTAAGAAGAACCAATAGCCCACGCATCTCGTCATGAACATTGGCGTTGTTCGTACACCTACAGTGTGCTGGATGGTCGCGTGGCCTCAGGTGAAGCACGTGTTCGGGATCAAGTGTGTGTACCGCACGGCAACGTGGAAGGAGAAGCACCTCTGCGAGACGTTCCGTGCCGTCTAGATCTGCCATCCCTTCATTTGGAGAGGCGATACGGCCTGGATTAAGAGCTTGCGCAATAGCTTGCTCGAGGAAGAGGACGAGCGCGGACGAGAACTGGCATATTGCAACCCACGGCAGGTAGTTCAATGCGCTGCACATGTGTCGTTTGGCGACAAAAGAGAAGCGCGGGTTCCTAAGGGGCGTACCCACGACATGACATATGAGTGAATTCGTCTTGTGGATATCACGAGAAAGGCTCACCAGCAGTATTCAAGTAGCTTCGACATCGTGCCCGTGTATTGGTGAGTAAAAGCCTGTGATCTCTCGCGCCGAAGAAAAGGAAGCTGCAATATGTCGTCGACAATGTCATTCATGGGGTTGTCTTCGATGCTCAGCAGTGCCTGCTTTGCGAGGAACACGGTGTCCAGATGATTCTTGAGCTCATCTTCCCAGCAGGGCGGGTCGTAGCTAGAGATGGAAGAAGGCCTTGCAGCGGATTGTAGATTGGTGAGAACGGATGGGGTACGGAAGAAGGTCCGTAAGCGTGGCTGTCCTGTAATCAGTCGAATCACTTGCTGCACAGCGCGCATTCGTGTTTGTGATACATCCGCTCTATGAAATATATATTCTTAGAAACAAGCAGTTGCTTAAGCTCTCAAGAATTAAAGCTTACAAAGCGTATGCCGCCAGCTTCTGACAGTCTGCACGAAGCTTTGTCTCATTTCCGTCCATCGCGCTCCAATTTACAACCCGCCGAACTCGATTCTCCTCTTCAGGTTCGTCTCTTTTACCAATCCATGTACCCTTGAACGTCACTCTTTCAATTCGGGAAGCAACTGCGTCTGGCCCGAATCCACTTCGGTGTGCAAGACGACCAACGGATGCTTCAAGCGCACGTCCCCAACGCGAGTATAGTAGTCCGAGCGTTCGTCCCGCACCTGGCAAATCAGATGCGGTGAGATTTGAGGATGACTGCTGTGAACAGAGTGTGTAGATAGACTCCGCGCTCTCCTTCGCAGTTTCTTCGGTGCGGTATATCCCATGATGCTGACATTGCCGAGAACTGTCCCGGCTTTCGAGGAGAAGTCGAGTTCCTTGGTTTGAGCTGTTCATGGCGCGAAATGAGGAGAAAGGGGGAGAAGACAAGAGCGTTCCCTCCCTTTATAACGCAACTAGCCTGTACGACACGTATGGTAGCGAGAAGCTTTGGAGCATACAATCAATCAGCTTCTTCAGGGCTGTTGCTGATCTGGAGAGGAGGTAATGCCTCAGTAAAGTAATGAATGCACATGGATCAGTTGCTTCAGATTAGCTGAGGGCAGTGTTACTTTTGTCAATCCTCGGATCTCAAAAGCTGTGAAGTGTAGTAGGTGGTAGGGATGGAGGAGTATTGGGAAAATCACGGCGCGAGTTCTGGACTCGTCCAGATCACGAGATCAATCCATACTCCCACGTTTATTTCAGCCACATCTGGTTCGAAGCTGCAACTTGAACGCGTCCGTCCACAGCTCTGACGCAGTCGTCGCCACTTTAGAACTTAGTCTGCCCATGAGATTCAGCGTACCACGGTCTGTGTCGCCATCTCCAGAACGGAAAACGTGCGTTTCTTAGCTTTGTTTTTGAGATTTGGGGAATAACGTGTCGAGCAACAGAGCGAGCTCGAGTGGACGCTTTCGTGCCCCGAGTGTTTACGACAGCGACTCAACAGATTATGACGACCTTTCTTCAAACGAAGCAGACTCCTCTTTCGACCTTGATATCTCTGTAGCGTCGACCTCTTCTGATGATGAGACGAAATCCTCAGACAACGAAGATGGAGACGAAATTTCCGACCTCCTGGTCCCCTGGAATAAACTCAGAATTAGTGGGCGGACCCCTGAGGAAGAACGCGCCGTATCGGAGGCTGTGATATCAATTCGAAATCACTCGCACCATGTTGATCCGTACGAAGAATGGGAATCGCAGACGCGAAGGGATGCCTTCGTGCGTGTTCACTCCATGATAAACGTCTTAATGTATCAACTTGCTTCGTGTAGCTCACAGCACGACGGCAGCAGTCGTCTGTGCTCCACGAGCTTCGTGAATGTCAACGTCGAATGCACATGGCAGAGCAGCGTCAGTTCGACGCCACGCGTTCGAAAGAGGTCGATTATCTTCGCGTCTCGATGGAGGCACACCGCAACAACACTCTCACGGCGGAAAATCAGTTACGAGAGAGGTGGAAGGAGCGTGATAGAAAGCTGTGGGAACGGATCGAGCTCGCCATCAAGGAGGAGGAAGACAAGCTACGTGCCGCTCAGAAGGCAGAGCGCAAAGCGCGAGAAGAGGAGGAGCAAAAACGGCGCGAGGAAGAAGAGAAATTGAGGAGAGAAGAGGAGGAGAGGAAGAAGATAGAAGAGGAGAAAAGGAAGAAGGATGTTCAGGAGAGACTGAAGAAGGAGATGGAGGAGGCTGAGAGGCAAGAGAAAGAAGAGAAGGCGAAGCAGGAAAAATCTCAGAATCAGGGCATCATTGAGCTGAGGGAGACAACGGGCATGCTTGATTGCGACGACATGTGGAAAGTCGGACTACGATGTCTTAAAGTACGTTCACACCGTTTTGTAAATTTACTCCTGGTAATGGCTCTACAGTATCTGAAATCAGTGACGATGCGCGCAGTGAAGGGCCCAAGACCTCCCGACCCAGAGCCGACAGGATACCAAGCTCCGCCTCCCCCACCGCTGAAGAAACTCTGGAGTGCACAGCGTCGAAAAATTACTCCAAAAATCGGACAGTTGACGGACGATGCTCGCGAAATCACTCGGATAGTAAGTCGGTATCGTCGTGCCACAGCACAGCGGTTGATGTCTGTCTCTTTATAGGGCAACGAGATCAAAGCTATCGTTGCACCCGTCCCGAACATGCCTCGTGCTGACGATGCGCAGAACTTACATCACGCATTGCTCGCTTCGTTCGCGAAGGCGGTCATTGCGCAGGCGGAGACAGAGGTGACGGCGCACAAGGCACAGGCCGGTCCGCTCGCACGTGTCGCCGTCGCGCTCATCATCGCTTACCCAGCGCTCGGCGACATATTCTGGGCTCGCCTCTGTGCACGCGCAGGGTGTTGGGCTGCAGGTGTGGAGCCCGCGTTGCTTGAGGACGAACGGTCAGAGACACTATCTGAGAAGCAGAAGCAGAAGCGCTGGGGTGCGCTTGCTGAAGAGAATCTCGAGGAGAAGATGACGCGTCTTGCTGGGGTCATGCGGTTGTACTTCAACATGCTGTTTGTTTCGTTGAAGATGCAGACGAAGGACCCGCTGCCTGCGCCGTTTCGGCCTGGACGGTATTGGCTTTACCTTGCTCAGCTGCTGAACAACAAAGTGATGCTCGAGAAGCCTGTGGCACCTGAGATAATCTACGGTGCGTGTTTTAATCTCTATTACTACTGCCAAACAGACTAGTTACTGACTTCGTACGATGCCAGTTGCGCTCGACGAAGGCGGTGTGCATGCGAAGGCTATCTGGGGCAAGCAGTTCATCAAGATGCTCCAATCCATCTATGAGGGCATACAAGGCGATGAGAAGATGCTGTTTGGAGGGACGGACGTCCTCGCTCAGGCATCGCGTGCGCGGTGTCAGCTCGAGGTCGAGAAGATCATGGCGCAATGATCATTCCTCATCTCTAAGACCAAGTTTCTAATACTTCCCTGTTACTCTCGCAGTTCTTTGCTCGCCTCATTTCATCTTCCGTTCGTTGGGTTACTTTGCTCAGTGATTTGCTACATCCAATGGTCCATCTTGCAAGACATCTCTCGGCTGTATTTGTAGGCTTTACTGTCCTCGGCACCAATAATAAATATAATACATAACCTTAGACAACTTATTCACAGTGTTGCGCGGCGAACGGCAGGAGATCTTCTTATATTCCTATTTTGTACACATTTGAAACGTCAAAACATGACACTAGATTTAATTTTTGGCCTTCGGTATATTCTCAACCTGTTTCGTTGACTTGTTCACTCATGCGCGGCTCCAGTGCTCTCCAAAGAACTCGCGTAGATCTCCGACAAACACCTTCGGGCTATCGAGAGCAGGGAAGTGTCCTCCACTAGAATGTTCTAGGGAGTCGGACAAGAAAATCAATAAAAAAGATAGGGCCCATATACATCAGTTACATATGGCTTACCCTTGTAGTACACCAGAGGTCCATACACTGCAATATCCACCTTGGGCGCCCGGCCATGTTCATATGGCTACGTCAGTTCCGCATCGTCAACTTCAGTGGCATAAAACGATATCAAATAAAGTTTTTCACAAAGGCGGAAAATCCGAAGCTGTTCTTTAGCAAGAATTTTCCCTCTGTAGCTGGCGCGGCAAGAGCGGGGAGTTCCTTGTTGCTCTGCACACGTGGGTCAAAAAGGGAAAGAAAATGGCAATTGCGATATCAGCTATTCAGAAGCGATTCTGCTGAGTTTGCGACGAACCTGATTGTACATTACGACGGAGGTCGGGAATGATCCACTCAGATAATAGAGAGCAACGGCGTCCAAAATATCCTGAGGATCGAGGAGCTGTGGATCCGACCAGGCGTAGGTCTTCTCGCCAATGTATGTCAAGACGGCAAGAGGGGAGGAAGCAATCGCCAAGCCAATAGTGAACGGCTGCGGAGAAGTATCAGTTCAAGTTATGGCACTGGCTTGTACTTCCGGCACGAATACACCTTGGTGCTCTGAAGTGCAAAATACCCAAATGCAGTGGCGTATATTTCACTCCTCCGTTTCACAAACTGTATCTCTTGCTCGGAGTAGCATGTGAAGTCTGAGTCAGGCGCAGGTGTAGCAAGGAACACGTTGAAGTGCATGATGTGGAGAGATTCAGGGAATTTGCTGCCCATAATGCGCAGTATCATGGAACCCTGAATAGCAGGAAATGGTTGAGTGGCTTGGCTAGCCAGATTAATTTACAATCTCACCCAATCGCCACCCTGACCTGCATACTTCGCATAGCCAAGAGCCGAAGTCATCAGTCCGTCGAAGACCCGTGCATTATCAGCGAGGCTCCATCCATCGCGCCTCGGTAGCGTGGACAGAAAGTAGCCAGGCAAAGAAGGCACTACCACGTGAAATCTAACGGTCAAGAAGTAAATCTGGTCCCATCGTGTTGCAAAGCTGCGACTTACGCTGGTAAATCAGCACTCGCAGGGTTGGCCAGCAGCTCGATGACCTTATGGAAGTCGAAGAAAGTGCCTCATATCGAGTGACCTTTAATCACGGAAGTAGGAATAAATTGTGAGACATACCAGGCCAGCCATGGAGGAGAATAAGAGGAATTGCGTCACTCCGAGGACTTTCAACATGAATAAAGTGCAGATCCAAAGCATCTCCCTCATGTTCGTAATGGACCAGGTAGTTGTCGAATTTCGCGATCTTCTTTTCGAGTAACTCCCAGCTCCACTCGGTCTGGAATGTGCTCTTCAGCTTCTTTAGATAGTCATAGTCCATCCCGAGCTTCCAAGGTGTATCTGCATCAATTGGTGCTTTGTCGGGGAACGGCGCAGCATTGAGCAGAGCTAGCATGTTCTTCACGGCCACGTCATCGTACTTGACCTCGATGCGCTTAGGAACGCCGAAAGCCATGGTATGTAGGCGAAAAGAATCGCCTAGAACAGCGTGAGGTTAAACTGGCTTCAGTGGCACATTTGCATTAGCAAGGATTGATATCATCGACCTGTGTTAACCTGAGAGACAACTATGGTTGATGATAGAAAGGTAATATGAAAATGCAGAGCCGGAAGACGCGAGGTAATATCGTGTGATTCGAAGTCGCACGAAGCTGCATAATGTATATGGCGTTGTAGCGATTAACCATCGCCTACGCGCCGGCCGAGTCTTTCTCCCCTCACTTACACTACTTCTTTGACTCCCTTTACCGGCCGCCAAACATTACCATTGATACATTCATAATCGGCAGCCGACTCTTTGTTATAATTCTTGGTATGGACACGATCGGACGGACGGATGTCGCACGAACTCGATCAGCACATGGACGACCGACTCTCGTGGGCACAGGTGGAAGGAATTAGGCGAGTAGGACAAGGACGTGGGATACGGGTGTGCAGTGGTGGGAGACGAGAGAGCAGGTTGGGCACTATAACATCACTCCGTGATGATCAGCTGCGTGATGTGTGCAGGCCGATTGTCGACTCACCTTCACATCTGTTCACACAAACTCGGCCGAGTCTTGCACCGCTTTCTCTGCTTCAGTTTAGTATAAATTTGTGGTAGTTTGAAAACGGACAGACAGAGATAGGAAGATACAAGACAAGTACAGAGACAGACAGTCCCCTCTCCACCTCTAGACCGCAATCTACTACATGCATTACTACGCACTACTCGCCAGACTCTCATTCTGAAAACAGTATACACCAACCCTGTCACCAACTCTCAGAACTCCGTCACCCAATCACCGAACGCCCTCGGCCGCTGCCACAAGTGCTGATTCTACCCACCCGAGTCTTGGTCCAACCAGAATCCTGCACGTATCCGTATCGCCGAGTCTTCATATCTCGAACCTCACTCTACTTAGGTTGTCCCTCTCGGTATACTGAGTCACCGCAGTTCCCCTTGGGTTGATCATGAGCTGTAGCCTGAATTGCCCTTCAGATTAGAAGAGTCTGCACCCCTACACATTGGAGCCCACCGCGAGGGGGACAAGGTGCCTCGCCTAAGTATCAGGTCGACATCTGAAGCTCCTCGGTGCTCTACGCGCATACAAGCAAAGGTTCAGGAAGAACCAAGCAACCCACCACCACCACACAGAGGATGAGGCTGAGGAAGACCAAGAGGACACCCACCGACCACAGCCACCCCACGAATCTTACACACTCCCAGAGAAGCATCCTCGTCACCTTTTCACCAATCTGGAACCACTGACCCAGAAAACACACTTCAAGACACCGAGCAACAACAGCCACCCTCAGTAACCGAACCAGAACTCACTCAAGAATGAGGATGACCAGTCGAACCTAGAAGGATCCTACCTGATCTCATTGAAACCCCAGTATCACTTCGTATCCCAGGAAGCTTTGTAACCGGCAACAGGTCGCATTTCAGCATTGCCAGTACACCACTCAGTTGGCAGATTCAAAGACCCAGAGGAACACCTGAAAGCGAGGAAAGGAACCCAGGCCTTGAAGGATACAGGAGTCCAACAAGGGAACGAAGTCGCTCCAGATCCGAAGAAGTGGTCAGGAGACTGGTATCGCCAGGACCACAAGAATCGGCAATGCTGTATCGAAACCAATCACTCAGATCGTTGTCACCCACAAGACCAGGGTCACTACTTAATTGGGGCAGACAAGCCATCAGAAGATGGATTGATGAACCTCTGATTCAAACAGGAGGACCAATAGAAGTACCAACAGAATGAAACTCCAAACCTGAGAATCCTACCCCTGACCAAGAAGAACAATCAACCCTGGAATCACCACAGAATCGGTCCGGAACATCAGAGGAAGAACTAGTCCCGCCACCACCGCCACCAACTCCAGAAGGATCGATACCTATTGTGATATCAAGGATTGCAGACCCATACCCGGAAACTTGCCCTTCAACTCCAGAACAGCCAAGAAGGACACCAACTCCACCCTCACGCGTACCCACACTGGCTCCACTGACTTTCCATATCATGGCGTCACCAATAGTCAGAGCAGTCATGGCTAATTCTACCGCACAAGGATTGAGCCAAGGACCTTCACAAGCCCCACCAATGGCACCACCAACGCAACCCATACCCAACATAGCCAATCCTCTTCCAGACCTCACCGAGTCTAGAAATTTCCTGATCACCGGACCAAATCCTCCGGTTCCAGGAGCAACAATGCCAAACAGACACGACAAATGAGCACCAGCAATGAACGCCGATGTAGAACCAGAAGGGATCCCACAATTCTTCAAAGAGGTTAACATCTTAGGATCGAATGCAGGAATCACCGATCTACAGAAAATCAATTGGGCATGTTACTATGCACCAGTACGCGAGGAGTTACTATGGTCAACTCTCCCACAGGCATGACAAAACAATTTCACATCATTCAAAACAGCCACCCTAGGCTTCTATCCAGCGGCAACGATAAGATACACTTACGGAGATCTAATCAATTTCGTCACCGAGAATTCCAACAAGGTTTTGATGAGCACGGCTGCCCTGGGAGAATACCATCGAAGCTTTATGCATATTACATCATATCTGGTTCAAGAAGGAGTCATTTCAGATCTAGATCAAAAGCAGTTCTATCGAGAAGGTCTAAACCGGCTCACCAATCAGCATCTTGAACAACAACTTCGGTTGGTTGACTTTCGACACCCAGCTGGTGTTCCTTGGGATATACCAGTACTATACAATGAGCTCAACCGACTTATAGCAGGAGGAGTCCTAGTAACTGGTCCTGGGGTGCAGCAAGGATACGCAGTACTGCAGTATGGAACATTCGGGATACCTGCAGCGCCTCCATATTTTACTCAGCAACACATCACTGCAGCATCTGGACCATATGCACCGAACCCCATTAAACGAGAGGACACAGAACTGAGCCTGCTCACACGCATGGTATCAGATTTACAAGCTGAGATATGGGATCTCTGGGGCGAAAGGAAGGAGGATTATTGAAGGCAAGACTACGATGATCGGTACGCTCGAGATCGGCCATATGCCCATAACGAACCACGGGAGTACCAGCGACCCGACGATTACGGACGGCCACACAAAGAATACAGGGCACCACCGAGAGGCCCACCTCCAGTCAGAAATATGCAGGTAAGGAATACAGGACCCCGAACGTGTGCAATGTGCCACAGCACCGCACACCTATTCAGGGACTGTACAATCAGGGACACATTGCTGAACCGGCGACTATTGGCCTTGGATGCACAAGGATTCATTGTGATGCCAGGAGGAACATGACTGCCACTGGGACCTCAAGGCTCTTCTCTACTGGATCGAATGAACTTGTACTACTGAGACCACCCAAATGAAGTCCCTCCGGGTATGACTATTCCTGTTGACATGACAGTGCTACGAGACCCACCACCACACCAAATGGCGAACTTGTTTGATACGTACTATCCCGCCATATCAGGACCAAGTATGTATACACCGACCCAGCCAGGTATGGAGGAAGCCCACATTGAAGAAATTCAGGATGAATACATAGGGGAAGGAAGAAAGGTTCGGTTTGACGATACGGGCAATTCTCATGGACAGCAGAGACAATCGGCGAGACTGGCAAATATAGGAAAAGCCAACTCTCCCTCACCTAAGCACCCGACAAAACCAGTGAAAGAACGAGAGGGACACGAACCAGCTATGGACTCGGGCGTACCGGAAACTGAAACGGTCAAAGGAAAGGAGACAGAATCGGCCGAGCCCAAAACAACCGAAGAATCAGTACCCAACTCTATTCCACCGAGTGAGCCTATGCAAGTCCATGTAGCACCACCACAGGAAAGGACAGAACCGAAGCCTGGACATCCCAATGCAACAATAGACATACAGAGGCCTCAGTTCAAATACAACACACCAGCTAACAACCCCGCAATGGTCGACGCAGTATTTTGCCGATTCTTGGATTCCACGGTGTCGATATCAGGTCGAGAATTGTTGGCAACCTCACCAGAGGTCAGATGAAAGTGCAAGGAGATGATGACGGCAAAGCGAAGTCCGATAAACCTTGAAGAGGAAGGCACAGCCATGTACTCAGTAGGACCCAGGCCAGGATTGCCAGATGAAACAACAGAAAGGGAACCAATCGCACCAGTGACTGTACCAATTTGAGTCATCAATGTATGACTGGATGGAAAAGTCGAGGTAGAAGGACTACTTGACACTGGAGCTTCATTTATAGGGCTTTTTTTTTTTTTTTTTTTGAATGCATTTATTATGCGCGTCAGCCGTTATTTAACTACAAATGCGCGCAAAAAGATTACTCCTTTTGCCTATAGATACGATCACTTCCAATTTGGTAAGGAGATCCCTCCCCTGTACTTCGGTTGACCCATGATGAGGCACTGATGGTTGGTCACGGCTTACGCCTTGCGTATTTGGGGATTACCCGCCTACTACCACTTCCTTCAGCCGCATTACCACTAGGGAGTCACCTGACAGGTACCGATATTTATTAAGGCTCGGGTGGCCTATAGCCTACTTGATGAGTGGCTTCTCACTTTTCCCAGGAGGGCTGAGTGGACCCCAGGGCTCCTGAATGGGTTCACCACCAGCCCTAAGGGGTATATGCAGGTCTGGGCCCGCCCCCTAGTTACCAGCCAGTGTAATCTGTCTATTGCAGGTATGATCCAGTTAGATCGCCCACCAGGGTATTTTTCCACAGCCATTACAGCCTTAGACACATGTGTTTTCGACGGGGGATTGAACCCACCATCTTCCAAACCTCCACCTATACGGCTTCATTTTGGTGTTGTGCCATGTACTTGACCACTGCCCCATCCCCGCCCCCCATTTATAGGGCTTTCTCGGGATGTATGGAAACACCTAGGTGTCAGGACTTGAACTTTTCCCTTCTTTTAATTGCCTTTTATCATTTCTTTTCTTTTAATCACTCCTTTCCATTATAATTAATCATCTTTTCAATCATTTCCCACACTCCCTTCACATGACCTTCAATTCGTTCCATTCTGCTCCCATTATATAATCCTAGACAATGGGGCAACCAGTTCTCATGAGGTGATCACTGTATATAAGGAAGAGGAATTGCATCTGAACACCTGTTCTGCTTTTCCTCTTACCTCCATGACAACCTAGGTGAGACCGCGTCCCCCTCCTGTAGTAGAGTATATTGTATTAATCCTCTTACCTCCATGACGACCTAGCCTGAGTATAGTGTGTCCCGAGCCCCCACTCGAGTATAGCACATCCCAGACAACAGTCAGCTGAGGCCTGCCCAGTCCGAGTTGTCTCCCGGACTCCCGCCTAACACTAGGATCACCGACTCTAAATAACGAATGAATCACTATCGAAACAGCAGACGCATCTAGGACCCAATCGCTTGGACTAATACCACGACTCAGGATAGGACTCAGAGGATTCTCAGTACTCGTACAAGCACAGGTTGTACACCCAGCACCATTCAACATCCTACTTGGCCGACCATTCCTCACACACTGCAAGGCTCAGTTGGTGGATATAGACATTGACGACCAGGTACTGGAACTAATCCACCCAGTAACGGAAGAAGATGTATCAGTTCCAACTCGAGAACGAACATGACAAAAGCAACCAGCCAAGGATGAGGATTTTTGATAGTCAATGAATCGGTACAATATCGATGAGACGAACCAGAGGCGCAACCATGCTATACCACAGATACCCTGGAGTCAAACACAGTACATATTTCTTTTGACAGACAGTCTATCGAGATCACCATCACAGAAAAAGGAGGCGTAAAACCAAAACAAAATACGGAAAACAACAAAACCTGAACAAACAACACAACAGGACTATTCTCTATCAATCACCCATATGACAATGAATCTCTAGTTCCTCGAACAAGTCAAACTCGCTGAACGACTCAACCCTTCTACAAATACAAGAAGGTCGCCGATCGTATAAAGCCGGTACCAACCACACTCCCCGAAGAATACCGAATCACCAGGACACAGCACCCCGATCCTCTAAAGGACCTTCCAGATTTACCAACCCATCCGCCGCCATTCTCACCTGGGAAACGACTCACCCAGGAATGATATGATGAAATGGACATAGATCTGGCCAGATTCCTACTCCCTGAAGAAAAGGATCTCGCGTGGTGGGTTATTTGGACACAGGAAATGGCGTTCGCATGGGACGAAACAGAAAAGGGCACACTCGACTACGATTACTTCGCTCCAGTTCTTATCCCAACGATCGAGCATATTCCATGGGTACTGAAGAATATTCCCATCCCACTGGGGATATTCGACAGGGTCGTCGCAATCATCAAAGACAAAATCATGTCCGGCATTTACAAACTGTCAAACTTGTCGTATCGATCCAGGTGGTTCTGCATAGTAAAGAAGGACAGAAAGTTGCTGAGAATAGTCCATGATCTTCAACCACTAAATGCAGTCACAATACAAGATCCATTGGTGCTGTATCCAACCAAACACATCACCGAGTCTTTTGGTGGCTGATCCTGTTATACAACCTTGGACTTATTCGTAGTGTTCAACCAAAGGAAACTCGCCATACGAAGTAGGGACATAACAACATTCCAGATGCTGCTAGGAGCATTCCGACTCACATCAATTCCCATGGGGTATACGAACTCCCAGCAAATCATGCACACCAATGTCACATTCATCCTGAAGGACGAAATCCCAGACATGGTGTTCCCATACATTGATGATGTACCCATAAAAGGGCCAGCCATGCAATATGAGTTACAGGACGGATCATACGAGACCATCCCGGAAAATTCAGGAATCTGCCAATTCATATGGGAACACTTAAATGACGTCAACCGAGTCCTCCAAAGATTCAAAGTAGTTGGGGCGACTCTGTCCGGGAAAAAGTTGGTACTTGCTGCACCTGAAGCTGTGATAGTCGGCCATACCTGCAACTACTCAGGACGAGTCCCAGACGAAGCACGAGTCCAAAAGGTCATCGACTGGCCTCCCTGTGAAGACATTACGGACGTTCGATCATTCCTCGGAACTGCAGGAGTCCTCAGGCATTTTATCAACGACTTTGCCCGATTGGCATATGATCTGAACCAACTCACCAGAAAAGACGTCCCCTTCTCATTCAGAAAACTCGAACAGCGATCAATGGACCAACTTAAGAAGGCAGTCGCTGAGTCTGGAGCCATCAGGCCGATCGACTACAAATGCGGGAGACCAGTCCACCTCTGCATAGATTCGTCGATTCAAGGATATGGAGCGATTCTCTTACAGATCGGAGAAAATGGAGAATGATTCCCAGCCCGTTTTATGTCTGCAACATGGAACAAGAGAGAACAGAACTACTCACAGCCAAAAATAGAACTGTTTGGGCTCATGAGGGCACTCCACGATGCACGGATCTACCTAATAGGACTGGACCACTTCTACATTGAAGTTGACATGAAGTACATTAAAGGCATGATCAACAACCCAGATATCCAGCCAAATGTGACAATCAATCAGTGGATTGCTGGAATCTTACTGTTCCACTTCATGATTATCCATGTACCAGGCACTCGGCATACAGGCCCAGACGGACTCAGTCGGTGAAAGCGAGCAGACACCGACCCTCCAGACAATGAAAACTATGAAGAATGGATTGACAATCAGTATGCCTTCATATTCATAGCATACACTGGAGACATTCCTCCCGCTGCAGACCCTCCCACCATTCCTCGGACAGCTGCAGCAGAATCGGCTGATCAAGAGTTGATAAAAATCAAGGAGTTTCTCAGCAACCCAAAGAAACCAGAAGACATGTCAGACAACGAATTTTGACACTTTGTAATGAAGGCAACTCGGTTCTTCATCGCAGATGGACAACTTTGGAGGAAACGATACTTGGGACCACACCAACTCGTACTCACACGAGATCGCCGATTCTCAGTCATGCAGTCAGCACACAATGACCTGGGACACAAAGGATTCTTTTCAGTACAGCTACGAATCCACGATCAATTTTGGTGGCCCATGATGAGTTCCGACATACATTGGTTCCTGAAGACATGTCACTTGTTCCAGACTCGGCAATTCACTCACATATGGATTCTGCCGAACGTCCCAACACCAGCGCCACTATTCGCCAGGGTACACATAGATGTAATGCTCATGCCCAAATCAGGGGGATTCAGGTATATTGTCCAGGCAAGAGACTCGCTCACAGGCTACCTGGAATTCCAACTCTTACGCGCTGACAACTTGAGATCAATTGCCAACTTCATCTTCCAGGACATCATATGTCGATGGGGTTATGTACACAAGATCATTTCAGACAATGGTCCATCATTCAACGGTGAAGTAATCAGGATGTTGGCAAGATATGGAGCCCACAATATCCAAATCTCCCCCTATAACTCGAGAGCAAACGGAATCGTAGAGTGGCGCCACAGGGACCTTAGGGAAACACTGATGAAACTTGCTGGGAACAACGAAACCCGATGGTCACAACACGCATACCATGCCATATGGGCGGAGAGGATCATGATTCAGAAAGCAACGGGATATTCGCCATACTACATGGTCCATGGAGTCCAGCCGATCCTTCCATTCGACTTGGCTGAACAAATGTACATGTCACCAGTATATACATCGAAGGTATCCCAGTCAGAACTACTTGTGGCATGAGCAAGGGCACTCCAGCGTTGACCAGAAGACTTGAAATGAGTACACTCGGCAGTCATGCGCACTCGCTTCAAATCAATCCAGCAATTCGAAAAACACTACCAAAACATGATCTGAGACTATGACTTTGGCCCTGGAGCCCTGGTTCTGGTTCGAAACTCACGAATCGACATGGAACTAAGCCAAAAAGCCAAACCCAAATACCTTGGACCGATGGTAGTTGTTTGCTGAACAACTGGAGGATCGTACATTCTCGCAGAACTCACAGGCACAGTCTCAGTACTACGATATGCAGCCTTCAGAGTTATCCCGTACCACCCACAAGCAAACATATCGACCCCAGTCACCCAGATAGTGGAGCAAACCGACTCAGAACTCAATGATCTCACCAACAAACATTCAAAAATCGAAGGGGAGGAGCTCAGTGCCAAGGATCAGCCACAACTGACAGAAATCCTCGACACCGACTCTGGAACCAAATCCAAATCATGATACCCCTTATTCTCTTTGATATTCGTTCTCATTCCATTTCTTTTCACACAATAAACCCTACTCTCAAACTTCAAAACTGCAAAATACACGAAAAACAGTACCCTACCGAGCCTGGAAGGAAAAGCTGAATCTTGTACTTCCATCGTAAAGCACAGTTAATGCGGTACCAACCATAGACCAAATTCCCTTAAATAAATAACAAACACCAAAACTACCCTATTTTCTACCCTTCCCTTTTCCCTTCTTCTTCTTTTCCTTTTCTTCCTTCTCCTCCTGTTTCTGAACGGTCTGATAGTTAATGAAAGATTCCTTGTCAAGGAATGGCATAGGTGGCATCCAGCCCTCAACCTCCTTGTATTTGCTGAGACGACACATAAGCTCATCGACACGAGCCTCATACGCCTCAAGACAATGACGAATGGCAGCCTGGCGCTCGCGAATCGACACACAAGACTCGGTGACATTCCTAGCCAATGCCCCGACCAGGACATCGATGGAAGCCATGTCAGAGTAGTCGGGCACGTCCCCAAACTGCCAGACTGCGCTGCTGATACCAATCGGGTCTGCCATGGAAAGTGCGAGAGGAGCGAGCTGGGTACCACCACGCTGCCCACGGAACCTCTCAAAGATGGCGTTCAAATGGTACAGAGGGGTGACCTGGAGTGTAATGTGGGCTGTCTGTGTGTCTGTGTCTGTCCCCCTTCAAGGCTGTGTTCGGGAGTTATATATGTGTGTGGCGTGTGTGAGTAGTATACCGAATGTGAGAGTGTGCCTGATTGACGAGCATGCTGGTAGGAGTAATTGGAGCTGATCTGTGCATTTGAGTGTGAAAATCGACGTTGATCCCCAGTTGGGTGGACTATATGCTGCATTTGGGTGAGAATAGAAGAGCCGAGTAAGGTGGCTGAGTGATATGCGAGATTGATGAGTGTGAGGATGGCCCGAATGTGAGGGCGGTGATGACGATGGGGAAGAGTATATGTGTGTTCGAGCGCATTAGGAACGCGAATGCGATGGCAGAGTATATGGGGAAGCGCTGAGGGGTTAAGCGCCAGGGGGAGAAGTTCGGAGATGAAAGAAGCACAGGGTTCAGACCGGATAGGCGCGCGTGCGAATTCGAAGTACGGATCAACAGTGGAATTTGCGTATAAGAGTTGTGGCTTAGTAATGAGGGCGCAGAACGGTTTGGTTCCAGCGGCGCTTATGACGTGTAACGAAGAAGTCGAACCACGGGCTGAAATATCAATCGTGCGCTGGTTCGTGTCACCACTCTCCCTTCTACTCTCATCTCCGTCTACGAGTACTCGTCGTCGCTATGTCCAGCAACAACAACAACAACAACAACAACAACAACAACAACAACATCGTCGGGGATGTCCCCACGACACCAAAAGACAGCGCGTCCGCGCTGGAAGGGCTCGACAACGCGAGCTCGAAGTCGAGCATGCAGTCGAGCACGTACACGAACGAGGGCGTTGAGCCCCAGCCGAGGATGGTCGTGGAAGAGCCCAAGACGACATGCTTCCCAGTCGGTGGGAGCGTGGAGAGCAATGCAGGGCCTGAGCAGGGCCAAGGAGCTGAGCCAGGCACAGCTGGCGCGAAGAGGAACGAGGACGAGGTGGGCATGCAAGAGCCCGAGACGACGCGCTTCCCAGAGGCGCCGACGCAGTTGACGGCGGCGGGTGAGTCCCACGAGGCTCAGGTCGTGCCAGCTGGCACCGGGACGGGCGCAGAAGGCCGGGCGATGCGGGCTGAAGAGCCCGAGACGACACGCTCCCCCAAGTGGGAGTCGTTCTTTGTGCGGTGGCAGGAGATGGACAAGGTCCTGGCGAGGATGAAGGAGGAATCAGGTGCGGAGGAGCATATCGAGTGGGGGTGGGAAGTGCGCCAGACCTGGGTGAGTAAAAAAAATTTTTGTTTGTATTTCTCGATGGCTAAATAGACTTGACACAACAGGGAAGATTGCGGTGCGCGCAGGGCGCGCTGTCGGGGTGGGAGGCGGCGCAACACCCACGCCGGGTCGAGTTCGGGGTGCTCGAAGAGCACCTCGAGGAGTCCCTTGCTTCCCATGCGGAGGCAGGGGAGGAAGAGCTCCTGCAAGGAGCGCTTCAGCGCCTGGTCGAGGAGTCCGCCAGGCGAGAACGCGACCGACTGGCTCGTGCACGCGAGCGCCAGGCCACCAAGGCGAAGCGGCGCGAGGACGAGAGGCGCGAGCACGAGCATGTCGAGAGGGAGGAGCGTGAGCAGCGGGAGGAGGCGGAGCGGCGAGAGCGCGAGCGTCTTGAGGCAGAGGAGGCGAGGCAGAGGCGCCTCATCGAGCTCGAGCACTCTGCGTGCACTCTCGCTCACATCCAGTTCCCCCGCCGCACAGACGCGGAAATCGAGGAGGTCGTCAGGCGCGAGATGGCGCGCTGGGCAGAAGAGGAAGCCCAAGACGACACGCCTCCCCAGGTGAGTAATGTGGGTTTGTGGGGGTAAAACGGTCGGGGCTGACAACATGAACAACAGGGTTCGGTGGATGAGCACTGGACAATTGAGGGAGATGCGTCCTCGGTGCCAGTGAGGGAGCCCTCGCCGTCGAAATCGAGCGCGGAGAAGGGTCAGGAGGTCGACGAGGATGAGCACCGCACCATTGTTGAGCGTGCGGGTGCATCCGTGAAGACGAAGGTAAGCAGGCTGTTAAGTATGATGGGTGTGCTAGGCTAATGAGAAGGAACAAAAGGGTGGTAGGAAGCCGAGGGCGCATGGGGTGATGGCCAGCGCCATGTCGCCGCCGTCTCCGGCCATGGGCACGCGTGCGAAACGCTCCGTCGAGAGCGTGGAGCGTGGAGTGGAGGAAGTCGTGCACCCTCCGAAGCGAGCAAGGCGGGGATCCACTGAGTCTGATGACAAGACGATTCGGATGGGGATGACGCGTGAAGAGGTGATCGAGGTCGAGGAGGCAGATGTAGCAGGGCCGTCGCGTTCCCGTGTGCTGCGAACGTACGGGAGGGCGTCGTCTGGGTCTGATGACAAGACGATTCGCGCAGGTCCGAGCCGGACGAGGGTCTTGACCGAGGAGGAAGAATTGGAGGTGCAGGAGAAGGCTCGGATGTGGGATGCTGAGAGCGTCAACTTCGACATGGGCGACGATACAGCGCTCCCCATGGAGCTCGACGAGGACAAGGGCACGCTGGTTCCCCCAAAAATGACGAGGACAAGGATCTCCAGGTCTGACGACAGGACGATTCAGAGCGACGGCGAGGACGAGGTGATCGAGGTGGCAGGACTGAGCGGCGCGACTACACAGGTGCCAGGACGCTTGTGGACGCCCCTCGAGGTGAGCATCGAGTCTTGGGACGAGACAATTTGGATGTGGGAAGGGGACTTGCGGCTCGAGGTGATGCCAGTGACGGATGCGTGGGATGCGGAGGGGAAGCCGGATGGGGCAGGGAAGGAGTACGTACTGAACCGGTACGTACGGTACGCCCTCAGCTGCGACGCCTGCGTCGAGACCGGGATCCCCTGCATCAGGATCCCCAACGAGGGCCCCTGCCTTCGCTGCAAGAGCTCGCACCTGGCGGGGTGCGGGCGCTCGAAATACCTGGGGCTCCGCCATGCCCACCTGCTCGCCCCCCTCTGCTAGGGAATAGATGGGAGGGTGAAGGTGCCGGAGTTGGTGGATTGGGGGCTGGGGACGGTGGTGGAGGCGGAGATGGTGGGCCTGCAGGTGAGGGCCTGGAAGGACTTCCTGGATGACCAGGAGAGGATGAGGGAGGGTGAGGAGAGGAGAGTGAGGGAGAAGGAGGAGAGGGAGGCAGGAAAGAAGGGGAAGGGTAAGGGGAAGAAGTGAGGATGAGGGAGAAGTCGGACTGAGTCTCCTGCCCACTGCCCTTGAAAAAAAGCGGACTAATTTATTTGTATATATTCTAGAGGACATTCTTAGTTTAGATTTTTACAATAATAGTTTTTTGTCGTTTCATGAGATGGAGTGAGACCCGGGTGTGAAGAGGGCAGGGTGGGGGGACAGTGTTGGATAGAGATGAGTATGAAAGAGGATGAGAAAAATGTGCTCGAAAGTTGAAAAAAATAGCATTCGAAAAGTGGGTCGGATAGGTATAACGATTAGAAAAGAGGAAATAGAATAACTATAAAGGGCATGGAATGTTATGGAGAGTAAATGGGAGGATTAAAAGCGATATAAAGGGTATTCCGGGCGTCCCTGAGTTTGCATCGGTGCGTGGACGAATGTTCGAGCGTGTGCTGGGCTAGTCAAGGTCGGAGTGTTCGGACTCTTCTTCAACTACTTCTGTAAGTTCGGTGTCATCCTCTGCGTTGTCGAGTTCTTCTCATTCGACGCTGGAGTGGTGTGTGGCGAGTGTGTCGAGCTCCGTGTCCGTTCGATTGAGTATGCTGGTGATGGGAACGGACACTTTTGTCCAAGCGTGATATGGGATGACACGGAAGGCTGCATATCGTAAGGCTGATACGGTGCCGGTTAGTTCAGTGAGAATGTATGAGCCACCTTGCGTCCTTCGAACTACTACCATAGGGCCTAGATAGTGGGGTTTTGCCTTTCTGTTGAGCTCCTGCTTGATTCGTGAGTTCCGAACGAGAATGAGTGCTCCGGGTTTGAAGTTATAGTCTCGAATGGTGTTCGAGTACCGTTGTTCGAACTGTCTAATGGACTGGAAACGAGCTCGAAGAACTTGAGTATGTACTCGTTTGAGGTCTTCTGTTTGACGCTGGAGTGCTCGGGCACGAATAGCGAGCAGCTCAGCTTGAGTGACCTTCGAGCTGTATACCAGGGACATGTACGTCTGTTCGGCCAAGTTGAATGGCAGGAGTGGTTGAACACCGTGAACCATATAATAAGGCGAGTACCCAGTGGACTTCTGGATCGTAATACGCTCAGCCCAAATGGCATGGTAGGCATATAGAGACCACTTGGATTCGTCATTCCCTGCTAACTTCATGAGAGCTTCGCGAAGGTCGAGGTGTCTGCGTTTGACAATTCCGTTCGCTCGAGAGTTATAAGGGGAAATTCGAATGTTATGCACACCATATTTGTGGAGTAGTGTGGCCACGTCGCCATCGAACGAAGGTCCATTGTTGGAGACGAGTTCATGAACGTATCCCCATCGACAGATGATGTCTTGGAAAATGAAGTTGGCAATCGAGCGCGCGTTGTCGTGCTTTAAAAGTTGGAACTCGGGATAGCCTGTCAACGAGTCTCGGGCTTGGACAATATACCGATACCCTCTGGATTTAGGCATCAGCATCACGTCCAGGTGCACTTTGGCGAACAGGGGTGCTGGCGTCGGGACTGAAGGAGGTATTCGAATGTGGGTGAACTGGCGAGTCTGGCAGGTATGGCACGTCTGCAAGAACCAATGGATGTCCCCGTTCATCATAGGCCACCAGAATCGATCCATGATTCGAAGGCGAACAGAGAAGAATCCTTTGTGCCCTAATTCGTCGTGGGCCATCTGCAAGACGGAGAACCGTCGTTTGAGAGGTAGGACGAGTTGGTGTGGTCCAGATCGACGCTTCCTCCATAATTGCCCATCTGCAACAAAGAATTGCGTGGCTTTGGTAACAAAGTGGCGAAAGTCGTTGTCTGACATCCCCTCCGGTCATTTTGGATCTGCCAGGAACCTCTGAAGATGGGGCAGTTCGAGGTCGGCTTTTCGACCCTTGTCTGATCGAGGGATTTCGGGCGAGGCCGGCGAGTCCTGGATATATGTGTTGTATTCGATGAAGAAGAAGGCGTATTGTTCGTCAATCCAATCCTCGAACGTGTCGTTGTCAGGTGGATCTGTAGGAGCTTGTTTTCGACAACTCATTCCGTCTGAAGGGGCGTGTCGAGCCACTGGGACGTGGACTAGGGTAAAATAGAACAGGAGAATTCCAGCGATCCATCGGTTGATTGTAGCGTTGGGCTGAAGGTCGGGGTTATTAATCATACCCTTGATGTACTTGGCGTCGACCTCGACGAAGAAGTGATCGAGCCCTACAAGGTAGATGCGAATCTCGTGGAGCACTCGAAAGAGCCCGTATAATTCGATCTTCGGCTGGGAGTAGTTCCTTTCACGCTCGTTCCACGTTCCAGAGAAAAACTGAGAAGGGAACCATTCCCCGTTTTCTCCAATCTGCAAAAGAATCCCCCCATAGCCAATGACAGATGAGTCGACGCACACATAGACAGGGCGACCACATTGGTAGTCTATGGGTCAGATGGCCTCGCTCGAAGCGACTGCTTGTTTGAGCCGGCTCATCGATTCCTGTGCTTCTGGCCCGAAGAAAAATGGAACGTCTTTCATCAGCAGTCGATTAAGTTCTGACGATAGACGGGCATAGTCTGGTACAAAGTGTCAAATGACTCCTGCGGTGCCTAGGAACGCTCGAATGTCGTGTACGTCTTCGAGTGGTGGCCAGTCTACGACCTTCTGGACTCGAGCGGTATCTGGAATCCTCCCTGAGTAGTTGCATGTGTGCCCGACGATTACAGCTTCTGGAGCAGCCATAATGACCTTCTTGCCTGAGAATGTGGTGCCTACGGATTTGATTCGTTGCAGAACTCGATTCACATCGTTGAGGTGCTCCCAGACGAAGCGTCGAATTCCTGGGTTCTGAGGAATTGTTTTGTATGATCCATTCTCGAGCTCGTAACGGGATGCGGGTCCTTTGATCGGTACGTCATCAATATATGGAAAGGCAACGTCTGGGATTTCGTCCTGAAGGATAAACGTGACATCTGCATGCATAATTTGTTGGGAATTCGTATATCCCATGGGTATTGAGGTAAGGCGGAGTGCTCCAAGGGGAGTCTGAAAGGTTGTTAAGTCTCTGGATGCGATGGCAAGCTTTCACTGGTCGAAGGCGACAAATAGATCGAGTGTGGTATAACAGGCTCGGGCCCCAAAGGATTCCACTATATGTTCGGTTGGGTAGGGCACAGATGGGTCACGAATCGTGATTGCGTTTAGTGGCTGAAGGTCGTGTACGAGTCGAAGGGATTTTCCGTCTTTCTTGACTACGCAAAACCATCGAGAGCGGTACGAGGAGTTCGAAGGTTCATACATGCCGGACTGTATTTTGTCCTTGATAATTTTAACGACTTGGTCGAAGATCCCTGGCGGTATTGGTATATTCTTGAGTACCCAGGGGATGTGTTCGACGGTTGGAATGAGGACCGGGGCAAAGTAGTTATAATCGAGTGCGCCTTTTTCAGATTCGTCCCAGGCAAACACCATTTCCTGTTCTCGGATAACCCAATATGCTAGGGCTTGCTTGTCCGGCAATAGGAAGCCGCTAGGATCGATGTTGAGTTCGTCGTAACGTTCCTGGGTGAAACGCTTTCCAGGCATAAATGGAGGGGGCTGAGTCGGGAGCTCGGTCATTCCGTGCAGAGGGTGTGGATGCGCTCGGCGAACGATCCTGTATTCTTCGGGCAGCGTGGTGGGTATCGGTTTGATTCTATCGGTGACTTTCTTGTATTTGTATGACGCCTCGTGGCTGTTAGAAGTAGGTATTTTTGGCCTTTTCCCAAGTAAAAACGTCCGCGGCACTAGTGACTCGTTATCGTACATATGTTCAATAGAAAAGAGAGGCGAGACTGTGGATTGTGATTTCCTAGATTTTTGAGCGTTGTCCCGGTGGCATCCCGTGTTTGTAGGTTTTCCGCGTTGAGAGAGACATCAATAGATTGAGAGTCGAACGAGAGATAGACTGTGTGAGATTCGGGAGTCATAGATTCGGCCATAAATAGTGGGTATATGCATGCTACGTCTGATTCTGGTCGTTTTTCAGTGCCTCCTCGATTTGAAATCAAATCATCAACTCCTAAAAATCCGTAGTTTCGACCGTGATCGGTCGCTGGCGAACACGGATGCGTGTTGGGACAGAGATGTTTATTCCCATCGATGGGTGTTCAAGTTCGAGGATTTGTGTTTCCAGTTCGAGGTCGATGTAGATCCTGTGTATGGGTTGTTTAGGATCGGTAGTTCATTTGGGGATGTGTTTCCGTTGAGTTTTGCAGTAAATATATGCTTGGTATGAGTGCGGGAAAAACCCGGTACACATTGGTACGTGTCGGTACGTGTTGGTACTGTAAGGTGCTCTGGACCCGATGTGAGTGTCGGTGCAGAGCCGGAATGAGTGAGATATCAAATCTGGTACGAGACAATAGTGATAGCAGAGACGAGAACAAGAATGAGACAAGAGATGAGACTGAAGACGAGGTTGCCACGAAACTAACTGTTGCGGAGACTAACTGCACGCACGGAAGCTGCCCTATCTGAGGGGAACTCTGCGGTAGTTTTTTCTCCCTTGCTACCTACGACAGGGAAGTCCCTAAATACAAGGTGCAAGAGATCTATCTACAGGAAAATTATTCCAAAGTGAGTATAATGTGCATACCGGATGAAACATAGAGCATCGGAGAGAAAACATTCGGAATGTAAGAGAAACATAGAAAATCAAAAGAAAACCTGTCCATGCGACAACTTCCCCATTTGCTTCAGTCCATCATCCGGTCATATCACAGCTCCACCGGAACTGAGATCCTCCAATCAGTGAGTCATCATCCATCATCGGGCAGATCTCCAGTACGTGTCCCAACTGACTCCGATGACATAAGCTTTCCGGTACGTCCCGAATTGCCAGGGGGATCTTCCTAGCGATCCGCTGATGTGATGTCGGGTGAATCATCCTGTGTCCGGTACGCGTCGGGCAAATCCTTCTGGGTCCGGTACACGTCGCGCCAATCCTTCTGAGTCTGGTACGCATCAATACCTGTCGGAATGTGCAACCGATGGCCTCTAGAGGGATCTGCAGTGGTTGGCCGCTCATCGGAACTCTACATCGATAAGCTTCCCTTTACAGTGAGAGAAAAATGGTCGGCCTAGAAGCAGATCAAACGGCGCCGGGTGTACTACCTGGGCCTGGACGACAACTGAGAAACCCCCTATATCAATTTGTAGCCTCGGGACTAGACCGAACGACTTCGACTGCATCCCATCTGCAGTTTCGATTGTGATTCCTTGATCGTTTAATGACGGGGACCCTAGCTTCTTCCAAGCACTTCTGGATAGTGCGATGAATGATGCCCCGGAGTCGAGGAGTCCTTCGACCTCGATCTTCCTGTCGAGCCACAAGTCGATGACCCTCACTGGCATATTGGCTGGTGTGACTGGTTCGCCCTCATCGTCAGATGATACGGGGGAGCCTAGGCGAGGTCCCATTGAGTACATCGCCGTCCCTTCATCGGTTGGTCCGCTGTCCACTGGGTTGCGCTTCGTCGTCATCATATCTTTGTACTTTTTTCGAATATCGGGTGAGGCCACAAGAAGTTCTCTTCCTGTCATCATTATAGTCGAATCCAGTACCCTATGGAATATGTTTGAAACCATTTTTGGGTCGGCAGCAGCCGTTTCGTACTTGAATTGCTGCTTTCGAACGTCTCCGGGCAGCTCGAGTGCCGTTCGAATTTGCTGTCCAGATGTCTGGGGAGGAGCAACGTGCAAAGGTTGAGTCTGGGAAGGAATTCCTTGAATGTCTGTCCCCCTCCCCGAGTTCGTTCTTGACCGGGGGTCGTCTTCCGGCTCGACCCTTGCTTCTGACGTTCTGTGCTTCGAGGAGTCTGGTACACCTGGACCTTGTGTTTTCTCCTTCGATCGGCTCTTGTCCCTGTGGTTCCTTAGTACAGGGATCTCTATTCCATCGAATCGAACCTTCTTGCCTGTGGCGGTTAGTTCTTCCTCGACTTCTTCTTTGATGAAAGCCGTTTCTGGGCGTCTTTCGACTGCATCTGCCATTGTAACGGCTGGATAGTGCGCCTCAAACAGGTTTGCCGTCAAATGCGGAGGGGCATCCTTCATTTGGGAGACTTCTACAGGGATAGTGATGCCCGCCGGTACTTGGTCCAGGTGGTCTTGGTAGTATGAATTCATGCGGTCCAAGATTGACGCCCCTTGTCCCATGCTCGGAAGTCTGTCTCCATTGGGCATGATAAGATAGCCTCTCTGATCTAAGATCATGAGTTTCCGATTCAGGAGTCTGTCCCAGATGGGGCAATTTCTGAACACATGACTTGTTGACTTGCATACCCCGCATGAATAAGGTCCACCTGATCCAGTGCCTGTCGATCCATTCTGCTGATAAGGCCTATTTGAGTCCCCATATCCATTTGATTGCCTAGGGTAATCATTCCTTCGGGAAAAGTTGTCCCCTCGAAAGTTTCGGCCCTTGTTCGGGTAATAGTTTCTCTCCCGGGGCCTGCTGTCATCGAAATCTTGCCTTCTAAATGCATTCGATCGTGCATTCTTCATCTCCCTTACTTCAGAGGCCAGCCCTTCGACCAGTCAGGTGAGCGTACTGATCTCAGATGGCTCTTGCTTGACCAGTTCAGGGTATGTCTGAGGGACAATCGGTAGATTCGACGTTCGGGCGGAATATGGGTGTGCCGGGGCGATGCTAGAGCCTGGTCATTGGGACATTCCCCCACCTGCACCGCTGGCAATTGTTGCTGTTATGAGCACGCCCCCAGCAATGAGCCTGTAGAGTGCCTGGTAAACGACTTCGATGTCCCAAGGGTCACCTATGATGTGCGTATAGTTGATGATCCTCAGTTGCTGCTCGAGCTGCTCGTTGATGATAGGGTGTAGACCTTCTCTGTAGAAGCGTCTTTCATCGAGCCTGGAGATCTGTCCTGTTTCGACCAGATACGAGGCAATTCTCAGGAATCCCCGATGGTACTCTCCGAGAGCGGCTGTGCTCATTATGACTTGATTGGCGTTCTGTGCAACAAAGTTCACCATATCCCCATACCGGTATCGTACCACTGCTGTTGGATAAAATGCAAGGACCGCGTTCTGAAAGGCGTCGAAGCTACCACCCCGAGCTTCCGGCAAGACTCTCCACAGCCTTTCCTCCCTGACAGGTGCATAATAGCGGGCCCAATTGATCTTTTCAATGTCCGAGAGACCGGTGTTCGTTCCAAGAATGTTGACTTCCTGGAAAAACCGAGGGATACCTTCTGGTTCTGTGTCCGGGCCCATTGAAGGTGCGCGCCTATTGTTTCTGTTTGGCATAGCTGCGTTTGGAACTAAAGGGTGTGCCCCTTGAATAGGCAGGTTCGTGGCGTCTGCCAAGTCTGGGAGGGGTCTTGTAGGCTGTTGCCCACCCTGAGCTTCCCCCTGTGCTCCTGTCGGATGTGGAGGTACTGGCTGAGGCGCAGGCTGAGGCATCGGAAGTGGAGCCGGCTGAATGTTTGCCATGACTGTTGGGATTGATGTATTCGACGTTTGAGAGTGTGGAGAAGTAGTAAATGGAGACGATTCTGGCTGAACGGAGCCTGGTGCTTTGTGTTCGAATGTGTCCGCTTCGTTCGACCTTACCCCGGATCGATCTGTATTATCTGTAAATGAAAACAAGGATGTGGCTGCCTTCCCTTCAAGTGATCTTGAACTGCTAGGGGTGCTACTGTTTCTCGATTCGACCTGTAAAATGTGTTCGATCGAGTTCGAGGATGATCGTTCGATAGAGGTTAATGGGGACTGGCTGCTGTCCTCCCTTGAGTGTGTGGATGGGGTTCGTGGACGACTTTGATCTGTGAATCCTCCTGGAAATCGAAGAGGGGATGATATGTGTATACTTCTTTGAACTGAAGAGCGTCCTCGAGGGGCGGATGATATTGATTCGTTATTTTCGACCAGAGTTTGCGATTCGCTGCTGTCTTGGGTTCGTTCGAAGGAGTGTAAAGTTGACCGGTCAATACTCGTGGAGGTTGTATCTGTCCTCCAGTGGGTTGATTTGAATGATGGAAATGGAGTTTGAGAGATGAGTCTATTGGTGTTTCTTTGGCTTTTGGCTTCTGCGATTCGTTGAGAGCATCTCAGTTGAACATTTGGTTCGACTGGTTTCTTTTGGCGAGGCACCGTGTCTGTCAGGACTCAAACTTCCCCTTTTCTTTATTTCCCCTTTTCCCTTTTCGTTTCTGTTAATTGCTCCTTTTCATTATCTTTAATCATCTTTCCAATCACTTCCCACACTCCCTCTACACGACCTTCATTCGTTCCATTCCCACTCGTTATGTAATGTTAGGTAATATAGTCTCACGGTCGTCGCTATATAAGGTCTCAGGAATCGCATGAACTCCTTGTTCTGCTTTTCCTCTTACCTCCGCGTCGACCTAGGTGAGACTCGTCCCCCTTGTATTAGTCTAAGTCTTGTATCAATCCTCTTACCTCCGCGTCGACCTAGCCTGAGTAAGCGTGTCCCGAGTCTACGCTCGAGTATAGCACGTCCCAGACGACAGTCAGCCGAGGCCTGCCCAGTCCGAGCCGTCTCCCGGGCTTCCGCCTAACATAAAAGCAGAACCCCACCCAGGCTCATCCCCAGCGTACGTCGTCGCTGTCGACTCGCCTTCACTCAGTCTAGAGGAGCGCTCCCCTCGACGGATTTGACGTGTAAACCCCCTGAACGACAACCCTCAACCCTGCCCGGACGTTTTCGGACGTTCGTGTATTACGTAAACATATCAACCGACATCTCCCGACCCTGGCTCTACGAATTAGCCTCTGGTGGAGCACGCACCTAACGTGGACGTGGGTAACCAGACGAGTCCAAACTTCGACGACAATCTCGTTTGTAATCTCACTCGGATCCTACCGCCTCGTCATCAACTTCGCTGACGAACCCGCTCAACGTTGGCGTAACCCCGGATCGAACACGCAACCGATCCCTGTTCCACCGCCAACGTCAAGATAGATCTCACCGACGAACAGCGACGGGCCCTTCCTGCCTCAGCCCGTTGGGATCCAGATCGACCAGGCTACGTCGCGACCAATAACAGCGGCGTCACTCACGACATCTGGTGGAGTGAAATCCGGCACGGCTGGTATTCGTCAGACGAACGAGGAAGGAGAGCAAGGTGGCCTCCAGCTACCCCATCGTCACCCGCACCGTCAACATCTACGGTTAACCTACCATCGACTCCGGGTCCTTACCGCGAGACCAACAGAGATCCCTCACCGCCGACTCCCCCAGAACCTTCAACACCCGAACCCGCGATGTCAGCAGAAGGTTTCAGCCAACAGCAAATGGCGCAGATCGCGGCCATCGTTGCGAATGCCTTCGCCCATCAGGCGAACAACGCCCCAGCACCGGTCGCGGCCGCTAACCCCCCGACCCCCAACATAGACGTCGCCCGACCACGTGAATTCACTGGTGGCGACGATTACCTTGACTTCAGACGCGAAGTCCTTCTTTTCGTGTCCGCGAACCCAAACCGATACCCTACGTCGGAGAGTAAGATCTACGTAGCTCTCTCCTACCTGAAGGGTGGTAATGCGGCAACATGGGCGCAGAACTACGTCGAGGAGTCGACAACGGCGGGAATCGTTACCTTCACGGACAGCTGGGAAAGATTCCAGGAACGACTCGACGCCTCGTTCGACGATCCGAACCGAAAGGAAGCTGCGCTGAAGGATTTCCGGGAGAAGGTTCAGAAGGACCTCACCGCGGATAAGTTCTTCCAACAACTTGACGTCATCATCAAGCGGGCGGAACTGAAAGACGACAGCGTTATCTGCGACCGCCTCAAGCGAGCAATGAACATCGAGGTAGTCCGCGGCGTGCTGAGGTCGACGCCCGTACCGACAACGTATGAGGCGTGGAAGAACAAAGCTATCGAGATCGATCGCGGAGAACAGCAGATCCGCGCGATTCAACGAGGCCGCCCGTTCATACCGCAACCTCGCCAACAACAACCGGCACCCCCCGCTCGGCGCCAAGTTGCAACCCCGCACGTCGACAAACGCGACGCGACCGGCGTTACGTTCGGAGGTATCGGACAACCGATGGACGTCTCTATGAACGAGGCACGTCGCAGAAGAGCTTGCTGGATCTGTGGTCAAGAAGGCCACTTCAAGGACAGGTGCCCGCAGGGGAAACCGATTATCCAGCGTATGCTGGAACTGATGGCCCCTGGCGAACGCCGCATCCTCGCAGACGAGCTCGGAGCGATGAAGGAGTCAGCCTTCGAGGAAGTCGTAGACACTCGGAGGTCGACGGTGGAGGACTATGTGGAGGAAGGAGAGAATGACGAAGAGGTCGTTGACTCGCAGGGTTTTGCGAGTGGTCAGGCGTAGCCATCGGGGCGACTGACCGGGAAGAACAAGGGACTTTGAATCCGGACTCGTTAAAATATAACCAACCGTCTGTACAACACGTAGATGCGAACGACGTCGATGGTTTTCCGGAGTATGAAGTCCCCACCGGTGTGAAAAGAAGTGAAGGGTACGAGCAGTTGTTCATGAGAGGAACTGGCGGACGCCAGCTGGACCTTCTCCTGAACGTCGGACACAGTGTGAAAGGTGAAGTGAGGGAGGTAGACGCTCACGCACTCGTGGACTCGGGATGTACAGGATCGTGCATCGACGTGAGGTTCGTCGAACGGTATGGACTAGAGACGAAGCGGTATATCCGACCCCTTGCGGTGCTCAATGCCAACGGCACGCACAACGAAGCTGGGTTGATCGAGGAATACGTTGACGTTGAACTCACGATCGGTCATCATAAGGAACAGATCGTCCTGGCAGTAACCTCATTGGCGTCCTCTAACATCTTCCTGGGGTACGACTGGCTTCGACGACACAATCCAGAGGTCAACTGGAAGACGGGGACACTCGACTTTACTCGCTGTCCAGGTGAATGCGTGGTAGAGAAGGACGACGAGGAAGGTATGCGGAGGGTGTGGAGAGCAGCAGAGGAGACAAGGAGGGTGAGAGAGGTGCGAATGGACAAGGAGTCCTGGCCCGCATACCTCAACGACTACGCCGACGTCTTTAGCGAAAAAGGCTTCGAAAAGCTACCGGAACACCGACCGTGGGACCACGTCATCGACTTGAAGCCCGACTTCAAACCAAGTGACTGTAAAATCTACCCGCTCACGCCAACAGAGCAACAGTCACTCAAGGACTTCCTCGATGAAAACTTGAAGTCGGGTCGCATTCGACGGTCGATATCGCCCATGGCGTCGCCCTTCTTCTTCATTAAGAAGGCCGACAAATCGCTACGCCCGATCCAGGATTACCGTAAGCTCAATGACGGTACGATCAAGAACAAGTATCCCCTCCCTCTCATTGACGAACTCGTCGACAAGGTCAAGAAAGCGAAGTACATCACTAAGCTTGACCTTCGCTGGGGGTACTACAATATCCGGATCCGCGAGGGTGACGAATGGAAAGCAGCGTTTCGCACAAACATGGGCCTCTTCGAACCGACGGTCATGTTCTTTGGTCTCTGCAACGCCCCGGCAACGTTCCAGGCTTTTGTCAATCACATCTTCAAGGAACTGATTTACGCTAACCTGATCATCGTATACCTCGACGACATATTGATCCTCTCGGAGACCATTGAGGAACATATAGACACGTCGAGGCGCGTCCTTCAGATCCTGCGAGAGAATGGCCTGTACCTGAAGCCGGAGAAGTGCGAATTTGATGCCAAGGTCGTCAAATACCTCGGCCACATCATCGGTAATGGCGAGATCAAGGCTGACCCAGCAAAGACGGAGGCGATTGCGAACTGGCCGGTCCCACGAAACCTGAAACAGCTACAACAATTCCTCGGCATGGGTAACTGGCTACGACGGTTCATCAAGGACTACAGTAAGGTGGTCCATCCGCTGACGTCGTTAACGGGCAAGAAGGACTGGGTATGGGAGACCGAACAGCAGGAAGCGTTCGAGGAGCTGAGACGACGTCTCTGCTCACCTCCAGTCCTAGCCATCGCCAACGACGAGGGTCCTTTCCGCGTAGAAGCGGACTCGTCAAACTTTGTGCTCGGCGGTGTGTTGTTGCAAAAACAGGAAGGGAAGTGGAGGGTGATTGCCTATAGGTCAGAAGCGCTCCTACCCGCTGAACGAAACTACGAGATCTACGACAAGGAGATGCTCGCGATCGTTTCGGCGCTCAAGGAATGGCGACAATACCTCCTCGGCGCTCGCCACACGATCGAAATCTGGTCCGACCACGCTAACCTCACCTACTTCAGGTCAGCGCAGAAGCTGAGCTACCGTCAAGCCCGCTGGCGAACCGAACTCGAAGAGTTTGACTTCCACCTCGAACACAAGTCGGGGAAGACGATGGGCAAGGCGGACCTATTATCGCGCAAGGCAGGTTACGACAAGGGCCAGGATGACAACGACGGCATCGTCTTCATCAAGGAAAAGTGGTTGAATCGTGGAATAGTGAGGACGTCGCGGGATGAAGTGTTGGAACGAGTGGGTGAAGCGCAGAGGGCACAAGACGAGTCGGAAAGGCCGACGAATATGGTAGAAGTCGACGGGTTGTGGCGAATGAAAGGCAAGGTGTACGTGCCGTCGACGATGAAGGAAGCGGTGTTGAGGGAGTGCCACGATTCGACCCTGGCAGGACATCCGGGATCGTCGAAGACGGTCGAACTGGTACGTCGAGACTTCTGGTGGGCGTCGATGTTCTCCGATGTCCGAGCATACGTCCGAGGATGTGACCGCTGCCAACGAACGAAGGCTCTGAGGGCATCAAGGTCGAGGCCACTTCATCCAAACGCGGTCCCTGAAGGTCCCTGGGAAATTGTCACGGTCGACCTCATCGGAGAACTCCCGGACTCCAAGGGGCACAACGCAATCTGCGTTTTCGTCGATAGGTTCTCGAAACAGATGCACGCGATCCCGACGACGACAAAATTGTCAGCGGAAGGCATGGCTCAACTGTACCGCGACCACGTCTTCCGTCTCCATGGCTTGCCAAAAAAGATCATCCATGACCGAGGCACGCAGTTTGACGCATCAATGATGAGGGAGCTGTACAAACTCCTACACATCGAAGGCAACCCGTCGACGGCGTATCACCCGCAAACGGACGGTCAGACGGAACGCGTCAACCAAGAGCTCGAACAGTACCTCCGGCTCTTCGTTGACCATCGGCAGTCAGACTGGAAAGACTGGCTCCCTCTCGCAGAGTTCGCCTACAACAACCGAGAACACTCGGCGACAAAGATGTCACCCTTCTACGCGAACACTGGACGTCACCCTAGGAGCTTCGACGCCGTACGAACTTCCTCTACCAACATGTCGGCAGAAGAATTCGCGAAGCACATCAAGGAGACCCATCGCGCGGCAAGGGACAATCTGGTCAAGGCAGCAGAAGACATGAAACGCTACCATGACCGGACGGCAGGAGCATCGGTGGAATACAAGGCTGGCGACAAGGTCTTCCTTGACGGGCGAAACATCAGTACGGACTCGCCGACAAAGAAACTTGCAGACAAATGGTACGGCCCCTTTGACGTCGTCGACAAGGTAGGAGCGAGCGCGTACAAGCTTAAACTCCCGAAGCGATGGAAAAAGGTCCACCCTGTCTTCAACGAAGCCCTGTTGAAACCCGCCGTTGAACCGTCGTTTGAGAGCCAGAAGCTACCGCCACCGCCACCACCGGAAATCGTCGACAACGAAGAGGAATACGAGGTTGAAGAGGTCATTGACTCACGTCTGCACCGAGGTAAACTACAGTACCTCGTCAAGTGGGTCGGGTACAACGAACCGACCTGGCAACCGGAGACGGACTTCGGCGAGAACGCAAAGGAGGCAATTGCTGAATTCTACCTCAAACACCCCGGTGCTCCCCGCAAACTCGATATCCCTCGCTCACGACTCCGTCCGCTCTTCGTCGACACCGAGCCAGACGACCGCGATCTTGGTTGGTCGGGACGCCCAACCTTGAGGGGGGGGTAATGTCAGGACTCAAACTTCCCCTTTTCTTTATTTCCCCTTTTCCCTTTTCGTTTCTGTTAATTGCTCCTTTTCATTATCTTTAATCATCTTTCCAATCACTTCCCACACTCCCTCTACACGACCTTCATTCGTTCCATTCCCACTCGTTATGTAATGTTAGGTAATATAGTCTCACGGTCGTCGCTATATAAGGTCTCAGGAATCGCATGAACTCCTTGTTCTGCTTTTCCTCTTACCTCCGCGTCGACCTAGGTGAGACTCGTCCCCCTTGTATTAGTCTAAGTCTTGTATCAATCCTCTTACCTCCGCGTCGACCTAGCCTGAGTAAGCGTGTCCCGAGTCTACGCTCGAGTATAGCACGTCCCAGACGACAGTCAGCCGAGGCCTGCCCAGTCCGAGCCGTCTCCCGGGCTTCCGCCTAACAGTGTCCCCCTCGCGGTGGGCTCCAGGTTATCGCGGTGCAGACTCTTTTGTAGACCGTATGGTCGATTCGAGGGTGAATCTATATTCTTCCCAAGGGAGACTGCAGTGACTCAATAGTCGAGGAGGGACAACCAAATAGAAACGGAGTGACCAAACGCTCGAGACAATGGCTCTTCTGGTTCAGAAACTTTGCCAAAGCACTCGATCCTGACAGAATCGAGCTCTCGACGCAGACCCTATAACTATAGTGATTGAAGTCTGAAGTTGAGGAAGGTGTGGGGCCGTGTCAGTCTGTTTCGGACGGTTCGAACCCCTGGATGGTGTTCGTCGAGCGTTCGAATGCGCTCGAAGAGGTGCTCGAAGGTGTTCGAGCATATCCTGATGCGATCGAGCGACTTCTTAGTAGGCGGCGAATGTGTGGGGCGACGGAAGTATGCAGGTATAATACCCTGTTGGGTTTGTCGGGCGCTCGGAGTTTTGGAATATCGGTTTTGAGCGTATGTGGTGAACCAAACGCGCTATTCGAGCGGTTGGTGAAGCTCGCTAAGGCAGAGCAGAGATGAACTGAAGACGGGAATGACTTATGAGACTCGAAAAGTGTACTGTGCGGCAAACTGGGGGTGTATTCCCTCTACAGAATGAGTACAAAAGGTGTGCACTATTTATACTCTAGGCGAAACGAGCTCGGTACCGACGTCGAACGTACATACGGAGGTAAGGGAGTGCGTGCGGTGCGTACTCGAGTCAGAATAGTCGTATGTTAGGGATGGAATGACTCGAGAACATGATGAGTCACAAACTCGAAGGGGAATAATGGTTTGACATCAATAAAAAGACCAATGAAACCCAAGAAATTTATCATGTGTGCTTCCAACAACTCCATTCAAACGTCCTCGAATGTTCCTGGGGCGTGATGGCGACGAATGCACCCCTGGAAGTGATAGACGATGATAAATAACGCTCGAGCCCCATGGAGAACGCGGCGAACGACGGAATCCGGTCGTTCGAGCGTGATACATTCAACGTCGACAGCCCGGGAACCGTTCGAGCGACCCATGGTGGAACCTAATGCGTTCCCTGAGCCCAACCGCGTAATGTGGCTGCGCTATAAGTGTTCGAACGAGTGGATACGAAGTGGAAAGAGTGCTCGAGCGCGCATATAGTGGGATATGGAATGAATATAAAGGAAACGAAGTGTTCGAGTGTGACTAGGAAGTGGTATGAGTGTTCGAATGGGTGTATGAAAGTATTTGAACGTATTTATGAGGTTACTACTGCATCATATGAAAGATTCGAAGGTATATTGACGCTCGAATGGCCGAGTGTGACCATTCGAGCGTGTGAAATGCAAAGTGTAAGATAGTCAGTGATGAAACGAGGTGCTTGACTGTGTTTATGGGGTTTGTATCTGTATATAATAATAAATAAAGCGGGTGGTATGCTGGGACGGCTGGCGCCTAAGCGCGAATCGAGCGCTACACCGGTCGTGTCGCGTTTGTCGACATGGGGGGCCGCTACCTGGCAACGAGCTGGGGGTGCATGCTGCTGCTGGGGGCATGGTGGGGGTGGAAATGCACGGCCTCGTTGGATGGTGCAGATCTGTTGCTCACCCCGGTCGATTTCGATCGCTTTCTTCTTCCAGTCGTCATACGTTGTCAGGACTGGTGTCGACCTCAGCACTCCTTGCACCACCTCGATGTTCATTGCTCGCTTCAGGTGGTCACAGATGATGCTGTCATCCGTTAGACCTGCTCTTGTTATGACGACGTCGAGATCCTGAAAGAACTCATCAGCAGTGAGGTCCTTCTGAACCTTGGTCTGGAATTTTGCTAGCGCCTTTTCCTTCTGGTTCGGATCATCAAATGAGGCATCTAGGCACTCTTGGAACCTTATCCAACTGTCGGTGAAGGTCACAATGCCAGCTGTCATTGACTCTTCCACATAATTCTGCGCCCACGTCGCTGCATTACCACCCTTCAAGTAGGAGAGAGCAATGTATATCTTACTCTCCGACGTGGGGTACTGGTTCAGGTTTGCAGAGACAAAAAGGAGGACCTTGCGTTTGAAGTCTAGGTAGTCATCGCCGCCAGTGAATTCATGTGGCCAGGCGACATCGATGTTGGGGGTCGGGGGGTTAGCTGCAGCGACCGGTGTCGGGGCGTTGTTTGCCTGATGGGCGAAGGTGCCTGCGACGATCACTGCAATCTGCTCCATCTGCTGTTGACTGAAACCTCCTGTTGACATTGCAGGTTCAGGCGTGGGCGTCGAAGGTTCAGGGGGGGTTGGCGGTGAAGGGTCTCTACGAGTCTTGTGGTAAGGGCCTGGAGTCGGTGGCAGGAGGACTGTAGACGTCAATGGTGCAGGCAACGATGGAGCCACCGGGGGCCACCTCGCTCTCCTTCCTTGTTCATCTGACGAATACCAGCTGTGCCGGACTTCACTCCACCAGATATCGTGTACAATGCCGCTATTGTTGGTTGCGACGTAGCCTGGTCGGTCTGGATTCCAACAAGCTGATGCAGGAAGGGCCCATCGCTGTTTGTCAGTGAGATCTATCTTGACGACGGTGGAGGAACGGGGATCGGTTGTGCATTTGATCCAGGGTTACGCCAACGTTGAACGGGTTCATTGGTGAAGTTGATGATGAGACAGAAAGACGCAGCGGAAATAACAATCGACAATGACATTGACGACTGGACACGTAACGTCACCCACATCCAAGTTAAGTGGCTTCTCCACCAAAGAGAGATGTGAAGAGCCAGGGTCGGGAAAAGTCAGTTGCGAGGTTTATGTAAATACACAAACATCCAAAAACGTCCGGGCAGGGTTGAGGGTTGTCGTTTAGGGTGTTTACACTTCAAGTCCATCGAGGGGAGCACTCCTCTAGACTGAGTGAAGGTGAGTCGACAGCGACGACGTACGCTGGGGATAAGCCCGGGTGGGGTTCTGCTTTTATGTTAGGTGGGAGTCCGGGAGACAACTCGGACTGGGCAGGCCTCAGCTGACTGTCGTCTGGGACGTGCTATACTCGAGCGGGAACTCGGGACACGCTGTACTCAGGCTAGGTTGTCACGGAGGTAAGAGGATTAATACAATGTACTCTACTACAGGAGGGGGACGCAGTCTCACCTAGGTTGTCATGGAGGTAAGAGGAAAAGCAGAACAGGTGTTCAGATGCAATTCCTCTTCCTTATATACAGTGATCACCTTGTGAGAACCGGTTGCCCCTTTGTCTAAGATTACATAAAAGGGAGCAGAATGGAACGAATGAAGGTCATGTGAAAGGAGTGTGGGAAATGATTGAAAAGATGATTAATTATAATGAAAAGGAGTGATTAAAAGAAAAGAAATGATAGAAGGAAAATGAAAAGAAAGGAAAAGTTTGAGTCCTGACAACTCAACCACAACCAGCTTTCGCTTCGTCCCAGGCTTCGTAGGAGGGATGTTAGCTGCCACTGCCTCAGAACGCGTGCACAAACCACCAACCTACATGGGAACAGTCAACCATGAAGATCAGGATCGGTACAGAAAGGAATGTTCACCTTCATCACCTCATGCAGTATCTTTGTGGATGAGGTGCTTCTGCCGACTGTCGAAGGATCGGTTTTTACAGTCCCAGCTGGCGCAGCCAGGAAAGGAGAGGCAGAAGTCCTATGAGGGGGCATGGTGGGCCCACCAGTACCTCGACGAGACACAGCACTTGCATCCGAACCAGCTTGAGGCAACAACGTGGGAGAAACGACCACCCCACTTTCTGCTCCCAAACGTGCGAGGACAGGACAAGGGTGAGGCTGACGCATACGCGATCCACGACGGGGCAGAGACAGAATCGACTGAGTAGGAGCAGAAGGGATCGCAGACGAAACTGGCAGAGGAGGACCAACCATATGTTGGAGTCGGCCCTGGAGCTCCTCGTCGGTTGCTGTAGGATACAGCGCGTGCAACGACTCATGCACGCCCCTCAGCTTTGCCGTGCACTCCTCCTTTTCCTGAGCCTGTTTGGCCACCAGGAGATCTGTACGCTCGAGCCAGAATCGAGCCTCCTCCGCAGCCTGTTTGGCATGCTCGGCGTCCTCACAAGCCCAATGCCCTACCCTCTCCTGGGCCTCAGCAGCAGCGCACGCACGCTTGGCAGCAATGAGCTCGTGTTTGCACTTACGCTCAGCCACCTTCTCCTCCTCCTCAGCAATAAGGGACTGGAGACACTTGGGCAGCGTCTCCTCGGTCGCATTCTCCACCGCCTCCTCAGCCTCAGTCTGGAACACGTCCAAAAGGACATCCATTGTGGTAAAAGAAATATGGGTGGCTTTGGCGTGCTCAGAAACGCCATCCCACGTGGTAGAAAGGGAGCGCTAGAAAAGGTGTATCAGAAGCAAAAACAAGAAAAAAAAAAAAAAAAAAAAACAAGCGGTGCACCCAAGTAGCCCACACATACGCCATCACCTCCTCGCGAGCCTCTTCACTTGACTTCTCGAGATTGTCGAGAGCCGAGTTGAAGTCTTCCATATGTGATGAGAAAGGATCACACTGGGCAAGACTCGGCAGGACAGACTTGGCAGGGGGAACACCAACTTCCCCGGCAGGTTCCCCCTCTCTGCCCACTTTTCTGCCCAATGAGGATGACAGTAGCTGCAATGGAGGTGGGAGATCCACGCCGACAAGCGTGCCTCCCACGTCTCGGTTGCCATCATCAGTTTCCTGTGAAAAACCAGGGGTCACTGGCATGTGATTGCTAGCCCCCAACTTCTCCTGTGGTGGTGTCGAAGAACCCCCCCCCCCCCCCCCATCCTTGGGAGACGTGGGGGTGCATGGGATGGTATCAGGAGTCATAGCGTTGTCCATTGAATGGGTAAGGCGAGACGGAGGAGGTGGTAGTAAAAAGCAAAGGGGGGCACGTTTTGAAAACTATGACGATCTTTACCAACAGGAATCACGCCCCCACATTACTGGACCGGAACAAGTGCTGTGATCGCACTCAAGAAGCACAATGTGGAACCCAGTTGTTTCAAGATCACCAAAGCGCCTGAAACGGTCCTCGATGATCACACACCTCAAAAGCCAATCACATGTGGATCCAGACCACACCAAATACAGCATGAACCTGCCAATCACTCACAACGAACCCAGGTACACACCGAACACCAGCATTCAACAACGAGGCCACTCCAAATGAAAAGAAACCACAAGGCACACAACACACAGATGCTCAACCGAATGTGAACACCAAAGAAAATAGCTACACTGAGCCAAGACCACCAAACAAAATCACAACCGGCCAAACAGAGACACAGACCGGCACCAGACACACGAAATATGAAACAATGGACTAAAAGACAAAAATTTGCCGATTGACCGGCCACCAACCACGAGAAAATGACACTATTGCTGTCACGAATCACCCACCAAAGGACCGAATTGAAGCATGTGAAAGAATCGCCTGAAACACACAATGAATGTGAACTCCGCCAACTGATAGCATGACCAATACAGAGAGGTCCTCCCGAAACAGACACACAAATGACTCAGGTGACGCATCTGTCCTTAAAAAGACACGCCATTACTGAAAGCGACAAAAAGGAAAAAGAGACAACACCCAACCCTGCCCACAATGGAACATACCAACATTACACCTCCCCATGCCATCGTCCTCAAGGACATGGCACGCTGTATGCCCAACCCAACCCCTGGTGACCTCGCATTAGCCAACCCTCACCCAATGGGTGTCTCGCAGATAGTCGTATACGACCCCACAACGACCTCGTTCGCCAAGTTTGTGGCGGAGTTACTGTTCGCGTTCAACAAGCTTATGGCCACAGACCCGACTCTGATTTATGTGGCCTACACGTTCTGCACACTGAAAATACAAGAGTGACTCTCACAGTCACCCGCACTCGCCAGAGGTTCGTGGTCTCAATTCTGTACTGCAGTCGCCATAGCCAGTCCTGATTATGAGGGCCTCACGCAACTCGCATACAAAGAAGTATACCGCACAGTGTTCAGACGGATCACGAGCAGGAAGGCGACCCCGTACAAATCAGCCCTGACCCTCTCTCAGTTTAATGCTGCAGCAACGGTGTCCTACATCCAGCCAGCATACCTCAGCCAACTGTACAAAGCCCAAGAATCACTGATTTCTGCAGAAGCCGAGCAGGCCGACTTCGCAGTGATGCTTGAAGACGCTGAGCAAGAATGCACAGCACGCGAAGCACAACAGTTGGCCCTTCAGGAAACAGCACTCAGGATGGCTCACCTCGCTGAAGTTGCTCGGGAACAAGCCATCAAAGCCCACGATCTACTCTCACAGTTAGTCGGTCAATTAAACGAGCTACATATTGCACCGATCAACCTGGGTGAGCACATGAACCTGATCATGTCCTGGAACAACTTCAATGTGACGTTCGCAGCCGAGTACGGAAGGGTCGCACAGGAAGGATCAGCCACGACGAACGGGCAGGCTAAAGCTGAACACCTGGTGCATTTCTCTTGAAACCCCCCTGATTCAAACGCCTCATGTTACATCAGGCAAAATAGAGTACCCCTTCATTTCCCTTAATAACAAGAACCCCATTTCATATGACAACAAGCACCAACCCTCTCTATTGTTACTTTCTCTCCGCCAAAAAATTTTTTTTACACCGAACATCGCACGAACTAATAACCCCGAGTCTTTATAAAATACTCCCTCCTTTTCATTCATTCAGAATCATCCGCTCTACAATATCCCCCTCTTGAATAATTCAGCTTTGTTCTTCTTCACTTCTACCCTTCACTGACCACGTGTTCAGACTGAACCAGCACCGAGTTTTTCTATGACAACTGAATCCTGTGCCCGGATGACATATGCGGGGTTCACAACTGGTCGATATCATTCACTCTCATGGTCGCACGCCATCACTCATGTCAGGCCACTCTCGAGGACGTCCTACATCACTCCAGATCTCACCAGTGCTTTTGGCACTCAATCGCTGAGCCTGGCATGAAGGTGCATGAGTTCTTCCTATGCCTGTACATGGTGATCGACGTCCAGTACCGACCCCGACCGACCTTGATCAACAACCACACCAAATATGTCATCAATCAAGGCCTGGAGCTGCCAGTGAATCAGCGTCTACGTTCAGCAGTGACACACAACCTCATCCGGATCATGATTATCCCATGGCACCCAGACCTCCAGACCAGCATACACCACCCAGCCCCATCAGTCCAACTGGAGAACCTCTGTGACATGGTCGCACAGCAGATAGCGCACATCACAAAACTCCAGGGTGCGATTTTGGCATTGATTGGTGAACCGTCAACCTCTTCTTCTTCTTCTTTGCACAATTAAATACCACAGAATGCACTGAACCTCGCCCATTACACATTCTTTAATTTCCAATTCAACCACTTCTCATGTACACTGCAAACACTTTTTTCTGGCCCCCCGGGAGATGTAGTGATTAACCATCGCCTACGCGCTGGCCGAGTCTTTCTCCCCTCACTTACACTACTTCTTTGACTCCCTTTACCAGCCACCAAACATTACCATTGATACATTCATAATCGGCAGCCAACTCTTTGTTATAATTCTTGGTATGGGCACAATTGTATGGACGGATGTCACACGAACTTGATCAGCACATGGACAACCGACTCTCATGGGCACAGGTGGAAGGAATTAGGTGAGTAGGACAAGGACGTGAGATACGGGTGTGCAGTGGTGGGAGACGAGAGAGCAGGTTGGGCACTATAACATCACTCCGTGATGATCAGCTGCATGATGTGCACAGGCTGATCGTTGACTCACCTTCACATCTGTTCACACAAACTTGGCCGAGTCTTGCACCGCTTTCTCTGCTTCAGTTTAGTATAAATTTGTGGTAGTTTGAAAACGGACAGACAGAGATAGGAAGATACAAGACAAGTACAGAGACAGACAGTCCCCTCTCCACCTCTAGACCGCAATCTACTACATGCATTACTACACACTACTCGCCAGACTCTCATTCTGAAAATAGTATACACCAACCCTGTCACCGACTCTCAGAACTCCGTCACCCAATCACCGAACGCCCTCGGCCGCTGCCACAAGTGCTGATTCTACCCGCCCGAGTCTTGGTCCAACCAGAATCCCGTACGTATCCGTATCGCTGAGTCTTCATATCTTGAACCTCGCTCTACTTAGGTTGTCCCTCTCGGTATACCGAGTCACCGCAGTTCCCCTTGGGTTGATCACAAGCCGTAGCCCGAATCTATTAGGCGGGAGTACGGAAGACGACTCGGACTGGGCAGGCCTCGGCTGACTGTCGTCTGGGACGTGCTATACTCGAGCGTAGACTCGGGACACGCTTACTCAGGCTAGGTCGTCGCGGAGGTAAGAGGATTAATACAAGTCTAAACTAATACAAGGGGAACGAGTCTCACCTAGGTCGTCGCGGAGGTAAGAGGAAAAGCAGAACAAGGAGTTCATGCGATTCCTGAGACCTTATATAGCGACGACCGTGAGACTATATTACCTAACATTACATAACGAGTGGGAATGGAACGAATGAAGGTAGTGTGGGAATGATTGTGTAAGATGGGTAAATATAATGAAAAGGACGAATATAATAAAGGAAATGGTAAAAGGGGAAATAAAGGAAAAAGGTGAAAGTTCAGGTTCTAACATTACCCCCCCTTCAAGGTTGGGCGTCCCGACCAACCATGATCGCGGTCGTCAGGTTCGGTGTCGACGAAGAGCGGACGGAGTCGTTGACGAGGGATGTCGAGTTTCCGAGGTGCACCGGGATGTTTGAGGTAGAACTCAGCGATCGCTTCCTTCGCGTTTTCGCCGAAGTCCGTTTCAGGTTGCCAAGTAGGTTCATTGTAGCCGACCCACTTGACAAGGTACTGTAGTTTCCCTCGGTGTAGACGTGAGTCTAGGACTTCCTCGAGTTCGTATTCCTCCTCGTTGTCGATGATGTCTGGTGGCGGCGGCGGCGGTTGCTTCTGGCTTTCAAAGGACGGTTCAACGGCGGGTTTCAACAGGGTTTCGTTGAAGACAGGGTGGACCTTTTTCCATCGTTTCGGGAGTTTGAGCTTGTACGCGCTCGCTCCTACCTTGTCGACGATGTCAAAGGGACCGTACCATTTGTCGGCGAGTTTCTTCGTGGGTGAATCTGTGCTGATATTTCGTCCATCGAGGAAGACCTTATCGCCAGCCTTGTACTCCACCGAAGCTCCTGCCGTCCGGTCGTGGTAGCGTTTCATGTCGTCTGCCGCTTTGACCAGGTTGTCCTTCGCGACACGATGAGTCTCCTTTATGTGCTTCGCGAATTCTTCCGCCGACATGTTGGCAGACGAGGTTCGTGTTGTGTCAAAGCTCAAGGGGTGACGTCCTGTATTCGCGTAGAAAGGGGACATCTTCGTCGCCGAATGTTCGCGGTTATTGTACGCAAACTCTGCGAGGGGGAGCCAGTCTTTCCAGTCCGATTGGCGATGGTTCACGAAGAGTCTAAGATACTGTTCGAGTTCTTGGTTAACGCGTTCTGTCTGACCATCTGTCTGTGGGTGATACGCCGTCGACGGGTTGCCTTCGATGTGTAGGAGTTTGTACAGCTCCTTCATCATTGACGCGTCGAACTGCGTGCCTCGGTCATGGATGATCTTCCTCGGCAAGCCGTGGAGGCGGAAGACGTGGTCTCGGTACAGCTGGGCCATGCCTTCTGCCGACAGCCTCGTCGTCGTCGGGATCGCGTGCATCTGTTTTGAGAACCTATCGACAAAGACACAGATTGCGTTGTGCCCCTTGGAGTCTGGGAGTTCTCCGATGAGGTTGACCGTGACAATTTCCCATGGACCTTCCGGGATCGCGTTCGGGTGAAGTGGCCTAGATCTCGATGTTCTCAGAGCCTTCGTCCGCTGGCAACGGTCGCATCCTCGGACGTATGCTCGAACGTCGGAGAACATCGACGCCCACCAGAAGTCTCGACGTACCAGTTCGACCGTCTTTGACGATCCGGGATGTCCTGCCAGGGTCGAGTCGTGGCATTCCCGTAAGACCGCTTCCTTCATCGTTGACGGCACGTACACCTTTCCCTTCATCCGCCACAACCCGTCGGCCTTCACCATTCCCGTCGGTCTCTCCGACTCGTCCTGCGCCCTCTGCGCGTCACCCACTTGTTCCAACACTTCCTCACGCGACGTCCTCACCACTCCACGATTCAGCCACTTGTCCTTGATGAACACGACGTCATCGTTGTCGTCCTTTCCCTCATCATAGCCTGCTTTGCGCGACAGTAAGTCCGCCTTGCCCATCGTCTTCCCCGACTTGTGCTCGAGGTGGAAGTCGAATTCTTCGAGTTCGGTCCGCCAGCGAGCTTGTCGATAGCTCAGTTTCTGTGCCGACCTGAAGTAGGTGAGGTTGGCATGGTCGGACCAGATCTCGATCTTGTGGCGAGCGCCCAGGAGGTATTGACGCCATTCCTTGAGTGCCGAGACGATTGCGAGCATCTCCTTGTCGTAGATCTCGTAGTTTCGTTCGGCCGGTAGGAGCGCTTCTGACCTATAGGCGACTACTCTCCACTTGCCTTCCTGTTTCTGCAATAGCACGCCTCCGAGTGCGAAGTTTGACGAGTCCGCCTCAACGCGGAAAGGGCCCTCGTTGTTAGCGATGACCAGGACTGGAGGTGAGCAGAGACGTCGTCTCAGCTCCTCGAACGCCTCCTGCTGTTCGGTCTCCCATACCCAGTCCTTCTTGCCCGTCAGCGATGTCAGCGGATGGACCACCTTGCTGTAGTCCTTGATGAACCGTCGTAGCCAATTACCCATGCCGAGGAACTGTTGTAGCTCCTTGAGGTTTCGTGGGACTGGCCAGTTCGCAATCGCCTCCGTCTTTGCCGGGTCCGCCTTGATCTCGCCGTTGCCGATGATGTGACCGAGATACTTGACGACCTTGGCATCGAATTCGCACTTTTCCGGCTTCAAGTACAAGCCGTTTTCTCGGAGGATCTGAAGTACGCGCCTCGACGTGTCGATGTGCTCCTCAATGGTTTCTGAGAGGATCAGTATGTCGTCGAGGTATACGATGATCAAGTTCGCGTAGATTAGCTCCTTGAAGATGTGGTTGACAAACGCTTGAAACGTTGCCGGCGCATTGCAAAGACCGAAGAACATGACCGTTGGCTCGAATAGGCCCATGTTCGTGCGAAATGCCGCCTTCCACTCGTCGCCTTCGCGGATCCGGACGTTGTAGTACCCCCAGCGAAGGTCAAGCTTAGTGATGTACTTCGCCTTCTTGACCTTATCAACAAGTTCGTCGATGAGAGGGAGGGGGTACTTATTCTTGATCGTGCCGTCATTGAGTTTGCGGTAATCCTGAATCGGGCGTAGCGATTTGTTGGCCTTCTTTATGAAGAAGAAAGGTGACGCCATGGGTGATATCGACCGTCGAATGCGACCTGACTTCAGATTTTCATCGAGGAAGTCCTTGAGCGACTGCTGCTCAGTTGGTGTGAGCGGGTAGATCTTACAGTCGCTCGGTTTGAAGTCGGGCTTCAAGTCGATGACGTGGTCCCACGGGCGATGTTCCGGTAGCTTCTCGAAACCTTTTTCGCTGAAGACGTCGGCGTAGTCGTTGAGGTATGCGGGCCAGGACGTCTTGTCCATTCGCACCTCTCTCACCCCCTTCGTTTCTTCCACCGCTCTCCACACCTTCCGCATGTCTTCCTCCACATTCCTCTCCACTACACATTTGCTCGGGCAACGCGTAAAGTCGAGTGTTCCCGTCTTCCAGTCGACTTCCGGGTTGTGTCGACGAAGCCAGTCGTACCCTAGAAAGATGTTTGACGATGCCAACGAGGTTACCGCCAGGACGATCCGTTCTTTATGATGACCGATCGTAAGTTCGATGTCGACGTATTTCTCGATCAATCCGGCTTCGTTGTGCGTGCCGTCGGCATTGAGTACCGCAAGGGGTCGGACATAACGCTTCGTCTCCAGTCCGTACCGTTCGACGAACCTTACATCAATGCACGATCCTGTGCATCCCGAATCCACGAGTGCATGTGCGTCCACCTCCCTCACTTCACCTTCCACGCTGTGTCCGACGTTCAGGAGAAGGTCCAGCTGGCGTCCGCCAGTTCCTCTCATGAACAGCTGCTCACATTCTTCTCTCTCCTTCACATCGGTGGGGACTTCATACTCAGGAAAACCATCGACGTCGTTCGCATCTACGTGTTGTACAGACGGTTGGTTATATTTTAACGAGTACGGATTCGAAGTCCCTTGTTCTTCTCGGTCAGTCGCCCCGATGGCTACGCCTGACCACTCGCAAAACCCTGCGAGTCAACGACCTCTTCGTCATTCTCTCCTTCCTCCACATAGTCCTCCACCGTCGATCTCCGAGTGTCTACGACTTCCTCGAAGGCCGATTCCTTCATCGCGCCGAGCTCATCCGCAAGGATACGGCGTTCGCCTGGTGCCATTAGTTCCAGCATGCGCTGGATGATCGGCTTCCCCTGCGGGCACTTGTCCTTGAAATGGCCCAGCCCGCCGCAGATCCAGCACGCGCGTCGTCGTTGCGCCTCGTTCATGGAGACGTCCATCGGTTGTCCCGCGCCTCCGAAAGTGACGCCGGTCGCGTCGCGTCTGTCGACGTGAGGGGCCGCTACCTGACGGCGAGCCGGGGGTCCTTGTTGTTGCTGCGGGTGAGGCTGGGGTATAAATGGACGGCCTCGTTGGATTGCGCGGATCTGTTGCTCGCCGCGATCGATCTCGATAGCCTTGTTTTTCCAGTCCTCGTATTTCGTCGGGACCGGCGTCGATCTCAGGACTCCACGTACTACTTCGATGTTCATTGCACGTTTGAGACGATCACAGATGATACCGTCGTCCTTCAGTTCCGCACGCTTGATGATGACGTCGAGCTGCTGGAAGAACTTGTCGGCGGTGAGGTCCTTCTGAACCTTCTCCCGGAATTCCTTCAGCGCGGCCTCTTTGCGATTCGGGTCGTCGAACGAGGCGTCGAGTCGTTCCTGGAATCTCTCCCAGCTGTCGGTGAAGGTGACGATTCCCGACGTTGTTGACTCCTCGACGTAGTTCTGCGCCCACGTTGCCGCATTACCACCCTTCAGGTAGGAGAGAGCTACATAGATTTTACTCTCCGACGTAGGGTATCGGTTCGGGTTCGCGGATACAAAAAGAAGGACTTCACGTCTGAAGTCGAGGTAATCATCGCCACCAGTGAATTCACGTGGTCGGGCGACGTCGATGTTTTGTACCGTAGCGGTGCTAGGGCTCGCTGGGGCGTTTGCGGCTTGGTGAGCGAAGGCGCCCGCTACAATCGCCGCGATTTGTTCTAACTGCTGGGCGCTGAAGGTTCCCGTCGACATCGTTGTTCTAGACGTGTCCGTTTGTCGCTCAGGGGGGGTCGGTGGTGACGAATCTCGTCGTGCTTCTCTATACGGTCCTGGGATTGGCGGGAGAACGGTCGACGTCGAAGGCGATGGTGAATTCGGGGTTGTCTGGTCTATCGATGCAGGGGCCCACTTTAATCTCCTTCCTCCTTCAAGCGTCGAATACCAGAGTCCTTTCTCCGGACGCCACCAGATAACGTATTCAGCACCTGTTCGGGTAACCGTAAACCAAGAACGGCGTTCCTCGTTATACCAGGAACGAGGCGGGAGAGCACGACGTTGTTCTTCGTCGAGGTCTATGTTGACGTTGGCGGAGGGACAGGGATCGGTTGGTTGTCCGGGTGATTGCTACGCTGACGAAGGACAGGTTCGTCGGCGAGTTTGAGGACCAAACGGAAGGAGGCAACCGAGATCACAATCGACAACGACGTCGACGACTGTACACGGTGTGTTACCCACGTCCAGGTCAGATGGTTCCTCCACCAGAGGGAGAGGCGGAGAGCCAGGGTCGGAAAAGGTCGGGTGTAGGTTTATGTAATACACGAATGTCCGAAAACGTCCGGGCAGGGTTGAGGGTTGTCGTTTAGGGGGTTTACACGTCAAGTCCGTCGAGGGGAGCGCTCCTCTAGACTGAGTGAAGGCGAGTCGACAGCGACGACGTACGCTGGGGATGAGCCTGGGTGAGGTTCTGCTTTTATATTAGGCGGGAGTACGGGAGACGACTCGGACTGGGCAGGCCTCGGCTGACTGTCGTCTGGGACGTGCTATACTCGAGCGTAGACTCGGGACACGCTTACTCAGGCTAGGTCGTCGCGGAGGTAAGAGGATTAATACAAGTCTAAACTAATACAAGGGGAACGAGTCTCACCTAGGTCGTCGCGGAGGTAAGAGGAAAAGCAGAACAAGGAGTTCATGCGATTCCTGAGACCTTATATAGCGACGACCGTGAGACTATATTACCTAACATTACATAACGAGTGGGAATGGAACGAATGAAGGTAGTGTGGGAATGATTGTGTAAGATGGGTAAATATAATGAAAAGGACGAATATAATAAAGGAAATGGTAAAAGGGGAAATAAAGGAAAAAGGTGAAAGTTCAGGTTCTAACAGAATCGCCCTTTGGATTAGAAGAGTCTGCACCCCTACAGCATCCATCAGCAACACAGAATCGAGTAGTCAGCGATGACCAGCCAAATTTGAATGGGCAGCAAAGACATGTCGAAAATGGCACTTTTTAGCTTCCTACCATCACCATCCCCATTGTGGGAAAGTCATTCTGAGACCTTGCCCTGTCGACAATGAGCGATCCCTCCATGCATTATCGCAGAACTCTCCTCCGCTTTAATCGCATCCTTGACCATATTCTATCTGCAGTCTTGGATCTTAGATCATCGCTGGTGTCACCTTTGTGCCACCCCATCACTTTTCATCATGTTTTGCCCTGTTGCAGATGCCATAGCCATCGCCAGGCACACACATCACACATCTTGAGCCCACCCATGCCTCCTTCCATGGAAAGATAAACATTCCATTTCATTCAGCACCGCCTGCTTGCTGCGGCCCAACTGTATACTTCATCACCCCCTTCACCGTCAGCCTCTTCGGTTGAAATCATCACCAATCTTCAGGCTTTATCAGTTGACCAGACCAATAACTTCCAGCTGGCCTTTGTTGGCTTTCACACACCACCGGACGAACAACCCGGTTTGCCATCATTTGTTGGCACACGACCCTTGAACCCGCGTGCAAAACCATTTATACCAGCACCGGATCTTCCCTCCAAATTAGCGCATATGTATGGTGTACAACCCCCAGACGTCACCTATCTTGCTTCCTTTAATTTTGTTTTCCCTTTTACTTTTGATTATCTCACATACTTCGAATATGCCGCTTCACTTCAATTTGACTATGAGGACATCATATCATCATGCCCCATCTCCTATCACCATGTAATTCATCGGTTTATTCCCCGTCAACGCATTCACTCTGTGTAATCCTTATCATGCCTTGACATGGGCAATTCTTCTGTTTCAATTAAGTCCCTTTCCTTTCCTCTAGCGGTTGGATCTGCTCTGTAGTAGATAGCAGGAATTATAAAGAAAATGGCACGTGATGCAGGGACGTGTTGTTGAACTTTGTTTGTTGCTTTTACTTTTGAAACTCCTCACTTCATCATCTCATTGCAAAGCCGCTGAGGTAGAGTTGGATCCGGATATATCAAGAGCTGAGGCATTAAGTGTTTTAGGCTTCATGGGCATACACTATGCGCGAACTTGGGCTCACGCCGAACATTTGCCAAAAAGCTCATGAAGGCGCTCGACCTGACGCAAGGAGTCACCTCGTCCTTAAGCTCGCCAATCCTAATAGCTTGAGTTTGTGGATTTTATCAATAAGAAACAACTCAAATTTAGCTCTTGGAAAGCCATATCTGGAAGCGCTCCATAACATAGTTTAGAGGGCATGCGCGCAAGGCGGGTTTTGAGGGCAGATGACGGGCTACCGACTGAAGTTGTACTTAGGAGAATCTCGAGAAGATGGCACGCCTCGATAGGATGCTGCTTTGGTATCTCAAATATTGTTCATTTTGTTGAATATGCCGACGAAGGATCCACTGCCTGCGCCATTCAGGTCTAGACTATACTGCTTTTGCCTAAGTGCTGAAAACCTTGAACAAGGAGATGCTCGAGAAGTCTGTGGCACCTGAGATTCCCTATGTATGTATTTCTGCGTCTGTTAATACTGACAGACAAATCAGTTACTGATTTTGTATGTTGATGATTGCGCTCAATTCATCAATGAGGCGAGGGCAGTATGAGTTTCAGGGGGACGCGCGCCCTCGCTCAGGTATCGCGTGTACGCTGTCAGCTCGAGATTAAGAAGATCGTGGCGGAATGAGCAGATCTTGAAGCCTAGCTACGTAGGCTTTTTTCTGTTACTCTCAAATTTTCGTCCTTGCCTCGCTCCATGTTCCATTCGCTAAATAGCATCTGTTCTCTGCTCTGCTGCATCCACCGATCCGTCTCGCAAGGCCCTTGATTTGTATCTATAGGCTTTAATGTCAATGACAGTACCAATATTGAACTTAATGCACGAGCATAAACAATTTGATTACAGCGTTGCGCGGTGAACGGCAAACGGCACTCGATGTACATCCCTATTTCGTACAAACACCAACATTTGGAGTCGGAAACAATTTTTTTTTCTGACATGTTCTCAAACAGACTTGTTAACTTGCTCACTTACGTGCGACTCCAGTGCTTTCCAAAGAACTCGCGTAAATCGCCGACAAACTCCTTGGGGCTATCGAGAGCAGGGAAGTGCCCGCCACTGGAATGCTCTAGGGAGCCAAACAAGAAGTCAGTGAGAAAGGTAGGGCCCATATATGTCAGTTACATATGGCTTACCTTTGTGGTACACTAAAGGTCCATACGCTGCAATATCCACTTTGGGAACACCACCGAGCTCATATGGCTGGATCAGTTCAGACAGTTCAGCTCCAGGGAGCGCAGAAATTCAATTAAGTTTCTCACAAAGGCGGAGAACCCGAACTTATTCTTCAGCAGGAACTTGCCCTCTGTAACTGGTGCGGTGATAGCAGGGAGCTCCTTGTTGCTCTAGATCGCGAGGGAAGAAAAAGGTGATTATAATCTCAAGCGATTGTGAGAGGCGTGCGATCGAACCTGGTTATAGATCACTACAGAAGTCGCGAAGGATCCGCTCAGATAATAGAGAGCAACGGTGTCCAAGATATCCTGCGGGTCGAGGAGCTGTGGGTCCGACCAAGTGTAGATCTTCTCGCCGATATACGCCAAGACAGCGAGAGGGGAGGAAGCAATCGCCAAACCGATAGTGAATGGCTGAGGAGCAGAATTAGCTCTTAGCTCGAGTTATGCCACTGGCTTGCGCTTTGAGCACGAACGCACCTTAGTACTCTGAAGTGCAAAATAGCCAAATCCAGTCGCACGCATTTCACTTCGTCGCTTTAGCAAGAGCTTCTCAAGTTCCGAGTGGGACGAGGGGTCCGAATCAGGCGCAGACGGTACAGAGAACATGTTAAAGTGCATGAGGGAAAGAGAATCGGGGAACGTGCTGCCCATGATGCGTAGTATGAATGAACCCTGAATAACAGGAAGTGGTTGAGTGGCTTGACTCGCCAGATTAATTTGCAATCTCACCCAATCGCCACCCTGACCTGCATACTTCGCATAGCCAAGAGCCGAAGTCATCAGTCCGTCGAAGACCCGTGCATTATCAGCGAGGCTCCATCCATCGCGCCTCGGTAGCGTGGACAGAAAGTAGCCAGGCAAAGAAGGCACTACCACGTGAAATCTAACGGTCAAGAAGTAAATCTGGTCCCATCGTGTTGCAAAGCTGCGACTTACGCTGGTAAATCAGCACTCGCAGGGTTGGCCAGCAGCTCGATGACCTTATGGAAGTCGAAGAAAGTGCCTCATATCGAGTGACCTTTAATCACGGAAGTAGGAATAAATTGTGAGACATACCAGGCCAGCCATGGAGGAGAATAAGAGGAATTGCGTCACTCCGAGGACTTTTCACATGAATAAAGTGCAGATCCAAAGCATCTCCCTCATGTTCGTAATGGACCAGGTAGTTGTCGAATTTCGCGATCTTCTTTTCGAGTAACTCCCAGCTCCACTCGGTCTGGAATGTGCTCTTCAGCTTCTTTAGATAGTCATAGTCCATCCCGAGCTTCCAAGGTGTATCTGCATCAATTGGTGCTTTGTCGGGGAACGGCGCAGCATTGAGCAGAGCTAGCATGTTCTTCACGGCCACGTCATCGTACTTGACCTCGATGCGCTTAGGGACGCCGAAAACCATGATGTTAATTGAATGTAGTGAAATGCTGAACCAAACGGGTATAAATTGGCCTTCAGCGTCGCACTTGGATGATAGAGATAACCAACCTGGAGCGCTTGCCTTTGTAGATGATGGGAGTTTGTCCTCATATAGAGCTGCAAGGCTTGATGCGATGTCGTGTGACTGGAAGCCGCACGGCTGCGAGATGTACATATGCATAGCGACACAGTAGTCAGCGTTGACCAGTCAATCTTGGAAAACGCGCTCGTGATCCGAAATTGCGGACGCGTCAAGGTAGCACGTGATCTACGGGTATAGACGTTGTTCTGTGTTTTATTTAATGCTTGTTGAACGTCTTCCCACAACATCTCAAAGTCATCAAGGCAAGCATGACTTCTGATATTTCTAGGGAAGAAGCATTACGTCTTTTGGACTTCATGGGCATTCACTACACGCTCGATACTAAACTCACGTCAGATACTGTTGTCGAAAAGCTCACAAAGGCTATTGACCTGGCGCAACGAGTGCCTCACCTCGTTTCGAAGCGAATCAATCCAAACAGTCTGGAAGTATGGACAGTAGCTAGCGGCTCAAGTACATCTCCCAGAAGACCACTTCTGGATGTATTTCGCCAATCCAGTATGGAGGAATGCGCGCAACACTGGTTTCGAGAGCAGATAATGGGCAACCCAAACGTACCGTTGTACATCGATGCCTTCTCTGATGTTCGCCAATCTCTGATGAGTATTGTGCTGAATTATATGAGCCCGGACAGGAGGAGCATTTTTTTGCTGGAGGACAAGGAACAAAGTCATAGTATCACTATTCGAGTGAGTGGAGTTCCTTGTGTTCATCATGGCCCACTGTAATTCTGTTAATTTTTAGCTACTTGGTGACCATGTGCTCAATGATGACACTCCACTCCTCTCTGTTTTATATGAACATGGCCCTGGCTCTGGTCTTCGTCGTGCTCGTGACTTTCTCATCCAAGCTGAGGCCCTTCCAAAGATTACAGCAACGGTCCTGGAACAAAAACTACTAATTAAAATCCTCGAGCAAAACAGCAAACGCGTTGCACCCTCATTTAAACCTCAACGTCACTACTCTGAAAGGATGTACACTAGGTCGTTCATTTTGCCATTGCTTTCGTTGAGCATGGAGAATATTGGTACATTGACCAAGTCGGGCTGCGTCCTGTGCGGTGTGCCAGCTGTCAGCAGGTGCTCGCCTTGCCAGTCCGTAGCGTACTGTGGCAAAGGTACCCCATTTCCTCATTGTGTGATAATGGCGGACACTGCTCACTACCGATGATTGAATACTAGAGTGCCAAGCGGCGGACTGGAAAGAGCACAAGAAACTCTGCAAGCCTCTATCAAGCGGGACGTGGCAGAAAGTCCGCTTTTCCCTGCCTACCAGCGATTCGGGTGAATCGCTTAACGCATTCATCATCAACAAGCACTCAATGCCTAGGGAGATCATGAAGCAGGTCCCATTGAAGTTGGACGGCGTCCCGCCGCCGAATGTGCATGGCACGACGCCGTTCATCGTAAAGATCCAAGTCCCTGTTGCCGGGAGATGCTATGGAATTATGGTGTATGACCGACGACGCTCGTTCACTGGCTACATCACGCGGAGTACGGATCCTGCTGCGTATGCGCGGGTGGAGGAGATAGTGCGGCGGAAGGGCATTTTGGGGATCAAGATGTATCGCTGGGCGAAGATGGTGGCTGATTGGACGTTGGATATCTGTCTGGACGCGGAGCCAAAGGAATCTATTCAGTGGTGAATGAAATGGCTTAAAGGTCCAGCTCACTATTGGTGCTTTCTTTCAGTTATCGACTTGCTATCAGAACACTGGCGTTTTATTCTTTCTTCCTCGTGAAGATTGCTCTAAGACCATCATATGCATGCCATCAGCGTGTTTCTCGTTAATATTCATAGCGATCGCAGACCTTACAATGTTACATACCGGAATTGTTGGGAACAAGGGAATTAATATAATAGATAATGCTGCACCTATGGAAGCTCATTTCGGCAGATTACAGAAGCTAATTTTACAATGGAACATAGTAGGACTGGAGTTCGCTCACTCGTAAGCATCCATATTTACGATAGTGCTATCTTATATCACCGAGGGCCTTCCCCGTCCAAGTTTGTCGCAAACTTTCCACGTCCGTAGCCGGGAGAGCTAGCACCTTCACCATTCGTATCCACCTCCTGTGTCGCGTTCCCAGCAGAATCGCCATAGGACGATATAAGGTTATATGAGTTGTCGTAATCCGGAGGCGGTGCACCTAGAGAATCGTTCGATTGACGCGTCCGCGGCTCCTGCTGCATTCCCTGGCTCTCCTGACCTTGTCCCTGGGGCGAATTTGGCAAGGCTTCGCGTGAACCTGCGTATGGTGAACCAGGGAGGCCAGGTCCACTTGCGCTCTTCTTGCGCAGTGAGAGCGGTGTTACGTCCGGCAGGGGACGCGCATCGGAGGACTGCCCGCCGCTCGGAGTTCGAATCCCTGGCCTCTTGAACGCTGCTGCGGAAATTGTACGTGCGCCAGGTGCAAGCACGGCGGGCGAGGCCGGAGAGCCTGTGCGCAGCGGTTGAATAGCAGGCATTTCGGGTGGCGTGCCGTACGTGGACGTGGTTGTCGAGTTGAAAGAGTAGGACGGTGAGGGCGAATGCACGTTGATCGACATCGACGGTCGGGTCTGATGGGTCGTACTCGGGGAAGGGGGTGCATTACTTGTCGCCTGCGGACCCGGCATCTCGATGTTTGATGTTAAAGGCGGGCCGCGGAGGTCAGTTTTTGAGCTACTGAACATGCCCTCCGAGCGTGGCGACAGAGTCCCGCCGTAGTCCGGCGTCGGGCTCACTCGCTGCTGCGCAAAGGGTGGTGCGGGAGGCAGAAGTGGGGAAGGCGTGCGATTCCCCGTATGCCCTGGTGGAGGGCCTGGCGGAGGGTTGAAGGACAGCATGTCCATCTCCCGAGCAACCTCACGCGCAGCTGCTGCGTTACTTGCTTCTACATCGTTAAATGGTGGAGGTGACGGAATACGCTCGTGAATCGGTGGGATGCCCATCGCTTGACCATGCCCGTTTGCTTCAGACTCTGGCTCACCACCACCAAAGTGGACGTGTCGGCCCGGATGTTCGCCAGTTATGTGCGGGAGTTGGGGCTCCGCTGGTGGTGGGCTTGCATACGGAAGCTGGCTTCCCTCGCCGTCCTCCGTGTTTTCGCCTTCTCGCACATGCCGCGATAAAGGGGGTTGGGGTAGAGGCGATGAGCCAGTCACGCTTGGGTGAGCGGAATGATGGGAAGGCGCCGGGGGTGCAGGTGGGATACTGTCCCAAGGATTACGCTCCACCGCAGGCGGAGCGGCTCCCCTCGGCAATCCACTAGACGTGGCGGGCGCATTCCACACATGAGGTTCATATGATGGTGCGGGTCCATCCAGACTGGTTTTTCCCTGCATCGGTTGTGGCTGTCCATCTTTCTCTGCATAAGCGAGAGCATCTGCGACCTCCGCTGCAAAGCTCGATGTCGAACCGGTGCCTTCATCCAGTGGCTGTAGGCTCAAACTTTGACTCGTCTGCGGCGGTGGTGACCCAAGACCGGTGTTAGGAAGGCTTGCTTTGCGAGAAGGGAAGGTGGAGAACTGGCCACCACTGCCACCACCGAAACGCGAAGTAGGCGGCGAGCTTGGCGAGGTAAAGGAGCTACCGAGGTTACTAGAGCTACTTTCGCCGATGGTTGATGCAAGTCGAGAGCCGTCATCGCCAATCCGCATGGGTCCGCCTGATGAAGGTACAGGCATCGTCCCATACCCTTGTGAGGCCCGGCGATCTCCCAGTCCACCAAATTCATCTGCACCTGGTCCAGACCGAAACCCAGAGCTACTGGTCACGCCCGTATCTTGGAGAAAAGCAGACGAATCGAGATTTCCACCGCTAGGAAGACCATCAATGCTATTCCTGTTTCCATCGGGAGCTGGGGATTTGGTTGCAGTCGAAGGTGAGACGGGCTGAGGATCGAAGACAATCTCGGAGACACAACGCTGAGCTTCAGCAAAAAGCTTCTCTGTCTTTTCATATCCAGTATAGAAGCTTCTGGTTTGACCTGGCTGTGTAGTATCAAGCGGAATTTCCTGCTGATGGCGTAAGCAGAGATGACTGCGCAGTTAATAGGAAACAATACCTCGATGATCAGTTTGCCCATTTCTGCAACGACAGTAGCCTTCTCCGCACATTCTAGAAGCCCTCCAAACTTCAGCGTCATCCAATTCTTTGTCGAAGATCGCTTGAAGTCTCCAAGTCTACCCGAAGAGTTAGTATATATACCGTTGCGCGGAAGGCAGTACTCACTTTGCCTCTTCTGACAAGATTTCCCAGTCCAAACTCCTTATTTGTTCGCGAAGATTGTTGAGAAGTTCAGTCTGTTGCTGAAGACTTTTATGCTACGGATACGGCGTTAACAAATGTAGGTTTCAATTAGTTCATGAAGTACACACCTCCGGGTTCATCTTGCTGAGCCTCTTCTCTGCTGTATCTGCCTTCGCAGAAACGGTCTTCCTACGCCGACGAAGCTCGTCCAAGTTCTCCTCTCGTGTCCGCACGGCTTTCATATGCTCTCGTATTGACACCTCGTGAGTCGCCAGCTGCGATAGCGCGGAAGACACATATCCGATGAGTGTCGTGGATGTAGCAAGTATGTCCTGGAGATCGTCACCCTCCCCAGCACCCCAGTGGCGTAAACAATCGCTGGACTTCATCAAGTCAGCGCTGAGTCGCTGTAGCCTACGGCATTTTAGCTGTACCCGTCAGAAAGACTGCAAACGACGTACGACTGAAGAACGGCCTTCTCGGACGTGATGAGCTCCTGAAGCGGCCTGAGATCCTTGTTACCCGCAAGAGCAGGCAGCGTTGAGTTGTGCGCGATCTTTGTCGCTGCGGATCTGAACATTATGTTCAACCTCGTCAGTCTCAATGTACAAGTGATGTGCGCTGCGTCGCTGCCAAACAGCTGCGCATTTGCCCTTCGGCCTTGGTGTTCCGGTAGTGGCGGCTATTCGCCTCATGAACCGAGCCCCATCGGCTGATGGCCGGGTTCTAAGTCACGTGTAGAGCCCACGGGAGACTGTTGTAATTCTGTTGTACTGTTATGATTTTATCTCAGATTCTCAGTCTCAGCTTTTTCTTTCTGGACGGTTGATAAGTCGAAGCGTCGAGACATGGAACGTTGAACGAATCGGTACTCACTCCAGATCTATCACAAGATTTACACAGACTCTAGCATCCTTCAAGAAGACCGATGACAGTGGGCACGGATGCGAGCCTCGACGTTGATGCTTTCAGTGTCCTGGTCGCACTAGGATTAGGATCTCGGGCTGTATCATAAGTTGTAAGGCGAGACGTGTATCTCACCTTCCTGTTCTTCCCAGGCCTACTACATCTCGATCAACAAACCTACGTCTTGTTCACAAGCTGCATTGATTGATGCATCCGGATAACGTCACGGAGATGAACAATTCCGTGGCATAATGGTCGACCCCCTGTATGGTCTACGTAGAGATCCTCCCAAAATAGATGTGAGGCGGCGCCGGTGAGGTTCTCGCGGCGATTCGTAAAGTTCACATCTCAGTAACTTGGCAACTTAGAATCCGATGAGCCATGCCGTTTCAATCGGAACATCGAACCGCTATTGTTGCCTACCCAAACGCGACGTTGCTAACAATGATTCTGGCACGGATTACGATCCAGGGTAATGGACTTTTCACCATAAAGGAAGCTTTTAAAGCATGGTTCTGTAAATGATTTGTGGCAGCCATCCTGATCATTTTATTCCTCACAGAAAGCTCCATCTATGGCATTGTCCGACCAAGAAGATATTTCTCCCCTTGTATACGCAGCTAGAATGAGTAACCGAGAGTTCCCTTCTCGTCTCCACTTGAAAGATAATATTAATTATTGTATCTCTGATTCAGGTGAGAACCTACTTTTACGATCCTCGTTGTTTTGGTAAGTTTTATCACGTTCGAAAGCAAGTGTAAATGCTCAGAAAATGCTGTCATATGCAGGTATACGGTTATTTCCTGACGCTTGGGGCGGAGAAAGAACTCGTCTGGGCGTCCCAGTGTTCAGTTATGAAGATCTCCTTACTGAATCGGTATATGCCTTTTTTTGGCATACGTACTATCCCAGCTTTGTTTTATCTGAACAACCCATCAGACAATCATTTGATACAGGAACACTCGGCGAAACGAGACTGATTCAATAATCAATTTGACTCTAGCCACACGGATGCGAGCTCTCATTGTCACTAGCTTTGGTGTGAGGGTCGTACTAGGGTGCCCCTGCAGGTATGTATAAAATGCCATAAGTTAAGAAATGCGCGAGAGACGTACTCATCTAAAGCATGAAGCTCAGAGTCCTGCTTCATCGTTCCATTCCTGCTAGGCGCAGATCTCAATCAGATGCCTTGCTTCCTGCTCTCCGACCGTTTGATTCGGATGCCTAGCTACAGTCTCGGAGCCGTCATGAACACTTTCTGTGCCCGACAGGAAGCCTCATGTCTATTAGTATCTAAAGTACGTGTCCGTAAAGGTGCTTTATGAGTTTTCAAAGTGGTTCCAGAGATCTTTATGGCGCTGGTGCGGTGATACAGAAATCAAGAATCCAAATGTTGGCAGGACATCAAATCGTGCAAGGATGGCTGCTCGATCGAAGATTTTGAACTGGGAAAACGTTGTTCCTACCACTGAAATAGTACTTAAGGGGGCGGCTCTCCGAGCGAGCTGCGGTGATCATTCCAACATACCAGTCCTCTCAGAAAGCACGGCGTATGGCGTCACTCAACCAAGACGATTTCTCTTCCTTAGCTTCCGACGTATACGTAGCCAGAGTTGGTGACAATTCCTTTCATGTCACGTTTTTTATTTAATTGCCCCACAGGTGGCAATAGGTCTGCTGTCTATTCCAGTACTCGATCCTCACTCCTGACCCTGTGTATACTTTACAGTCGCAACACTCGCTATCCTAGTAAATTCTACTCCATCTAGTCCAATAGACATGCTGAGAATATGCTTTGAACCTAGGTGTACGATTATCTGTTGACATTTAGCGCAGAGAAGGATCTTGTTTGGCCATCTCAGTTCTCCGTAGTTAAAGTCGCCTTCTTGTTGAATCGATACGTGCCATTTGTAGGAACAGTTGGTAATCTTTATGGCATGTGTTATGAGTTCTTCGCCTTGTTATATCCTGAACTAAATTTCGAGCCTCTTTTATACAGTATTCCTCTTGATCGGAGCCGCCGACTACCCTCAGGTAGGCAAGCAGCATCTGAACACGATTCTATCTGATTCCAAGTCTTTGTCTAGAAATGTGGTCTAGTCTTTCGGGCGTTGGGGGGTAATATCTTGTCTTTGGACTACATGTCTATGGCTCACTCAATATTATTCTGAATACACAGGCGCCAATTGGCTCGAGTATATGGTTGCAGAATGTGAGCTCAGATGAATATTCTTTGAACAGAACTCAATATATAACCGGGCCAGTCATTCTGTACGCTCGGGCATATGCTGTTTGGGGGTGCAAGCGGTCGACGCTGTTTCTACTTGGAATAATTTATTTGGTTCGTCTTCACGACCTCTTTGACGAAGATGCTCGCTGAAGTCTCCAAACTAACTCTCATTATAGTCCTACGGAATCGTCGCGGCTTACTTTTCATTCCGTTTCTTGGAATCAGCAGATGGTACGTCGTTTGCGCTCTGGGATTATATCTCCAAACGCAAATGCCTGATTATTGTTTTACTGCGCACAGCAGTCGTAGACCTCCATCTTTTTCCCACCGGATGCATTATAAATGTGCAAGGGCACATTGGTAGGCTTTCAATGATCATCCTTGCTATCTCGGAAACCTGTGAGTCCTCATTCTTCAATATTATGGTCATGATAATGCTACTTATGCAAGCCCGCCTCTCTATGATTCTCAGTTGCGCTCCTCGCCTTGGTAGCAAAAGCTAGTATGTTGATTTAAAGTCTTCTCTCAAGGATAATTTTTGAATTCAGCGATCAGTTCAGATGCCAACTTCGATGATGATGAAACGAATCATAGCAGATGGTCGGTGTATCATTATTCACTCATTGAACGTCTTATAGATCCGGTGCTAACGTCAAATTTACCAATAGGCGTTATTTACTTCGTTGTAATACTCTGTGAGTTCTCACTGCTGCTTTGCTAACTGAAGACGCTGAGTTGGGACATAATCATATTCTAGGTGCCACAATTGCAAACATTGTCTTCCTCACTCTCGCTCCGCCTGCAATCTGCAGTCTCCTGCTTATGTGCGTCTCGAGAACCATATATTATGCCCCCTGTTAACAGACTCCTAAACGCTTTGGCAGACCCCAAGTTGTGCTGCATAGTATATGCTGCAATTGCCTCTTGTTTCGTATCAGAAGCAACCATGACTGCGCACACTCGACTGTACAGCTTGAATCGGTACATTTTGCACAGGTGCGCCTCTCATCTGATTAGATATGATTTGAATAAGGATACTGAATCTGCTGAGACTGTAGGTAGCATCGACTACAAACTCTACCTAGCTCTCAGACAAATACCTTGAACTCAGCTGCAGTATGTATTGTATTCGTTTTATATTCCAGTACACGACGCTGGTACCGTATGGCGATCCGTACGATGTGTAGTAAATGGAATTAGACGCAAATTCCGTCAGAGTGCCCTACCGCAGATTATTGAGTCATCTGCTGTTTTTGCGTTGACAAGACTGGTTTGGCGTTTGCTGTGAGAGGTGCAGAGAAGATATTCAGTGTTTGTTCTGCATTATAATCTCCAAATTGGAAAGTGTTGTGTAATGATTAGAACACGAAATTTAAAAGATGGAATTTTCAGACCTGGCTGGGTTTTCAGCACCAGCGCAAGCTGTAGGTGAAATGACGCCGTCAAGATCACGTGCGCGGTTCCAAGCAACTTGAACTTTAAAAGTTTTTTCTGCCTTGTGAATCTTCCATAATGATCGAAGATGTCCTCAGCGATCCAACTCTCTGGAGCCACCAAAACAGCCCGACTCGACTGATTGTACTACGAAATTCCTCGGAATTGGATGCACGGAACAAAAGAAGATTGACTTTGAATTCGATCTGTCACTAGCACAACACTTACATTGGCAGCTCTCTAGTCGGCTTGTTCTTCCAGGATGTCCACTTATATAATCTCAGGTGGATATTCCTCGCTCTTTCTGTCTCCTCTGTATAAGCCTTGCTAGGAGCTAACCTCTGGACTGTATCAAGCACCTAAGCTTATACTTAGACGAAAGGTAGACTCTCGTTTAGTATATAAGCTCAGAATCTTGGAGCTTGCTTCAATCGCGCTTCTGTTCCTCATAGCCGGAGCTTCTTGTGCCCTGATCACTTGATTTAGATACTCTGTTTAGCGTCGGAACTGTCATAAGCACTTTCCGTGGCTGATAGGCCTCATGGTGATCTGCTCATCTCATCAGTATGCACTTGTCCAAGTGCTGAAGGAGTGTCTCAAAGTATTTAAAGATACGATCATGGCGTTCTTTCGGTACTTCAAAGGCCGAGAATCTTAAGTGTTGTCAGAACATCAAAGGACAACAGATGCACTCATTGGCGCTGTTAGTGCAAACAGATGTGCAAGATCGAAGTTCTTGAGCTGGGAAGACGTCCTTCCTACCACTGGACCAGGCTTTAAAGAGGTGGCCCACTAGATGAGCTGCAGCAACGATTTCCACATCGTTCAGTCTAAGTCCGATCAGAAAGTATATCGCATGTCGTCGCTCGACGTTGCATCCCTAGCTTCCGACATATACGTAGCCAGAGTAGGTGCCATTTCTTTTCCTCTGACGTCCTTTACTTAATAGTACACGCAGTGCGCGATAGGTATTCCCTCTACTCAATCGCTGTGCCCTTTTTTCCTGATCATGCGCGTACATGCAGTAGCGACCCTTACTGCCCAAGTAAGTTCTGCTCCGTTCAAACCAAACGTTGTATTAAAGACGGGCCCTGAGTCTAGGTGTACGAGTATCTGCTGACATTTAGCTCAGAGAAAGATCTCGTCTGGCCATCCCAGTTTTCCATAGTCAAGATCGCCTTCTTGTTGAATCGATATATTCCTTTTATCGGAACAATAGGCATTCTTTATGGTGTGTGCTAGAAGATCGCCCGTCTTGTTATGCTCTGAGATATAAATTTTGAGGCCTTTTTATGCAGTATTTCTCTCGGTCGAAGCAGCCGATCATCTGCAGGTAGGCAGACAGCATATGAACACTATCTATGTACCTGACTTACCGCCTCGCTATAGAAATGTGGACTAGCTTTTCGGGCGTTCGGGGGTGAGGGTTTTATCTTTGGGCCGTGCTTCTGTTATTCAAAATGCATCGTTTGCACAGGCGTCGTTTTGGTTCAGTATCTCCTTGCAGAATGTGAGTACATACGAATGTTTCTAAAACAGATAATTGAACAAAACTGCGTCTGGGTTAGTCATTCTGTTCGCTCGGGCATATGCTGTGTGGGGGCGCAAGCTATCGGCGCTGTTTCTCTTTGGAGCAGTTTACCTGGTTAGTCTTGCTACCTCTTTTGATAAATAAACTTATTGAAGACCGTGTCCTCGGAACCAATTCTCGTCTACAGTCGATCTCTGTCATTGGGTCTTACTTCACAATCCGATTTTTGAAATCAGCTGATGGTACATAGTACCTCTCGCGACTCTAACTATGAGATGCAGCTCATTGGGTATCGTTCTACTTGCACAACAGTCGTAGACCTCCGCCTTTTCCCTACTGGATGCATTGTAAATTTTCAAGGTCATATTGATAGGCTTTCTATGATCGACCTTGCCGCTTCGGAGACTGGCGAGTTCTCATTCTTTGATATGGGCGCGATAATGCTACTGATGCAAGTCGACCTCGCCATGATTCTAGTCGCGCTCCTCGCTCTAGTAGTAAAAGCTAGTAAGTTGGTCTCATGTTTTCCAGAGGAAATTTCTGAATCTCGTGATCAGTTCAGATGCCAACCTCGATGATGATGAAGCGAATCTTTGCAGACGGTCAGTGCATTTCTAGTCACTCATTAAACACTCCATGTACCTAACGTCAAACTTACCAACAGGCATTGTTTACTTCATCGTCATACTTTGTATGTATTCAATACAACTCTGCTAACTGAAAATACTTAGATAGGGTATACATACCAGGTGCCACAATTGCAAACATTGTCGTCCTCTCTGTCGCCCCGCCTGCAATTTGTAATTTTCTGCTTGCGTACGTATCAAGAATTGCAATTCCCCATTCTAGGTTGACAAGCGCTAAAACTCCCGTCAGGCCTCAGGCTGCTCTCCATAGTATATGTTGCACCAGACTCTTGCTTCGAATCAGAGGCGCTGCGGTGCACACCCAAACCATGCAGATTACTCCGTCATCTTCTCAACAGACATGGCTCCCGTCTTCCCAAGTTGACAGGGACGACATAGAGATGCATTCGTTTCAGCCATCGTGACTGCGGCGTCTTTCTCACTGAGTTTAATTATGGCGCACGAATGTCTTGTCCTGCTTTCTTGTCCTTTTGGAGATGTGTCGAATGGGGAGTATTGTATTGCTTGTACTCCTGACATATAGTTCGGTGGCCCGGTGTTTCTGTTTAGGGACCCAAACTGGGAAATATACCTACCTACCTACCTATCTGCCTACCTACCTGGTAAATATCTTGTGTTGCCGTTTTGATTATTTATTCTGTACAGTCGGGATACAATTCTAACCCGCAGTCCAACCAGATTGCAATGCTATCATTACAACACCATACTATATACATATTGTTGCCGACTAATGAAAAGAGGGAGAAGCAACGGGGGTCATGAGTTGAGAGTTGAGAGAAAGGGAAACGTGAAATTGAGAAACAGGAGCCGGAAACGGAGGCGGAATTCGAAGGAGACTGCACTCCGAAAGGAGCAGAGGAAATGGCTCGAGAAACGGGGCGGAACTGCAAGACAGAGCGACCAGCCTGGAAGTCGGAAACTAGGCCTGTAGAGAGAAGAGAACAAAGAAACGGGAAGGTGGAAGAATGTGGGTAAGATGGACAGAACATGCTTAGCAATAGAATATGGGAGACAATGTCTGTGATGCTGAAGCGAACGAAACAGCGAGAGAGGGATATGAAGTACCGATGAAATGGACGCATGGCGTGAAGTGGTCAAATCGATAGTGCAGAGGGAAAGGGAGGAAGAGGCGCAGAAAGATAGGAGCTATGCGCTGATGGCCCTTGTGCTTATCCACCCAAGCTGGAGTAGGAGAGATGAGACAGGAGGGTAACACAGTGACTAGCAGCCGGAATCCAGTGCATGACATGGGATGAAGTACGGACGCAGAAATAAAGCCAAATTGCTCCATCCGGTGACGCCGGGCGGCGTAAGTATATGTCGGCAGATAGGGGCGATGTCATGTTGCGTCAAAGGTTCTGTATTTGCACGATAAGGAACTGTTTCTCGTCCTGCAGCACAATTGACGAGTGGGTAAGCAACGACGCGTAAGAAGTGCAATGCAGGGAAGGTTACGAACAGTGAATTGCTCGTCCTCTTTGTCGTTGTGGAAGTCGCGCAGGAAGTCAAGGAGTTTCTGTTTATTACGGCGCAGGATTGCCTCGATCTGCGGAGGCTTCTTGGGGTTCGCGACGAATACCTAAGAAGGGCGTCAACAGATAGTCCAAATGCAAAGAAGCCGGAACGCCGACCTTGAAGACATGGAACGCCTCAAATTGGATGTTACGGCTCTTATCCCTGAGCATTATCATCATCATCTTGAGATTCTTATCGTTCGCGATATATCTTGTCATGACGTTGAAATTTGCGCGGTCGAGGAGGATCTCGCCGAGAAGCTTCAAACTCTGGCGCTTCGTTACGTAGTTCGTGCTTAGTAGCAGCACGTCGAATGTCGAGAAGAAGCGGTCGTAGTTTTTCTCTAAGTACTCCGCGACCATTGGCTTGTGCTTGGTGAGTGTCTCCTTCAGGTTCGCGTACGCGTCGCACGAGATCCCGAACGTCGTCTTCTCGATGTAGTGCGGAAACATGTAGAACTGTTCAGAGTAAAGGAGGATCTTCGCGAGCGCCTCATGTTTGAGCATGTCGCGCAGGATCATCCCTGTGTTAAGCGCGATCTCCTCGTCCTCATATCCCGAGAGCACGGCGAACAGCACGTCCGGCTTTGCGCAAAGGTATTCAACCGTCGGCCAGCGCGCGCCAATCTGTCGTCGAAGGAGGTGTGTGAATATCGCGACGACATCTTTACGCGCTTCGAACTCGAGACGCGCGAGATGAGTGGTGAGATGGTAGAGTAGGTCAGTGGAGTAGGCTTCCTGTGCGAGCTGCGCGACAAGCTCCGGTAGAGGGTCTGCAAGCCGGACATAAGCTTCACCTAGTCATTTTGAAAGGCAAAGACAGACCTCCGTCTCCCAAAAGCACTCCCTTGATCTGCTGAAGGTATTTGGACACGTCTTCGTTCGCCTGCCAGCACACAATGCATCGTTCAATCAGCACGCCCACAATTCCGCAAGACCCCGATAATTATGAACGCACCTTCCGCCTGCTCTCACTGCCCGGCGCACTGGACTCAAGGCGCGGAATCGTGTCGCGCAGCGCGCGCACAATGTCCGTCGGAGTCCGTTGCTTCGTCTTGAAGAAGTTCATGGCGGCGGTCTATGCGATATGCGATACTCGTGAGACTCGTTAGACTCGTTGATGATGATATGGGCGATAAGTTAGAGATGTATGCCGGATGTCGTAAAGGGAGTCCTGGGAGCAGAACTCGGGCAGAATCGCACGACTCGTGGTGCTGCTATCAAGTGCGAGCCTCCAGAAAGCTGCAGGAAGTTGACTAATCGAGGATGTAGAGCGTTGAAGTCACGAGGACAAGTGTGCTGATATTCGTTTAAAGATACTAGAATATAGTGATTTTTTCTAGTGAACTTGCTCCAAGACGACTGGCAGGAACAAGCAGAGGGAGGAGGACGAGCCAAGGCGACACGAATGACGACCGCAAGCTAAGGCTTGACACATGTCACTTTTGATCTCTTACCACCATCATCTTGACCGTGGGAAAAGTCTACAACAGTGAAATCTCTTGTCTATACCAATGGCTCCACCCCCTAACGTGAAGCCAGCGAGTCTTCATCGAGTCAAATCGCTCAGGTCCTTAGGCAACATCAAGGACCCGACAAAATGCGACGAGTGTAAATACGAACTCCCACATCACAGTCGCTCGTGTGTCTCTGGCGCGGCGAAGCTCTGCACAAAATGCGGACGCGACTCGACATACAACCACGATTCATCCGTATGCGACTACGCAGCGAGTAACATTGCCAAGTGGTCTCCCGACACTGCGGCTGACAATCATGCTGCCGCCCTTCGTAAACAGGGGGACCTCCCCCCCACCCCTGACATACCTTCTCAATCCTCTCTTAAACGATCACCATCTGAGGACGAACACCAAGGACGTGAGGCTCCCAGTAACCCAGCCACCATCGGCCAGATTCCTGATGATAAAGACGCTATGGATGCCGATGACGACCTGTACGTGGATGTTCAACCCCCCCAGGTTGATACTGACCCCATCAATATCGATAACGAAGACCCGGAAATTGCCGAGGAAGTTAACAGGAAAGCTCTCGAACTTGTGGAAGGGTCGGTCTGTGATCTCCGCACCATTATCTCACAGGATCTCTGGAAGTCAGAGACACCTTTCCACAATGACCCTGTGCACATGGGTCGCTACATGGCCAGCATCGCATCTTCTCTTTGTTTCTGGATCAATCGTTCTAATATGCTCGATGAGGAAACTCAACGAGAGAATTATGCTAACACAGCGATTAACAGTTTTCAAACCGCTTTTAAGATCCATTCGCCCTACTGCAAAAATGTTTTCGACAATATTTATCGCAGTCCCCAAGACATCCGCGAAGAACACATATCTGATGAACTCACTAACATGTCCCGCTCTATTTCTTCACTCGTATCTATGGTATCGACTCTGACCGAGAAAACTAATAAACTTGAAAAACAGGTGCAAAACACCACTAAACCCAAAGTTTCTTTTTTGACCAACGTTCCCACTGATAAGAAATATTTACCAGAACCCCTTGGTGCCACTTTCACACATGATCCGCGTTTTCCTCCCCCCCCCTCCGGTTGTCAAACAACGCTTGCCTGCTCCCAAGGGCAATCACACCAATTACGCCGCAGCAATGGCCAATACCCGTATTCCGGGGTCCAGCTACCGAATGGATACTCAGGGCACCATCCACGTGCCGGATGGATATATACACTCCGAACACAACGCGCCACGTCCCAGCTTATCCACCACCATCTACACCCCACCCATTCAGTCCATCGGTACGGACAAAGACGGATATACTACGGTTATGTATGCGAAAGCAGCTCAGAAAAAACCCAAACAGGTTCCTATGCAGGTTAAAACTATCACTACTGACCACCCTGATGGGGAAGTCATTACCAAGCCTATGAACTGTGCTAACGGCTTGGTCAACACGCACGTTCGCAACGTTAAGCGCATTTATTTCTCCCTTCCCGACAACCTTGCCATCTGCCCCTTGCCTAATTCCATAAAAAACACCATTTGTTCTGGACTCAAAGGATCCACCAACTTCAAACACCTCGTCATTCTCAATGTCGAGTATACCTCCAATGGAAACCTCTGTACCTCTTTTACCAACATTCGTTCCGATTTTGATTCCAATTTCCACTCTCTTTCGTCTCTCTTGAACCACATTATTAACATCAATGGGGCCAAGGTCTTCACACCCTCCCCCCAATTCAAACTCGTTTTGCCGGCCGTGCCAGTATTTGATAAAGATACTAACGTCCTTTACACTGAACGCGATCTAGCAGAAGAATTATCCGCACTCCCTCAATTTGCAGGACAGGAATTCCTCTATCCTCCACACTTCATGGCATCCATCAAATGCCTGAACACCCTCAATTATTGTAATGTGTCCATCATTGTGAAAGACACTAACCGACTAGCTTTTGATCACTTCTTCCTTCACAATAATCGAAACATCCCGGTCTTCGGCGTTATCTGGCGCCTCGAGGAAATGCGAGCTCGGCCAACCATCTCCCAGTGCGACAACTGTCACCACCTGGGACATTCCTCCATCAAATGCCATTCAGTCGCCTGATGCGCGATCTGCTCGGAGCTGCACCGAACCGCAGTACACGTCGCTAAATGCGCTCCATGCACAGCCGCTAACAACCTTGCGTGTCAACATTTTGCGCATTGTATCAATTGCCAGGGTGATCATAATGCCAGGTCCTCCACCTGTCCCGCTCGTCGAAATTACCGACCACCTTTCTAAATGACCCCTTCCATTTCTATTCTTTCTCTTAACGTTCGTCGTTCAGAACCTACTACTGACCTTCTTTTCAAATCGCTCTTTCAACACGGCAGTTCATGCCCTGACATTATTTGTTTACAGGAAATCCCCACTATCACTACCATCATTCCTTCTAAAACTTCTCCAGCGGGCGAACAACAATTTGCCACCCGCAATTCTGATCTGTTTATTTGTGTTCTTCCACCTCAATCCCTTTCTATTCGACCTAGTTGTGCAACCTTCCTCCACCCGTGCATCACCCACCTCTTCAATTCCCATCCTCATTTGTCCCGTCCCATATTCCAAGTTACTATTAGCATTAATCGGGGCTCTTCGCTTCCACCCGTTTACATTTGGAACGTTTACAGTCCTCCCAGTACCCATTCTTTCGAAGACCCTTTTCCCAATCCTTCACAGTCTGACACCCATATTTTTGTTGGTGATTTCAACAGACATTCCGCTCTATGGTCAGACGCGCACCTTTCTCAATACTTTTCTTCCGCCAAACCTTTTTTAAAATGGCTTGATAATTCTTCTTTAATCGTTGCTAACCCTCCAACTATTCCTACCTTCTTCCATCCTTACGGCTCTTCTACCTTGGACCTCACTATCAGTTCATCTGACATTTTCCCTGCTCTCAACCAGTCCCTTCTAATTGGTGACCCTTCATTCGATTTTTATTCTGACCACCTTCCTCTCATTTTCAACTTACTCATATCATATTCCCCACCACCAGACACACATTCCCTCCGTCTCGTTCGCAAACGCGACATTCCTTCCTTGATTTCTGAATTTCGAGACTCAAAGTTATTTTCTTTTGATACAACTGACATCCTTCTTCCTTCTCAAGTTGATGCCAAGTTACACTCCTTTTTTTCCACATTCTCTTCTTTTACCACCCACTTTCTATGAAAGTGCAAAACCTGAACATATTTCGGACCTCACTCTTGGTGGACCGAGCAATGCAGTCATGACTACCAAGCGCACCATAGTGATCCATCACCCAGCAGCCTCACCCAACTCCATAAAACGCTGGCGTCAGCTAAAACGTCATACTTCAGTGACCTACTCCATCAATCCGATCACTCATCAATCTGGAGTCATCAACATCTGGGCACTGCGCGCCGCCGACACCCCATTGGCGCCCTCAAACTTCCCTCCGGGAGGTACACCCTCAACGAGAGCAAGAAATCACATATCTTCCACTCTACATTCTTTCCCGAGCTGCCCGCTGGTCATCATGCCGACTATTTGCTCCCTCCCCCAGTTGACATTGAGCCTGTCTCTATCAACGAAATGCTCCGAGCCCTAAAGGGTACCGACGACACGTCGGCCCCTGGCCAGAATTGTTTTTCTTATCTTCACTTAAAACTTTTCATTGAATTTGAACCTCAAATTTTCTCTCAAATTTTTTCCCTTTGCCTCTCTTTTGGTCACTTTCCTTCCACTTTCAAACATTCTATCGTTACATTTATCCTCAAACCCAAACATTCCGATTTTTCACTCCCTCACTCTTTTCACCCTATTGCCCTCGTAGACACGATGGGTAAATTATTTGAACACATTCTTTTCAACCGCCTCCAAACCATTTTTGAACAACGCTCTCTTATTCCTTCCTCACAGCATGGCTGTTGGAAAGCCTTATCCGCGCTGACTGCCTGCTACGAACTCTTGCATTTTAACAATTTCCAACCTATCATTCGCTCCCCTATCACCGAAGCCTCAGGCCTCGGCCCACTTGAGCCTAAAAGACGTCGTTTGTTGACCTCTGTGATCACCATCGACATACAAGGCTTTTTTGACAACATTTCCCATCCCTTACTTATTGACCATTTGACCCATTCTAAAATCCATCCCAATCTCATTAATTGCGTCTCCCATTGGATGCGCGATCGCCCAATTTCTCTTCATTTCAATCAATATTTTTCAGACACCTTTATCAAACCTAATCAGGGTGTTCTCCAAGGATCCCCTCTCTCCCCCCTCATTTCTATCTTCGCCGCCGCTCCAGCCATCGAAGCTTATTACAAATGTTTCCCTTACAACTGTCCCCTTCTTGCGTACATGGACAACCATCTTCTTTCTGCGTGCTCTTTAAGCATGTGCACCAACCTCATTCGCTTACAAAACCAATTCCTTTTTCTTTCTTCACAATTTTTGCAGTTGGGTCTTTCCATCGACCCAGATTCTATTGAACTTATCCATTTTACTCCATTCACGCACAATACCCATCGCGTTTCTTACCCAACACAACCCAAAAACCAACCCTCCCTTATTCTATCATCTTCTTTAACTATCCACCCTCGCTCACATATTACATGGTTAGGTGTCATTTTCCAACACCATTTACTTCCTACTTTACGCCTTCAATCACGGACCAACAAAGCTCTATCCACACTTCACCAATGTTCCTTTTTATTTCAATCTTCTCACAGCGTGTATCTTGAATATGCCCGACTTCTCTATTTCAACTTAATTCGTTCAGTCGCCGTTTACGGTGACCAACTTTTTCCTGACTACCTGGGCACTCATTCCATCTTGGAACCAGTCCAACACTGAGCCCTTTCATTTATGCTATCCCGCAGCGTCGACAAAGATGCAGCAGGTTCTTTACTTTCAATTCCACCCATAGACCTTTTCGTCCAATACCAAGCCAAGCGTTTTATAACCTCCTATGTATCTTCTTTTCGTTCTTCTCTTCCGCCTTCTGCAGAGATCCGAAATTCACTCCCTACCAATATCACCATTCCTAATACCAATCTCTATCCTATTATTCCTCCCATTCATTCACGTCTATCCCTAGTCCCCCTTACTTCTCGCAGTCGCAGCCTTTCCACCAGACAATCGTTTCTTCAACTATTCAATCGTCCCCCTCCTTTTCAATATTTTCTTTTTACAGACGGCTCTGTCATTGAGCGGGACGGTCTCCCCATCAGTGGCCACAGGTTCTCCATCATGCATAACCGACGTGAACTCACGTCATTTGCTTCAAGCGCACATACCCAAAGTAACATCCTCCATGAGGAACAGCAGGCTCTTATCGCTGGCATCTCACGCTTCTCTACTCTACTTGCGCACTGTGCCCATCCTACCCATTTATGTGTCATCACAGACTCTGCCAACTGCGCTCGTCTCATCTTCTCAGAAGATCCTCTTCACGCCACCTTCATAACGGCTTTCCGCAGACTTTGCGGTATATTTCTAGCCTTACACCACCATACATCCACCATTTCGGTGCAATGGTTACCCTCTCACATGGGACTACCCAGTAACTTGCAAGCAGACCAACTCGCATCCCATGCTTCACACTCGCAGCGCAAAAGCCCAGCGCCCGATACATTAGCGAATTTACACACGCGATTTTCCACTGACCTTTTGGCCAAATGGCGGAACCGTGTTCTAAACCTCCAACATCATCACAGCGCTGTTACCACTCCTTTTATCCTGTATCCACGTCGCCAATTATGCCCTTTTCGTCACCAATTATGCCCTTTTCGTCACCAATTACGCCCTTTTTTGTGGCTCCATCCTGAGAAACGCATCCCTCGCCACCTTCAGTCAAGAGCGGTTGGGATCCTTCTTAACACCCACGATATGCATGTTCAAGACCTGCCAAGCCAATGCCCGGATCCACTCTGCACTAAACATGACATCCATCATATTCTCAACGTTTGCCCGTTCTTCTCACACGTCCATCGTCAATTTTTTCACAAGTCAATCCTTCCCATTTCCTTTTCTAATTGGTTCGCCCCATCTAATTTCATGCTTCTCATTCAATTTGCATATTTCTCCTTTCGCCGTCCACCCGACGCCATGCCTTATTATTCAGACCTTCCACCCGATCTTATATAAAATTAAACCCCAAGTCATCTAACAGTCACTCTTACATTTTTTGCACTTACGTATACACGCATTTGGCCTCCACGAGTTTTCTCCTTTAATTCCTTCTTTTCCCCTCCTTCGTTTCTTTCCTCTCTTCCCCCGTAGTGTGTATAGTGCAAAGCAGTGCAATATTACAAAACACATGTCACGTGAATTGTTCAAGAGATTAGCTAAAATGAGCGACACTTCAATCTGCAGAGCTTAAGTCTATTGTGGACGGAGCCTATACTGTAAGTCTGAGTGTCAGGACTCGAACTTCCCCTTTTCTTTATTTCCCCTTTTCCTTTTTCGTTTCTGTTAATTGCTCCTTTTCATTATCTTTAATCATCTTTCCAATCACTTCCCACACTCCCTCTACACGACCTTCATTCGTTCCATTCCCACTCGTTATGTAATGTTAGGTAATATAGTCTCACGGTCGTCGCTATATAAGGTCTCAGGAATCGCATGAACTCCTTGTTCTGCTTTTCCTCTTACCTCCGCGTCGACCTAGCCTGAGTAAGCGTGTCCCGAGTCTACGCTCGAGTATAGCACGTCCCAGACGACAGTCAGCCGAGGCCTGCCAAGTCCGAGCCGTCTCCCGGGCTTCCGCCTAACATAAAAGCAGAACCCCACCCAGGCTCATCCCCAGCGTACGTCGTCGCTGTCGACTCGCCTTCACTCAGTCTAGAGGAGCGCTCCCCTCGACGGATTTGACGTGTAAACCCCCTGAACGACAACCCTCAACCCTGCCCGGACGTTTTCGGACGTTCGTGTATTACGTAAACACATCTCCCGACCCTGGCTCTACGAATTAGCCTCTGGTGGAGCACGCACCTAACGTGGACGTGGGTAACCAGACGAGTCCAAACTTCGACGACAATCTCGTTTGTAATCTCACTCGGATCCTACCGCCTCGTCATCAACTTCGCTGACGAACCCGCTCAACGTTGGCGTAACCCCGGATCGAACACGCAACCGATCCCTGTCCCACCACCAACGTCAAGATAGATCTCACCGACGAACAGCGACGGGCCCTTCCTGCCTCAGCCCGTTGGGATCCAGATCGACCAGGCTACGTCGCGACCAATAACAGCGGCGTCACTCACGACATCTGGTGGAGTGAAATCCGGCACGGCTGGTATTCGTCAGACGAACGAGGAAGGAGAGCAAGGTGGCCTCCAGCTACCCCATCGTCACCCGCACCGTCAACATCTACGGTTAACCTACCACCGACTCCGGGTCCTTACCGCGAGACCAACAGAGATCCCTCACCGCCGACTCCCCCAGAACCTTCAACACCCGAACCCGCGATGTCAGCAGAAGGTTTCAGCCAACAGCAAATGGCGCAGATCGCGGCCATCGTTGCGAATGCCTTCGCCCATCAGGCGAACAACGCCCCAGCACCGGTCGCGGCCGCTAACCCCCCGACCCCCAACATAGACGTCGCCCGACCACGTGAATTCACTGGTGGCGACGATTACCTTGACTTCAGACGCGAAGTCCTTCTTTTCGTGTCCGCGAACCCAAACCGATACCCTACGTCGGAGAGTAAGATCTACGTAGCTCTCTCCTACCTGAAGGGTGGTAATGCGGCAACGTGGGCGCAGAACTACGTCGAGGAGTCGACAACGGCGGGAATCGTTACCTTCACGGACAGCTGGGAAAGATTCCAGGAACGACTCGACGCCTCGTTCGACGATCCGAACCGAAAGGAAGCTGCGCTGAAGGATTTCCGGGAGAAGGTTCAGAAGGACCTCACCGCGGATAAGTTCTTCCAACAACTTGACGTCATCATCAAGCGGGCGGAACTGAAAGACGACAGCGTTATCTGCGACCGCCTCAAGCGAGCGATGAACATCGAGGTAGTCCGCGGCGTGCTGAGGTCGACGCCCGTACCGACAACGTATGAGGCGTGGAAGAACAAAGCTATCGAGATCGATCGCGGAGAACAGCAGATCCGCGCGATTCAACGAGGCCGCCCGTTCATACCGCAACCTCGCCAACAACAACCGGCACCCCCCGCTCGGCGCCAAGTTGCAGCCCCGCACGTCGACAAACGCGACGCGACCGGCGTCACGTTCGGAGGTATCGGACAACCGATGGACGTCTCTATGAACGAGGCACGTCGCAGAAGAGCTTGCTGGATCTGTGGTCAAGAAGGCCACTTCAAGGACAGGTGCCCGCAGGGGAAACCGATTATCCAGCGTATGCTGGAACTGATGGCCCCTGGCGAACGCCGCATCCTCGCAGACGAGCTCGGAGCGATGAAGGAGTCAGCCTTCGAGGAAGTCGTAGACACTCGGAGGTCGACGGTGGAGGACTATGTGGAGGAAGGAGAGAATGACGAAGAGGTCGTTGACTCGCAGGGTTTTGCGAGTGGTCAGGCGTAGCCATCGGGGCGACTGACCGGGAAGAACAAGGGACTTTGAATCCGGACTCGTTAAAATATAACCAACCGTCTGTACAACACGTAGATGCGAACGACGTCGATGGTTTTCCGGAGTATGAAGTCCCCACCGGTGTGAAAAGAAGTGAAGGGTACGAGCAGTTGTTCATGAGAGGAACTGGCGGACGCCAGCTGGACCTTCTCCTGAACGTCGGACACAGTGTGAAAGGTGAAGTGAGGGAGGTAGACGCTCACGCACTCGTGGACTCGGGATGTACAGGATCGTGCATCGACGTGAGGTTCGTCGAACGGTATGGGCTAGAGACGAAGCGGTATATCCGACCCCTTGCGGTGCTCAATGCCGACGGCACGCACAACGAAGCTGGGTTGATCGAGGAATACGTTGACGTTGAACTCACGATCGGTCATCATAAGGAACAGATCGTCCTGGCAGTAACCTCATTGGCGTCTTCCAACATCTTCCTGGGGTACGACTGGCTTCGACGACACAATCCAGAGGTCAACTGGAAGACGGGGACACTTGACTTTACTCGCTGTCCAGGTGAATGCGTGGTAGAGAAGGACGACGAGGAAGGTATGCGGAGGGTGTGGAGAGCAGCAGAGGAGACGAGGAGGATGAGAGAGGTGCGAATGGACAAGGAGTCCTGGCCCGCATACCTCAACGACTACGCCGACGTCTTTAGCGAAAAAGGCTTCGAAAAGCTACCGGAACACCGACCGTGGGACCACGTCATCGACTTGAAGCCCGACTTCAAACCAAGTGACTGTAAAATCTACCCGCTCACGCCAACAGAGCAACAGTCACTCAAGGACTTCCTCGATGAAAACTTGAAGTCGGGTCGCATTCGACGGTCGATATCGCCCATGGCGTCGCCCTTCTTCTTCATTAAGAAGGCCGACAAATCGCTACGCCCGATCCAGGATTACCGTAAGCTCAATGACGGTACGATCAAGAACAAGTATCCCCTCCCTCTCATTGACGAACTCGTCGACAAGGTCAAGAAAGCGAAGTACATCACTAAGCTTGACCTTCGCTGGGGGTACTACAATATCCGGATCCGCGAGGGTGACGAATGGAAAGCAGCGTTTCGCACAAACATGGGCCTCTTCAAACCGACGGTCATGTTCTTTGGTCTCTGCAACGCCCCGGCAACGTTCCAGGCTTTTGTCAATCACATCTTCAAGGAACTGATTTACGCTAACCTGATCATCGTATACCTCGACGACATATTGATCCTCTCGGAGACCATTGAGGAACATATAGACACGTCGAGGCGTGTCCTTCAGATCCTGCGAGAGAATGGCCTGTACCTGAAGCCGGAGAAGTGCGAATTTGACGCCAAGGTCGTCAAATACCTCGGCCACATCATCGGTAATGGCGAGATCAAGGCTGACCCAGCAAAGACGGAGGCGATTGCGAACTGGCCGGTCCCACGAAACCTGAAACAGCTACAACAATTCCTCGGCATGGGTAACTGGCTACGACGGTTCATCAAGGACTACAGTAAGGTGGTCCATCCGCTGACGTCGTTAACGGGCAAGAAGGACTGGGTATGGGAGACCGAACAGCAGGAAGCGTTCGAGGAGCTGAGACGACGTCTCTGCTCACCTCCAGTCCTAGCCATCGCCAACGACGAGGGTCCTTTCCGCGTAGAAGCGGACTCGTCAAACTTTGCGCTCGGCGGTGTGTTGTTGCAAAAACAGGAAGGGAAGTGGAGGGTGATTGCCTATAGGTCAGAAGCGCTCCTACCCGCTGAACGAAACTACGAGATCTACGACAAGGAGATGCTCGCGATCGTTTCGGCGCTCAAGGAATGGCGACAATACCTCCTCGGCGCTCGCCACACGATCGAAATCTGGTCCGACCACGCTAACCTCACCTACTTCAGGTCAGCGCAGAAGCTGAGCTACCGTCAAGCCCGCTGGCGAACCGAACTCGAAGAGTTTGACTTCCACCTCGAACACAAGTCGGGGAAGACAATGGGCAAGGCGGACCTATTATCGCGCAAGGCAGGTTACGACAAGGGCCAGGATGACAACGACGGCATCGTCTTCATCAAGGAAAAGTGGTTGAATCGTGGAATAGTGAGGACGTCGCGGGATGAAGTGTTGGAACGGGTGGGTGAAGCGCAGAGGGCACAAGACGAGTCGGAAAGGCCGACGAATATGGTAGAAGTCGACGGGTTGTGGTGAATGAAAGGCAAGGTGTACGTGCCGTCGACGATGAAGGAAGCGGTGTTGAGGGAGTGCCACGACTCGACCCTGGCAGGACATCCGGGATCGTCGAAGACGGTCGAACTGGTACGTCGAGACTTCTGGTGGGCGTCGATGTTCTCCGATGTCCGAGCATACGTCCGAGGATGTGACCGCTGCCAACGAACGAAGGCTCTGAGGGCATCAAGGTCGAGGCCACTTCATCCAAACGCGGTCCCTGAAGGTCCCTGGGAAATTGTCACGGTCGACCTCATCGGAGAACTCCCGGACTCCAAGGGGCGCAACGCAATCTGCGTTTTCGTCGATAGGTTCTCGAAACAGATGCACGCGATCCCGACGACGACAAAATTGTCAGCGGAAGGCATGGCTCAACTGTACCGCAACCACGTCTTCCGTCTCCATGGCTTGCCAAAAAAGATCATCCATGACCGAGGCACGCAGTTTGACGCATCAATGATGAGGGAGCTGTACAAACTCCTACACATCGAAGGCAACCCGTCGACGGCGTATCACCCGCAAACGGACGGTCAGACGGAACGCGTCAACCAAGAGCTCGAACAGTACCTCCGGCTCTTCGTTGACCATCGGCAATCAGACTGGAAAGACTGGCTCCCTCTCGCAGAGTTCGCCTACAACAACCGAGAACACTCGGCAACAAAGATGTCACCCTTCTACGCGAACACTGGACGTCACCCTAGGAGCTTCGACGCCGTACGAACTTCCTCTACCAACATGTCAGCAGAAGAATTCGCGAAGCACATCAAGGAGACCCATCGCGCGGCAAGGGACAATCTGGTCAAGGCAGCAGAAGACATGAAACGCTACCATGACCGGACGGCAGGAGCATCGGTGGAATACAAGGCTGGCGACAAGGTCTTCCTTGACGGGCGAAACATCAGTACGGACTCGCCAACAAAGAAACTTGCAGACAAATGGTACGGCCCCTTTGACGTCGTCGACAAGGTAGGAGCGAGCGCGTACAAGCTCAAACTCCCGAAGCGATGGAAAAAGGTCCACCCTGTCTTCAACGAAGCCCTGTTGAAACCCGCCGTTGAACCGTCGTTTGAGAGCCAGAAGCTACCGCCACCGCCACCACCGGAAATCGTCGACAACGAAGAGGAATACGAGGTTGAAGAGGTCATTGACTCACGTCTGCACCGAGGTAAACTACAGTACCTCGTCAAGTGGGTCGGGTACAACGAACCGACCTGGCAACCGGAGACGGACTTTGGCGAGAACGCAAAGGAGGCAATTGCTGAATTCTACCTCAAACACCCCGGTGCTCCCCGCAAACTCGATATCCCTCGCTCACGACTCCGTCCGCTCTTCGTCGACACCGAGCCAGACGACCGCGATCTTGGTTGGTCAGGACGCCCAACCTTGAGGGGGGGGTAATGTCAGGACTCGAACTTCCCCTTTTCTTTATTTCCCCTTTTCCTTTTTCATTTCTGTTAATTGCTCCTTTTCATTATCTTTAATCATCTTTCCAATCACTTCCCACACTCCCTCTACACGACCTTCATTCGTTCCATTCCCACTCGTTATGTAATGTTAGGTAATATAGTCTCACGGTCGTCGCTATATAAGGTCTCAGGAATCGCATGAACTCCTTGTTCTGCTTTTCCTCTTACCTCCGCGTCGACCTAGCCTGAGTAAGCGTGTCCCGAGTCTACGCTCGAGTATAGCACGTCCCAGACGACAGTCAGCCGAGGCCTGCCAAGTCCGAGCCGTCTCCCGGGCTTCCGCCTAACACTGAGACTCGGAATCTAATTGCTGTGGTTGCTCATCTGGATCACCTCTGGAAGTCTCTGAGACCATGTCTGCATTTTTGTCATTTCAATCTGCGACTTATGCATTATGCATAGATTGAAGTTGACTCATGTACACTGGTAAGTGCCTCTTACTACAGTACGTCTATCAGAATTTCAGAAGGTGTGCGACATTCCTACTTAACATGCGCTGTCTGATGATCCACATAGGTGTCGGAGCACAATACCCGGAACTCTGATACGTCGCTAAGCATACTCGATCTCGAAGTAAGACGTTAGTGCGCATGTCTCGCCCTTGGCTGGCGTAGTCTTTCCAGGCTCGAATATTCTATATCCATATATATGAATATTAATAATGGCGGGGTGCGGGAGTCAGATGTCATGAATAGCACAGCATTTTGGACTAGAATGACCAACCTGGGCCTTGATGCATTTCAACGTTGTGAGGTGATTGAGTGAAGCTCACCTTATATTTCACTGATCCTATGAGTTCAACACTAACCTGAGCAGACTTGCAGCACACTAGTACTATCAGATTTCAAAATTATAATATTGTTTTCCCTGAGCAACTATGCATGTCTATTGTCAAATGCCGAATACCAAGAGGATCACGCATCGGTTTTCTCCTTCCTCCCCTTCACTTGGTGGACTTGCGGAGCGCGCACAGCGCTTCGTAATGGACTGGTCCTATCGATGTTTCTGATGATTTTTCCACCAGTAAATCCCACACTATTGGGTTGCGAGATTAATCCGTCGTCAACAAATGTCCGAGGTCAGGGGGATACTGAGAATTTACCTGTTACAGTGGCTTTGCCTCGGTCATTCACATCCTCCTTGATAAAGCCTTTCTTCTTTGCTACATCTAAACAGAAAACGGCTCAAAAGGGACGCTCTTTGTCACATACGTAGAAAGGGGGGGGGGAGGGGGAACAGGAACAGGAAAAGAGAGAAAGGGGTACGTACAGTTGTGCACCTCCTGGTTGTAACTGCTATCAGACGGTAGCTTCGCGCTCATCACCTTCTTGTAAAGCGCCTCGTAGGCGCCTTTCGTATCATCTTTCGTAGTGCCTTCTCCACTGAGACCTCTTTTGTATACTACACGAATGTAGGATCAGTATTTCACCCGCCGGTTCCCGGCCTGGCCTGTTACAGCCCGCATGCTAAACTCACCTTTCACGGTGTGCGTCTTTCCGTAGGTACTGTAATCTACCGAGTAACCCTTAGACCTAGGAAACTCTGGAATTCGAGTTGAGGGTTGAAATTTATGTTAATATTGGAGATCGAGAGGATGTCTTCAAGTAAAGGACTTACCTTTTTCCAGATCTTTTTGGGCTGTCTGGTAGGCGTTCAACTTCTGAGTATGCTGATCCATGCTTCGTTGTACGTTCATTTGCACACTCGCGGATTTTATACCCGTCAGACAAGGGCTACTACATACCGGTAACATTGCGCTGGCGAGCAATTAAATGCAGATGCGCAAAAGAAATTCAATTAGCATCAGAATTCAGAGATGACATACACTCGCCACGACTTTTAGCCTTAGCTGTCTTTGCTCCAAGACATTGATATTAGCGGCGTAGTGTAGACAAACCTTTAGGACAATGTAAATATGTTTAGGCCCTGTTCGGTACGGAAAGTAAGGCCCGAGTTAGCTCCATAAAGTTTATGTCAACTTACCAGAAAGGGCTATTCACGGAGCTATTCATGGGCTTATCTTTTGTACCGGACTAGGGATAACTTTTTAGCATGATATTAATTAGGATTTTATCTCTTTTGAAGCAATATTACTATGAATTCTAGCAATTCTCTATCATAGCTCCTTTGCTCCGAGAAACTATATAGGTCCTATCCGGATGATTTTTTATCACAATGTTAATTACAATTTTATCCCTTTAAAGCAAAATCACTTCCAACTAGCAATCCTCTATCATCAATCCCATACGGACCTACTTTGAAAGGGATAAATTTTAAGCAAGCAAGTCGCGTTACTGTAATATATCATGCATTAAAAAGTGATCAGGACAGGCCTAAAAGATGCCATCCGAACGCGCTTCCGAAACGTAGCAGCTATTCCGGATCCTTTTGCAGTCCTTGAAACGCAAAGACGTGGTATGCCAGCCTTTACGGAGATTCATGACACGTCAGTGCAATCAATGTGCATTCTAAACGGGTTTTAATTATGACATGATCAGACGGGGCGGAAGCAAAGCATAGCGATTTGGGGGGTATCTATCCGCGGCCCCCGACTCGGAGGTAGGATACTGTGCAGCTTTCGGGAGAGGGATTCAAGTTGTGCGAAATATTATCCATGCATTTCCTTGGTACCTATGTAAAGGAATGCGTACGCTACACAGTCTGGGTATTGTTTAGGTGTATGTTACGGGTGCCGCGAGGTATAGTGTCCGTGAGATGTATGATAGTTGCGAGAGGCGTCTATGTGTGATGAACCGTGTGATGTCTGGAGAGTAGAAACGGTGTGTACGAGACTGGAATAAAGGCGAGCTGTTGCGGTGGTTCATAGCCTGGGATTGGGTGACGGGGGAGGGACATCGCGGTTTGCATACTTTGCCTGAATGCAAAAGTCTGAGATGCATGATGAAAAGTGATTGATCAACAAACAAACATACCATCTCGTTCTCCTTTTTCTCGTAACCGCATTTTACGTAGAAGGCTATGAGTATCACTTAAGGTTGGCATATTCGACACAAAAGATACGAGAAACACGCACGTATATTCTTGTCGCTGCAGTTTAAGATAGTCTTGTAGCAGCCCATGCCCTCACTAATTCGCGTAAGCGCATCAATGACCCGCAATCCGATTTTCTTCCCCTGCACGGACGCGTCGACAGCGATGTCCTCGATATGTCCGACCTTGCCGAGCCCACGCAGGAACTTGCGCTCCACGAAGACACACCCAACACCGACGATGCGGTCCGAGGCGCGATCGAGCACCACGAGGGTGTAGTACGTGTCTAGTGCGGCCTTTTGCGCGTGGAACTGGTTCACCCACGCTGCCTCTCCGGGGTCGGTCACGACGGTGAGCACGGAAAGCACAGACAGGTGGCCTCGCGCATAATCGGTGGAAGCGAGTGGTCGAATCTGAGTGTTCGACGTTAGTATGGGTAGCTAAGGCCTATATCAACGGTGGAACTTGCGTGTAGGTCTTGGTGCAACGCATCTTTGACCTCCTGCGGGATGAGCTCCGCAGGGAACAATAATTCGAGTTCAGCGTCAGGCGTCAAAGGCATGTTTTAAGACGAGTTTTCGTCTTTAATTTGCTTTTCGGTTGACGACGGCGACGAAAAAGTCGGAAGGAGAGTCGGTGGTGAAGGTTGGGACGCAATCGTGCTAGGCGTGGCCTTTTATGGCAGGCACGACACCGCCTCACCCCCGCGTCAGCCGCGCTCACCGCCTCATTTTACGCCAGACACGTTGGCAAATGCATTCGATTTGCTGGCGATGATAATTTACCGGGAGGCAGTGGGTGATGGGAGTGGTACCGCTCATGATGAGCCAGGAGGATCAATGTTTCTTCACAGGCGTTGCTTGTGCGGAAATACACTGTAATTCGCAACATAAGAAAAGTCCATGAATTACAATAACTATATAGACGATTAAAGAGTGTCAGTGAAGTGAGCAAAAGCACTAAATCTGAACATAAAAATACGGCGAACAGGTCAGAAATCAACAAATTTGTGAAAATGAGGAGCTCACGACAGAGTCAGTCTGCTCTTCCAACCACTCCCATAGCCTCCCACTTTGCTTCTCATCTAGCACGTCCCCACGCACTTTACCGATACGTGCCCATGGAATGAGATACTACAAAAGTGTTTATTGAGAGCGAAAGGTGACTTCAAACCCAACACACCTTCCCGTTGAGTCTCTTGCCCTCCGGCGACGTACCGGCATAAATTTGCGTGATCGCGCCAAGTGCAGTAGGCCTCAATTTGATAAAGAGACCCTGACGGCAGCAAGGTTCATTCATTATTGTGGATGCTATAAGCAAATAAGTCGAAGAAACTACCATTGTTATTCTCTGCGAAAGTGGCCAGTTGCGCCCAAGTTCGCTTTTGATCGTACCTAAAGGGAATATAATTCGTCAGACGGATGTAGCAGTACAATGATATAGAAGATTACCAGGATGAAGAGAGGTCGAGGTAATACCTTGACTCCCGTACCGTCTTGCCCATTCATTTGCAACCATAATAACACCCTATGTAGAATCAATATCTAGCTGAGTGGCCCCGATCATGAAACCAGAAAACAAGATCCAAGAAATACGCACGCATTTGCTCTGATAATATAAATTATCCGGGCCCAGCGCGTGTCGCTTCTTATCTCCGAGGCCGCCTTTCTCGCCAGGCTTGAGCGTCTCCCACGCGATGAACTCCTTTGGCGCTGCGGCATGGCCCAGCGAACTCGTGTGCACCATGCGTGCATCGCCATGCTCTACTGCTGCCGATCGGAGGAGCGGTAGAAGTAGTTTAGTGAAGAGGAAGGGCCCGACAACGTTCGTGCCAAAGGTCATGTCATACCCCTCTGCGGTGAGCTCGTCCAAGGGTGGAGACATCACTCCACTGTATAGTGCGTTTAGAATCGTATTGAAAATATATGAAAGGGGTCATGCACGCGTTATTGAAGAGGATGTCTAATTTTGTCTCCTTGCTGCAAGTAGTCAGTATGAGAAGTAAGGCGGAAAGGAGTTCGCACCTCTTCAACTCCTCAGCGGCTTTCTTTATCGAAGCAAAGCTCGATAAGTCTAGCGAGAGTTCAAACAGCTCGCTCTTCCCGGTCTGCTCTTTCAGCTCTTTGATTGCCTCATTCGCTTTCTCCGCTGAGCGGCAAGCCACGTAGACCTTGGCGCCGTGCTCCAAAACTACCTTTACAATTTTAGTCGGACAAGTCAGACGATGCACTATGCATAAAGATAGAAAGAGTTCGGACGTACTCGCGCAGTCTCTTTCCCAATACCCGTATTGCCCCCGTGACGACCACGACCTTCCCGCTGAGGTCGGGCACGTCTGCCTCCGTAAATTTCGGTGTAGGCGGGTAGGACTGGTCAAGGAACGTGCCGAGCATGCCGAGCTTTGACATACTTGCAGGACTTTGACTCTGTTTTTGCGTTCTATTTGTCCAGTAGATGCGTATAGACGCGATGGTCTCGAGGATTCGTGGGAGTAGAAAAACGAGTCGTTGCCGTTGAGCGCATCGCGATCACGAGATGCGTGGGACACGAGCGTGACGCGTCAAGCATTGACATCTCTTGATCACCTCTCTTTATTTGAAACTCTGAACTGCAGTGTCGAGGACACCCCAGAAATGAATGGATGGGAAACCAATCATTGAGGCGTGATACTCGCTGGAAGTGCCACTAGCACTAGCTTGAATTTCCGCAATTTTGCATCTTCGTGAGATGTAATCATACCATGTTCAAGCAGCGCCGGGGAGCACATACCCCGAACGACAAACATCGAGATGTTAGACTTTGTTCAGTTGATATTGGAAAATGCTTCGAGCTCCGTGGATACATTCTCAATATGAATGCGTCGCTACACTAGTCGTTACAGAAAGGAGATCTCATTTGCTTCGGAATACATTACGTATGCTGAACTCTTCTCCTCCATCTTAGCCTACAGTTCAAAGAAACTACCGTCAAATGTGTCTGAGTCGCCCATGTAGTCTTTCGCTTGTTGGTGACTCCCCATTAAGACATACTGTGAGATTAAAAGCTATAAAATTGGGATTCCACAAACCAGTCAGTCCCGTTGTAGCTGCAAAGAAGGACATGGCAGGCAGTAAATCTACAAAACTTTGGAAGGGCGACCGACAAAAGCCGGAGGGAAGTGAGTAGTAAATTCATGAGTACCTACAGACCATCGGTGAAAACAGAGCATCTCGCTTTCGTCTTCGCTGCGTGGACCCGCTATTTCACGGACTGCGCGGTCTTAAGGAGAACCCAATGCAGCGAAAATGGCAAGAAGGTTTCCATTGGGCTTTGCGAGGGATGACTGGATGCAGGGAAGCTATAGGTGAGCATATAAGGAGTCTGCTGAGGTGCACGGCTTGTCCTAAGTGTTTTCGAGGGCTCTGTGTATTACGCACAGCCAGAGAAAACCAAAGAGGAACTTGTCGATAATATAATCAACAGGTGGATGTCTATAAAGGAAGCAATACGAAGGCACCCCCTTTCTTCATATGTCAAAGTCTCCCTCGCTCCTTAAGAGGTCAAGGCAGGATTGAAGTCAGGCAGGGGGAAGTGACTTGACGAAAGCACGTAATGCGGTTCATATGGTACTTACATAGACTCCATAGGCACAGCTAAATAAATCTTCCGTATTAAATCCAGAGAGCGAGAAAAGTTACATCCGCCACAGAATGCCGAGTAGTGACCATGCTGCTTCACTGGTCGCATGTGCATTACCGAAAGGCAGATGAGCGATGCCAAAAATATGGTATGCATTGCCCCATACACCAGAACGTGCGTCGAGTGTTTCGGAGGAACGGCGAAGCACCCCGAAATACAAAGCTTTGAGGTCGGAGATTCGATCTCCTGTCCAGTAGCGCAAGAGACAAGCTCAGAGATCGACATCGATTAGCATCTCAGTTTTCTTCTTGGCCAAATAAGCACCAGTCTTCGTACCTTCTATAAACAGGATCTCTGTTCTGCCGTTCATTTCTGAATGTCAAGGGAGATAAGCAGGCCCATGTGGTGTACGCGGCACCTGTTCTCCGCAAATTCGGGGTAGACCAGCTGGTTGACAGTGCTGCGGGCAAAGGACGATAAGTATGGGTCACATGAGAGTGCGCAGGAAAGATAACTGGAAATGCCGACGAGATACACGAACGCCGTTTTCTGGGACTCCTAGCAGGTGCAAAGTAAGTCCATTCAAATTAGACAGAGTGTGGAGCCTTTATAGTTCGGGCAACCTTCCCCACAGCCAACAGATCACATGCGTTGCCTTCGCGAAGGTGGGAACGTCGGTATTCGTATGTCTTGAGAGGGGGGAGAAGTTGCATCAAAGCGTGGTATTAATCGGCGATGCGGAAGGAGCAGTCACGGGCTGGATTTCCAGTATGAAATCCGGAAATAACGGGAAGGACATTAATTTTATAGAGCTCGAAATATGCCTGCAGTTTATACTAGATGATAGGTTAGAGCTCCAGTTTATCCTGAGTATCCTATATTCTTGAAGGTCCTGAGCCAACCAAATCTGGACAGGAACCTGCCTCGCTCAATTGCGCGCGAACGGTGCATTGAAGCTTTCATTTCATGGGCATGTATCCTCGCGCGAGTAGCGTGTCTGCAGAGCTGCAGTATATGGCCTCATTCTCGCTCTCATAAGGTTTTGGGCGAGTTCGAAAACATGCAGATTTCGCGCAGGGATTTACGAGCGCGATGGGTGCGGCGCGAAACCCGAATGCCACGTCATCCTCATGGTTGACACACCGTCGGTCAGTGTCGGGACCTGGCATAAGACGCATCTCCAGCACGTACATTGGTTACGGATATTCCAACATCGACGTTAAGGAGGCCATTTGCAACGCAATATACACGATGGTTTCATTTCCTCATTTTCTGAGTGATGGCATTTTGCACTGTGAAGGAAAGTGTCAAGCGGTATTCGTATGAGACAGGAATGCCATGCACACGTGTAGGAAGTCATTTTGTGAGAGACGAATGGATCTGAGCAACGAAATAAGCGAAGCCGGAAATCCGAGGTTCAGGCGGAGTCAGAATTCTACAATGGCGTCGATCACAGAGCAAATTGCTGCCACTGTTGTCTTTCCACGACGGTCGTGCAAACTAATCGTCCTCCTTAACCTCGAGTCGGCTCTGCGTTCTCAACTACGAACGCTCTCTGACGGAAAGTGTGAATCTCGCCACGTTACGACCTCGTGCATGGCTAAGCACTAAATGCACACACGGAATACATACCGAAGGCATCAGCCATATATCTCTATTCAAGATCTCGATAAAATCTCCCTTCTTTGCTTCGTCTTGTCCACGCTGTTCTCGGTCTCCTATATTCTTCAAGTCCTTTCTTACTCTCCGAGCTTCGATCGCGAGGACCTGCGCGAACCGGTGCTTCAAGACTTTGATAGCTAGGATATCGAACCAATCAGACCTTCTCATGGGAATTGTGAATCTGAAATGGCACAAATTTACATTCATGAAACACTAATCGGCGTCGCGAGTTCCCGCTCACCCAAGGACTTGAATTCGAAGGAGACTCACCCTTTGGGTAGGCACACTCATGGCCCGGAGCACGGAACGCGGGCAGAATGAGCTCGCTTGCGCATGACCGGCCGGGAGTGGGTCCCCCGGTCTGCTGTTCACCTAGCTGGATTTTCCAGATAGGCGTTATAACAAAGCTCTTGGTTTCTCGCCGATAGGCGTTCCCCTTTGTGTCAGCCATCCTGCTTCACCACTCCCCGTGAGCCTTACGACGCGCAGCTGTCTGCTGTTTGCCGCCCTTTCGCTTTTCTCCCCCGCCGTCCCTTTTTCTGGAAGTAGCTTGAAGATGCTGGTCGTCCACCCCACTTCCACCTGCGACGTATGTCTCGAAGGCTACACCGACCGCTCAGACAATCTACCGTATTCCATCTCATGCGGCCATGTTTTCTGCCTCAAGTAAGCTGAAGTTCCTTCGTTCAACATCTAACTCATAGTAAACACTTTTCCAGCTGCCTGCAGTCACTTCGCCAACACATCTGCCCGCTCTGCCGCTCGCCGTTCGAAGCATCAGATGTTCGAAGGCTGCATGTCGACCGCACTGACTCGCAACTGCAGACCGCGCGAAAAATGCCGCCCAGTCCACGTAGGGCAGGCGAGCAACGCTCTGAACTGCCCGTTGATAACGCTCTCGGATTAGTCGACGACATCCCGCGCGCGACCCAGCTTCAGCAGAAGATTTCTGACTTAGTACTCAGAAGCTCTTTCACTGATGGAGTACGGGAACGCGGCGTACGCGAGCTCATTCAAGAGATCCACGCGTTTCTGAGCTCGGAACCTTTGGAAATGGCAAGTTCAATCATTTGTCACCTTTTCATTGACAAGCTCATTTTACCTAATTCTTTAGCATGCCAATCTCCGAGCCTCGTTTCTGCTTCTTTACCGATTCACTGAGCTTCAAGCGAGGTATCAACAGCTCGAGACCAGCACTTTCGACTTGCGGACCGAGAACAATCGTGACAAACAAGCGATAGCTGACTGGGAGCGCAGATTTCAAGATGTTCAACGGAGCCGTGCGCGTGATCAGGAGTCAGCAAGGACCGTCGAATCAAGCTTAAGAGAACGCTTACAAATAGAGGAACTTGAATGGCAGAGGTAATGGATGTTTACTTGTGCGAATTGAAAAGATACTAATCAATCCTCCCTTTCTCCCCCTTCTTTCTATTGTTGCAGGAAGGTACGATTCTTGGCTACTTTCTCAACTTTCAACGACTGATAGAAGATCTTCTCAGTACGATTTCGTCTCAGACGAATGCGCCAGATTACGCGACGAACTCGACGAGCTCCGCTTTTCATCGCCAAACGCCCGAAACCCTCTACGAGCTCCTCATCGCACGACCTCGACCGCACAGCTCTACTTTGTCTCAGCTGAAGATGGCTCAAACTCAGCAGCTCGCTTTGGCTACGACCATCTCAAGGCTACGGCTCTCGGAAAAGACGATGGTCGTTCAAAGGCGAAGGACGCCACTGATGTGTTCAGTCACTTTGATTCTCAATCGTTCCACATTTCGCCTGTGCCGGGGACTATCTCCTTGTCAACCAGCAAGCAGACTTCGGATTCAGGTGACGAGACGACCGTCGAGAAGCACAGACGCAGAGCACCAGAGTCGCCGAGTCGGACAAGCTCAACCTCGAGCAATATCTCACGCGCATCGGACTCTGCCAAGGCGCTGAAGCCCTTCTCAGCCGTCGTCCCCGTCCCGACGACCTTTAACCGCCAGCGTAGTGATTCGAACCCGAGTCGCAGGTCAGACAAGGCGAAAGTCTATCACCCCGACAACCAGCCGGAGGTCTCATCCTCTGCGCCGAGTAGCTACATGTATCGCGCCGCCTCTCCGACGCGCACGCTGTTTCCGGCGACGCCGCCACCGCCGCCCGAGGCGCCCGCACAGGACGATGCATCGCGGGAGGACGCTTCGGAGGTTGTGCGTCTGTATTCCTTGCTTGAGAAGCCCATCCCTGCGCTTGATCCACGTTTCGCAAGTGGCTCAAGCTATTTAAGCAAGACGCGCAGTTCTGGACTCGAAGGTCAGAATTCTCGGCCGCCGCTGCCCCGAAGCACGAGCTTCCAGCAGGTCCGTTCGTCGGACTTCAGCGTCACGCCTGCTGCTTCTGCTTCGCCATCCTCTATTCATACCCCATCTTCCTCTCTTCGCCGGACGCAGCCACGCATGCAGCTGCAGACATCCCTCTCCGCATCCCAGTTCCACAGAAACGTTGTTTCATCGCCTCAGACACCAGCCCAGAGTCAAAGTCATACCCAAGCGTCGGAGGCGCTCTCCCCAATCCAGCGAACACCGCCCCGTCCTGTTCTTCCACACATGCATTCGTACTTCTCCCTCTATAGCCCCGCCCCAGCGAAACCCGTCTCTCCGAAGGAGAATCGTGTCGGTGTCCGTGGCACGCTTCCAAGGCGCGGGTCGTTGTCGAGTGCGAGTGCCGCCGCTGCACTGGCTGCAGGTTCGGGATCGCCTGCGGTCGTCCCGCCTTCGTCACTTGGATTTGGAAAATCACATCCGCATGGACTTTTTGGGAGTCAAGATTCTGATTAGAGTCGATCGAGGTTCCCCAACTTTGGTGTCGACGGCGAGCTGGACTCGTATCCGCATTGTTTTTCCTCCGACATCTTCCCGCCCGCACGCGGACCATCACTCTAATTATTTCATTCAAAAACGCATTTTTTCGTTTCGTTCTGAAATGGTCAGACTATGCCTAAGTACGATCAGCTGCATGTCGCACCCGTATTTCCTCGCCCTTCGCTTCGTTATTCTATGTCATGCCCACTTCTCGTACCCGCTCTATCTTCGAGCCTTCTGCAAGGCGTTCGGCTCCCTCCCGGCCTTCTCTTCCACTCTTCTAGCCCTTTCCTTTTCTTCTTTGCTCTCGCCCCCTCTTTCCATCTGGAACTTGCTGTCAGACCCATGTAAATTTCTAACTTCCTCGTAGGACAGAAAGACAGGACAGAATACTTACCAGGCCTTGTCCATGCCCATGCGTGCTTCGTCTACATGTATCTTCCATTCATATGTCATTCATTTCCAGGGGCTCTCGGCCTGAGTCTGCGCAGCAGAATGTCAGATGCACGATTTGACGTGAAGCCCCTCCTCGTGCGCTTAGCCCTTTGGTCTTGTGATTCGGTATTGTTCGGAGATGTGAGGAACCGTTCCTATGAACTTCGGTGAGAGGTATCAGCGCTGTTGAGATACGAGCCCATTCAGATATTGACTAGGCATAGTTCGAGCTTCAACTCCGAATCTTCTGGTTCACTTGAGGAATGCAGTTGAGGCATAAGATGAGCATTCTTGTCTACAAATACATGATACAATTAAAAATAAAATGATAACAACAAGAATGGAGGAGGAACACAGATGCAAGATAGGGTGGTAGGTAGGTACTACTCAAGCTGAGCGAGACGAAGCGATATCCCGGATAGCTAGGATAGACTGAAGAGATGAAGATGCGATGGCGGGAAGACAGTAAAATGAGATGTATTAATGAGTGAGGGAAGGCCTGGGTCGGCCTAGGAAGCTTTTGGAGATTTGGTGGACAGCTAGGAATAGCTATAGGAAATGCAAGACAACGAGTGCGGTGAGTCAAGATGGTGTGGCGTGAGATGAGATGAGTCGAGATACCGAAAGCAAAGAGTGCAAATGAAGAATAAAGCTAGAATAGAGAAAGGCCAGAACCAAGACAAATGTTCCGGAAGTCTAGTCCGCGCGGAAGATACGGAGAAAGAGATGGCCTTGATAGCAAAACACCCGCTCAGCTAACGATCGATCGGCGAGGGCGGCTCGGAGCCCGATTCCGGGTCCTTCTCTTTCTCCTCCGGAGATTCGTCCTTCGGCGGTGCCTCGTAGCAGATCTCCGGATCGAGCTCGCCGTGCTTGTCAGTGCCCATGAGGATCCCAGGTGGGTACCGGTCCACGCCGACGACGACACCCACCTCGCCTTTGCCCAAGAGCGATCCGTCGCCATCAATGGGTGTGTTGACCGCCGTCGACACGTCCCCCTTCGAGTGGGCGCTCCCCGTCCCGCTCTGCGTTCCAACCCCGGTCTCAAGATCGAGGTCTGGTCTGTCGCAGCCATGGCCGTGCCCGTACTCATGATGCCCTTCCGGCACGCTCAAGAGCCCGGGAACACTGAGGCTGAGCCCGGTGGCTGTCATCGAGCGGAATGCGGGCATATTTTGTGAGATACCGGGTGAGCCGGAGTGTGAGAGGTGGATGGAGACGAGCCCATCGTCTCCGTTCTCGGATCCCGGGGCTTTCATTGACGAGAGAAGTGTCTTTCGTACGTTGAGCGAAGCGAGATAGGAGTTTACGTAGACTAGTCGGACGGGCAGAGGTTAGAACGGGTCGAGAAGATAAGGAGAAGGAGAACGTACATTTGCTCAAATTGAGGTAGAACGCGATGAAGACCAGCGTGGTGGGCATCACGGCGTAGCAAATGAGCCCGAGCAACGCATCGATCATCGTGACAAGACCTGTGTTGACGGTGTACAGGATGAGCTTCACGACCAGGGAGTCCGTTCTGTCCGAATTCGAAGATTAACATCCAGCCTTGACGAAAAGATGAACAAAAGACGCCCACTTTCGTGATCCTGTTCTATTATGCCACAGATAGTAAGACAGTACGATCGCGACACCCATATCCGCGGCGATGTTGCTCGCGAAGTTGAGATAGAAAAGGTGCGCGACCGCGCCGAGACCCACGAACGTCTGGATATGGAACGCACGCACAGTAATGACTAGCGATACGAGATTAGTTCTGGACAATGTAACGAAGGAATCCGCCGGGGGGGGGGGGAGTGGAGTAAAAAGGAAGAATGGGAAGCGAAAAATGGAAAGAGAAGAAACAAGTAAAATAAATGACGTAGAAAATGTCATTTCCCGTTCACGGAACGAAAACGAGACAGGACGCACAAAAGGGGTGTGAAGAGGAGAATGTTGTCGGTGGTGCCGGTACAAACACCTCCAGTGCCCAAGGGCGAGGAAGTGCGACGTTAGATTGGAGACAGATATGGAAGATGGTCTGTTGGTAACGCGTATCGCAACCAGGCCAGCTGACGACGGTTGAAAAATGGAGGGAGAACAGAAGTCCATTCCACACATCCTCCAATTCCAAATTGCTTCGGGAAAGGAACAGCCGTGAGAAAGAAAAGCCGATACTCACTTGTTCCGACAACTAGATCGACGATGGATAGTCCAAGGATGCTGCCCGTGATGAATTTGTTGCCATGGCTCACTGCGGCGTTGGCATTGACATTCAATTTCCGACACGACCGACCGAGTTGAATGAAAGGCAAGGCGTAAGATAAGTGAGTAAAGTAGACGCAGAAGAGAGAAAAGGGAGAGCATACGGGTGTATATCCTTCGAACAAACAGACTGTACACATTTAGACATCAGCAGGAATGCTTTTCATCAAGTCATCGGAAACGAAAACTCACCTCCGCACGACGAAGTCGCTTACAGACTACGCATGCAAATATTCAGCGAATAAGCGGATGAAGGGGCAATAGGGACGCACGGTGACCAAGACATGCAACTTCAGGCTCCATACTGGCGAGGAAATCGCGACAGGGTTCGCAAAGTTGGAGATAAGGTAGAAGTAGCAGATCTGCACGGTGAGAGCCGCATCGAGCGAGTCGATTGCCCATATGAAGTAGACCTATGGATTTTTGGAAAAAAAGAATTTTATTATTAGCGAGAGAACGGTAAAGTTTTTAAAAGAATTGAGAGAAAGGAAAGACAGGGGTAATGTACCAGATTCTTCACGGAACGTCTGTCTCGCGGATAGCGCTGGTAGTAGATGAAGACTTGCAGGCATGTCACGCCGTAGAGACTTCATTCAATTCCAGATCCATGATTTTTACGCGGAAAGCAAGTCAGTCGTTATTTTGGCCAGGAAGCGAATGGAACATACAAAATGGATACGAAGCCGCCGATGAGAATTGCACCGAGCGAGTTGTCGTACGACTGAAGGATGTCCGATGCAGTTCCTCCCGCCCCTGTCCCCGAGCTCGCCGCCGCCGCCGTCGAATTTGAATCGGACATGGCTCAACTTTGCGTAGTGCAGTTTTCGTCAAGACGTCACGAGCCAGCGTGCGCGCGTTGCACGTCAAGATAACTCTGGCGGACGCAGGATGTCAGGGGGAGGCGGAGAGCAAAAGGAGGAAAGGAAGCTGAGAGGGGCGGTCTTTATGGATGTACTGGGGATGGCGGCGTGAGGGTGGACGGTATTGAGTCTCACGGGCACGCGCAGGGTCCGAATTTGAATCGGTGTGTTGATTGTGTGGATATTGATCGGCGTTGAAGTGCTCCCCAGCCTGACGCTGGCCGGATATATGTATGGCAGATCTCGGGACTAATCAGAACCTCAGCACGCGGTTAGAAACAGAACCTCCCCGAAATAAAAGTTCTCCTTGATTTATAGAAGGAAAGAAAAGCCAGAAGCAGTTGACCATAGAGCAGTATTAGTGGAGTATGAGCAGGCTTCACATGAGAGCAGAGTTATACACACCGAGCGCCCAGCGAGTGCCAGCAAGCCCATTAGTACTTGATGAAATTTGATGTCGTTCCGCAAATGAGCTTCAATATCCCATGTCATGAATGGAGAGAAAAATCCCAGACGTTTTGCTTTCAAGTCATTTAATTTCAGACACGATTGACATCTAAGTCAAAGTGAACGGAAGTAAAATTTCGAGTCCTTGAACACGTCACGCGGATGTGCTTGCGTAATTGTTTCTCCAACTGCGAATCGTACCCCTAGGGCCCTACTCGATATATCCGGCTTCTGCTATCTACGGGTAATTGACTTAACCTTTGAACCTGTACGGAGAGCTCGTTCGACAACGAAGGAGGCCTTTTGGGAGCAATGGACATCGAGAAGTCCGGGAGCTCGTTATGCGTTTGTCCACGATTCAAGGTTCTCTTGCCTGCCGGCATAATTACTCGAGTAGATCACTCGTTGTGCGCGGCGTCGAGCAGATGTAGAAGCCCTACTCTATTCGGAAGAAACGACTCGCCCTTTCTCGGCTCGTCTCACGCGGGACAAATTTACCAACACAATTGAACCATCCCTGCGCCACTTCTCTGGTTTGCCAAGTCTCGGAGTCCTCGTAGCCGAAGACTCCTGAACTGTGTGGGTACAGCAGCTTCTGGATGTGTCGGGTGGTTGACTTCAGCTCTGTATAGCACATCAGCATTCTGGCTTAACATAGTCCAGCATGCTCATCAAGGACGATAGCAATTATACTTACATGCATAATTGTACATGAATCTACGAACCTGATTGCTGTAAAGAACTTGCTCGCTCGCCACTTCTGAAATTCCGGGGTAAGGATCTATAATTGTCAACACTATAAATCTCATTGCGCACTCAGCCGTCACGGACCTGATATATCATCTTACGAGGGTGGGCACTGCAGGCTCTGCTACTTATATATTACACACGACTGCACATCAGGTCCCCTAATGCGCCAACCCAAGCCAAACCCGTGTACATAAAGCAAATAGAGACCGCTGCACATCGAAGAAGCTTTGACAGGCTGCGCGCAGAGGTTCAATTGAAGCTGATGCCATATCCGGTACTTCCAAATCAGCGCCCTCATAAGCCAAACATAACCTCTTTATCTCCTCAACGAATTGCTTCACACACTCTTCGTGGCAATTGATGGCAGGTACGTATGAGTTATCATAATTTACATATCTTCATTTATATATTTCATAATTCTTATTAGGTCGCTATCCGACGTCCACGGTATGCAGCACAGTGAGACAGCGCATTCCCCCACACCTTGTCAGTCACTGGCAGGGAAACCGCATACGGCCTTCTGCGAGTCTGACAGAGGGGACAGAGATGCGCAGTGCGGCGTCTACCACTTTGGCGGCGGCGCAGGTAGCAATATATATGCTGAGGAGTCGCAATGCAATTGGCATGCGGCGTACGCCGAGATTTTTTTTTTTCGCGTGTTGCTAATCTGATATCTAATGCGCACCACATTTCTCTGTTTTTTTATGACTTAGAGTCACAAAATCATGCATTTCCACATTTTCCATTAGACTTTTGCAAAGAGCTGTAATTGTTCCCACATGTACATGATTTTGAGCATTTCAGGACCTCAAACTCTTATAAAATCTATATCTCACTCAGAACTTCACAGAATCACTTCGCAAAAATTGATAAGTTCATGTTTTGACTACATCTAAATTTAAATGAGATTAAAGGACAAAATGCAAGGAATTGAGGCTCCAGTACTGAGAATAGGTGTTTTTCTAGCAAACCTCCTTTTCTGAAAATTTCTAAGCTCAATATTGAAACTAATGACATGAAACCTGTTGGAGAATGGTCTGTATAATGTATCCTGGATTTTAGATGTCTTATAGCAATGCAGATAGTTTCTCTGAAGACTATCTGAGTCAAGCAAATTTGGGTGGGTTTGAGAGTTTCAGCATAACAAACAAGTAGAACAAGAGGAGCAATCCACTGTAAGTCAACCCTCATAAAATCAACAATATATCATACAGACATTTTCCAACAGGTTTCATGTCATTAGCTTCAATATTGAGCTTAGGAAAAACCAGGGAAGGAAGTTTGCTATTCTCATTACTGCAGCCTCAATTCCTTGCATTTTGTCCTCTAATCTCATTTACTGCCCTTTTCAGAAGTATTGTCACACGTGATTTCACTGATTTTCGTGCCATAAGAGCCTCAAAACACAAACATTTTCATATCTCAACCAAAAGTTGACCTTTTTGTGTCATCTAAGTTGATAAATTCGTTTTTTTATCTCATCTTTCATATTTCAACAAGAGCAATAAGAAATAGTCAAAATTGGAGTCCAAAACAGCAAAAATGCTGTTTTTGAACCCATTTCCCTTGTTCATTTTTTCCTGCACTCAGATTTCACTCTACAGTGCTCCAGACCATCCCAGAATTCCAGTATTAGTATATTATGAATTTACAGACTGATTTTGAGATGTATTGTGAGGTAGATGTGCTGAACTGGTGCATGCCTGAAACACACAAATCCCCTCTGTTTCTGCAAGCCCTCCAGCCCTCAGGAAAATTTCTTCTCAACTAAGTTCATGCATGTAAATTCATTCAAAGTGTATTGGAACAGATTTGAGCAGCATCCAGGGCTCTAGCATCAACCAGTGAGCTGAATTGAGTACCAGATTCTGACTGTATGCACTATTCTTGTGAACATATCCCTGATTCATGAAGCAAGCCTGTATCCATGGATGCTGCTCAAATCTGTTCCAATACACTTTGAATGAATTTACATGCATGAACTTAGTTGAGAAGAATTTTTCCTGGGGGCTGGGGGGCTTGCAGAAACAGAGGGGATTTGTGTGTTTTAGGCATGCACCAGTTCAGCACATCTACCTCACAATACATCTCAAAATCAGTCTGTAAATTCATAATATACTAATACTGGAATTCTGAGCTGGTCTGGAGCACTGTAGAGTGAAATCTGAGTGCAGGAAAAAATGAACAAGGGAAATGGGTTCAAAAACAGCATTTTTGCTGTTTTGGACTCCAATTTTGACTATTTCTTATTGCTCTTGTTGAAATATGAAAGATGAGATAAAAAAAACGAATTTATCAACTTAGATGACACAAAAAGGTCAACTTTGGTTGAGATATGAAAATGTTTGTGTTTTGAGGCTCTTATGGCACGAAAATCAGTGAAATCACGTGTGACAATACTTCTGAAAAGGGCAGTAAATTTAGATGTAGTAAAAACATGAACTTATCAATTTTTGTGAATTGATTCTGTGAAGTTCTGAGTGAGATATAGATTTTATAAGAGTTTGAGGCCCTGAAATGCTCAAAATTATGTGATCATACATGTGCAAAACATTTTGAAAAGCACTGTAACACTTCCTGTGAACCACTCTATACTCTCAGACAAGCCTTCCTTTACTCTGCATAAATACTTTCTGTCATCTCCTTTCATTGATTCTTCCTCCTTCACATTTTGAACCATTCTTTCATCTCTCTTTTTTTATGAAGCATTATTATATATTTATAGTGATGTTACTGTAAAGCTCTACACTCAATCACCACGTGTCGAGGCTATCTAGAGACACCTGTTCAGATGATGTGAGAATATCTAAAGTTACCTAGAGTAGCGTGTGAATAGATTACCTTCAGTTAGCCGTGCCAGAGATGGAAATAGAAATTCTGGGATTACCTAGGAATGCGTGGGACCAGACCGCCTAAAGTGAGGTAATTGCAGATGAGAATTTAAGTTCTAAACTTACCTGGCATAAGCTGAGAGCAGGTGATCTAAGATCTGCTTACCAATAGATGCGATCAGAAGATCTAGGTTTATCTACCGAGGCCTTGAGTTAGACAATCTAGCCGGTACCTGACACGAACTGCCGATATGCGATCGAGTCGCAAACGCATTGCGATGCGTGAATATATGCTGTCCTCTCTTAGTTTCAACTGCCATCTTGCTGCCGCCAATGTCAAAGGTGAGTAAACCAAATCATTCTATTATTATACGAGCCTGACTCCTATTTGCAGTACAAAAGGAACGAGAGGCCGTGTGACTGTGCACCATGTGTCGCCAAGTCCAGAACTCCACCGCTCGTCTCATACACGACCTGGCGATCTCACCAAAAGTGAAAGCATGCCCTCAACACCAGAATGTGAATGAACGCAACTCTCACAGCTGAAGAAACGTCACCAACAATCGCCCAAGAGCGCGCGCAGTCATATTCTCAGGAGCTTTACACTGCGTCTGGCAGCGCTAGCACAAGTAACCATGGGTCTGGGAGCGAGGGGAATGGGCTTGTGGATTCAAGAGAGGGCAGAGATGGGGATATAGCTCAAGATCAAGGCGAGTTTTCAGATCAAGATTTCTATTTTGATGCTGGTGGCAATATCGATGACGCAATGGATGTCGACAACGCTCAAGACCCACCGATTGAACAGCCCTCTCAACCTCTGCAAGAAGCAGACACGAACGATTCAATATCTGCAGGATCTCAGCTCGGTCAAGATGAAGAGATAAGCGATGATCAAGATACTCTCAGGTTTCGCTTTGATGTCCCTGAACCTCCACTTCCCGCTCGAGATTTGTTTCCTTCTGATGAGCCCTTTTTTTTCTGGAAAATAATCCTCCTCCTCATTTCGTGCTTGAACCTTTGCTTCCACCTCCCTCACCATGCTTGCAAGCTCATCCTCACAGTCCTCCATATTATTTTTCTACGCTTGGGACACTTTCTACTGACTGATAAACCGACCGCTACTGTGAGGACAGCTTTCAAAAAGATAGGACTCCAAGACCAATTCCTTATCCTCCCCATGTGTCCTACCTGCCGCTGAATCTACCCAGATAGTTCTCCTAGTGATCTGAAATGTGAGCACTGTGGTATCTCACTCTTCAAATCCAAGACATGCCTTTGGAACAACTTTGATGGCTCAAATGACAAAGATGAAGACATGACAAAATTTCCTGTTTTACAGTTTCCTTTCCAGCCCCTCAGCATGCAGCTTCTGGTGTTCATGTGCTGATTCGAGGATGTGCTGGATGGATTTGCTCTGGAAGAGCGGGAGGAGGGCGTCATGAAGGACATCAGGGATGGGTGGATATGGAACTCGATGCCAGCCACAGATGGCTCTCGATTTTTCTTTCCCCCTGATCCCTCTGAGCTTCGACTCGCTCTTACACTTCACTTCAATGGGTGAGTTCTTTATACTGTTATTTTATATTATTCTACTCGTTTTTGTTTTTTTATTGTACCTAAAGATTTGGTGGCAAATGAGGGAGGAATGGACCGAGCTATAGCTCCAGCATCCTCTGTCATTGCGTCATGAATCTTCCCATACTTCTCAAGTAAGTTATTTATTATTACTATTATTCACAAATAATTAACAGTATATCTACTAGATACCAACTGGCCAACCTATTGCTTACTGGTATAATCCCTGGCCTGAAGGAGGCGACCTGCAACGAGCTTCAATTTGTTCTGGAAGTGGATGTGGACGACAAGAAGCACCTTTACAAAGAAGGAATAGTGGTCAAGATGCCTCGCTATCCCAGTGGTGAGTCTTTCATTTTGGACACATATGTTTTGGACTTGTATTTTTATTATTTCTTTTTTGCACAATAGGCCATCTTGTCCACGTTGTTTGCATCGTGGACTGCTGCGACCATCCGGCACTCTGCCAAGTCTGTGGCTTTGCAGATCACTCTCACACCACGTGTTTCTGCACTCGCTGCAAGATCCTGTGGGCCAATCTAGCTTCGATAGATGGATTGACGAGTGGAAGTAAGCTCGATTTTTCTTTTATTTTCGTAGCACTTTAATTTCTTAATTTCTTTTTTCTTACAGAATACGAGGCTCACACAGATGCTGAGCATCGTGCTCATTCACAGGCCTACAAGGATGCTGAGCCTGGCGACGAACCGTACGAATGTGAGGGGCTTTTCAGAGAAAATGGTGCTCGCTACTACACAATGTCACAGCTACCTTATTTTGATGTGGTAAAAATGTCTGTAATTGATCCAATGCATAACATTCTCCTTGGTAAGTTTTATTCTCATTTTAAATACATAAAATAACACTATTTTACTAGGTCTATGTCGCTGCTAGTGGCTCAATTCTTGGATCCATCGGAAGGTACTGCGAGAGTGTACAGCGGCAAAGCCGTGCAAGTTGGATCAAATCCACTCATACCTTCGAGCGGTAAGTAAAGTATTCAATATAAAAAAATTACTTACTGATATCTCGACAGTTTGAGATGCCTTCGTGGGTCGGCCGCCTCCCAAATCAAGTTGGATACCCTGCAGGCGGCTCACTCTCTGCAGACGAGTACAAGGCACTTGTGCTTGTGTACTGTCCCATAATTGTGAGTTCTCCATATGCTATTCTCTTTTAATTATATTTTATACTCAACTAATTGTATATAATTTCCTTTAATAGATCCCTCTCATCTGGAGAGAGTGGCAGCCACTTGCACAGGCAGACTTTGACAAAGTGCTCAAGAAATGGGAGAAGAATGAGTTAGATCCAACTACGGAGGTGACTGAATGGCCGAAGCTTCATATGCACCCGGACGACGCCAACAACTTCCTGAAGCTCACAACCGCCCTGAAGATCATCCTCAGTCGTTCTGTTAAGGTTGTCGACCTCCTGCGAGCTCAAGAGCTTCTGGAAGACTATCTTGAAGGTTATCTCTCAGTGAGTTTGCTTCTTTTCCGCTTAAATTATTGACTACATCCATGCAGATCCACGTGGTCGACATAAAGCCCAATCACCATTGGGTCACCCATTTGTTTGAACAAATCCTCGACTATGGGCCAGTATATGGCTTCTGGACCTTTACGAGTGAGTGGCTCAACAAGGTGCTCAAGAGCTTTACGACCAACAACTACAATGGCGGCGAGATCGAGACCTCCTTCTTGCGTGCCTTCTTTAAGGATGTGAGGCTTCAAGAGACAGTAAGTCTAGCTTAAAACTGTGCAATTGTCTACATTTACAAGTTCTTCTAGTTACATTCTCTCGCCTTGTTGCTGTGAGGTGAGGATGATTGCCTTAGGCAGGTGGCTAGTCTCATGCTTGGAGCGGATGCCAATATTAGGGGCACCGTTGCATCTGTAGCCTCGATGGTCGAGGAAGTTGAGAATCTCACAGAAGATTGTATGTTCTTCATCCTCAAATTCCTGTGTCACCTTCCCTTTCCTTTGTCAGATGACGAGACATGTATTTTTCTATATTTTGTAGGCGGCTTAGGATTCAAGCGGCCCTGTCTCGGCCCAGCGGTTACGAAAATGCTGGCTAGCGATACTCAGGGCACACTACTTGAGTACTATGGTGATGCTCATCCCGAGGTGAATGTATGCACTCGAGCATTGAGGTGCACTTCTACCAGCAACTATCTAGTTGCTTCAGCTAAGTTTCACAGCCATTTAATTATAGATGGCCGACGAATAACGCCCTCGACTTCGGCAGTAAAGGCACCAAACTCCATAATACAGATGGAGTTTGATGGCCAAATTTACGTTGGCCAGGTCATCGCGGTGTTCTCGCACCACCAGTTTCAAATTGACCGGCCGACTACGCTCGTGCAAGTCCGGTGGTTTAGCTGCCTCGAAGATGCCCCCACATCTACTTGGGATCCTTAGTAAGTCCATGATCTTTTCCAATTCAATATTTCTTCAATACTAATTCATTTACACCTCGAGTCCTGAGCTTGAGGTTTTCTTTTGGAAGTTTAATGATTATTTACGACCGGGCGATGCAGGCCCTCCTCTGCTAATCACTCCCGACTTAGTCAAATCCCAAGTGGCCCATGCTACAATAGACTTGCAGGATGCTAGGCTTTCAGATGATGAGGCCAACGACGAACATGAGCCGAAGCTCGTGTGGGTCACGATTGGCCTATCCCGGGTATGTACAAGTTTCTTTTGCTTTATTCACAACATTGTAATTACATCAAGAACTATGGAACAGGACAATGTTGTCATCTAGCTACACCGAACTCCTTTGCTGCCACCATTAGTCTGTCTAGCCGTGTCACAATCAGTACATCTCTTCTTGTTCTTTTGATCCAAATCCCGCTGGATCTTCGTGTTTCATTTGGAAAGGCTCATCAAGAGTCCTGTTGTCGATGGTAGCTTTGCACCAGGCCTCGTCTACCATGAACGGATACGATGCTACGTTCAGGATCCTGTTGTTGACGCGTCCGATGTCGATGCGTTTATTGGATGCGTTTCTCCTTCCAGTGTCCCTTTTGCTCACCTTCCGCAGTTCGTTGAGTCTTTTATAGACAGCATTCACCTATAAACAAAAGTGAGTACCGAAGAACTGCTTTCCTACAAAACACACTAGTACTCACCTTATCGGATCTGAAGGCCGGATGGACTCTTTCCCATATAACCTTGTTGTCTTCTTGGGGCTGGAGTGTGAGACCCGCGGCAGCCTTTATCTTGAGTCAATGGATACTCTTTTGAGTTTCATCGCCTTCTTTCAGATTGCTAACAACTTCGGACATCCAGTCCATAAGCAAAAGCGGTGTCGTGTCAGTGCCATAAGTAACAAGGTAATCTTCTTTCACCTCAAGCCGATTGACCTTTTTCTGATAGCGAACAACAGTTAGCCAACTCCAATGATCAAAAGCAGTATGGTGACATGAAAACCTTCGAACTGTACTCACCTGCCGTTTTTGCTGACTACGAGTACCCTTTTTTGCTTGGAGAGCAGCCTTTTTTTTCACAGTATTATCGTTTTCGCGGACATAGGTTGTCTTCCAATTGCAGAAGGCAGCCTTTGCTAGCCATTGGAGGTCCTTCTCTGTGAATGGGATGTTGTTGTGTGTTAGCTTTGATGTACGGGTCTAAACGGTAAGTTTAGCAGTGCATTTATTAAGCCAGAGGAATTACTCACAGGATTTGATTGCTCTTTAAAAACCAGATGAGCCGCTTGTCTGATGAGCCGCTCATTGTTGATGTCTGTAATGTCCTTTTTGAAGTCCGGGATAAGGACCTTGTTTCCATCGGCGAGTTTGTGCTCACCAGGCAGCAGGTTCTCAGAAGGGGTGGGTGAGTTGAGCGGCATTCCTGAGAGCGTCTTCATCTCATTATTGACCAGGATCTTTTTTTGAATAATTAGCGCATCAAGATCAAACTAAAACAATTAAGATGACCTACCAGGAGTTCCTTATGGACACGCTTCTCCTTCTTGGTGAGATCTGTTTGTTTCTTTTCCGTTAGCAACCTTATGGCGTCTGAACCTAGGCCTTTTTTCTTTTTCTTCTTCTTCTGTTGCTGTCCCTCGTCATCTGCATCCTGTTAGGCAGGAGTCCAGGAGACGGCTCGGACTGGGCAGGCCTCGGCTGACTGTCATCTGGGACGTGCTATACTTGAGTGGGGACTCGGGACACGCTTTACTCAGGCTAGGTTGTCACAGAGGTAAAAGGATTAATACAAGTCTAAACTAATACAAGGGGGATGAGTCTCACCTAGGTCATCGCGGAGGTAAAAGGAAAAGCAGAACAAGGAGTTCATGTGATTCCTGAGGCCTCTTATAGTGACAACCGTGAGACTATATTACCTAACATTACATAATGAGCGGGAATGGAATGAATGAAGGTCATGTGAAAGGAGTGTGGGAAGTGATTGGAAAGATGATTAAAGATAATAAGAAAGGGTGGTTAAAAGAAAAGAAATGATGAAAGGAAAATAAATGATAAAAGGAAAATAAAAGATAGGGTGAAAGTTCAAGTCCTAACATTACCCCCCCCTCAAGGCTGGGCGTCCCGACCAGCCATGATCGTGGTCGACTGGTTTGGTGTTGATGAAGCATGGGCGAAGCTGTTGGTGTGGAAGGTTGAGCTTTCGAGGGGCACCAGGGTGTTTCTGATAGAACTCGGTGATCGCCTCCTTTGTGTGCTCACCAAAGTCCATCTCGGGCTGCCATGTCAGTTCATTGTAGCCAACCCACTTGACGAGGTATTGAAGCTTCCCTCGGTGCAGACGCGAGTCTAGGACTTCCTCAATTTTGTACTCTTCCTCGTTGTCGATGATTTCAAGTGGTGGCAGCGGCTGTTGTTTCTGACTTTTGAAGGACGGTTCAACTGCGAGTTTCAGCAGGGCCTCATTGAAGACTGGGTGGACCTTTTTCCATCGCTTTGGGAGCTTGAGCTTGTACGTGCTCGCTCCTACCTTGTCAATGATCTCGAAGGGACCATACCACTTGTCCGCTAGCTTCTTCGTCGGCGAGTCTGTGCTGATGTTTCACCCATCAAGGAAAACCTTGTCTCCAGCGTTGTACTCCACTGAAGCCCCTGCTGTCCGGTCGTGATAGCGCTTCATGTCCTCTGCCACCTTGACCAGATTGTCCTTCGCTACATGATGAGTCTCCTTGATGTGCTTCGCGAATTCTTCCGCCGACATGTTGGCAGAGGAGGTTCGTACAGTGTCGAAGCTTAAGGGGTGACATCCTGTGTTCACATAGAAGGGGGACATTTTTGTCACCGAGTGTTCGCGGTTGTTGTATGCGAACTCTGCGAGGGGGAGCCAGTCCTTCCAGTCCGATTGATGATGGTTGACGAAGAGTCGAAGATACTGTTTGAGCTCTTGGTTAACGCGTTCCGTTTGACCATCTGTCTGTGGGTGATATGCCATTGACAGGTTGCCTTTGATGTGTAGGAGTTTGTACAGCTCCTTCATCATCGAAGCGTCGAACTGCGTGCCTCGGTCATGGATGATCTTTTTTGGTAAGCCGTGGAGGCAGAAGACGTGGTCGCGGTACAGCTGGGCCATGCCTTCCGCCGACAGCTTCGTCGTCATCGGGATCATGTGCATCTGTTTTGAAAACCTATTGACGAAGATGCAGATCGTGTTATGCCCCTTGGAGTCTGGTAGCTCTCCGATGAGGTCGACTGTGATGATTTCCCAGGGGCCCTCTGGGATTGCATTTGGGTGGAGTGGCCTTGATCTTGACGTCCTCAGAGCCTTTGTTCGCTGACAGCGATCACACCCTTGGACATATGCTCGGACGTTGGAGAACATTGACGTCCACCAGAAGTCTCGACGGACGAGCTCCACCATCTTTGACGCTCCTGGGTGTCCCATCAGAGCCGAGTCGTGACATTCCTGTAATACGGCCTCCTTCATTGACGATGGCATGTATACTTTGCCTTTCATGCACCACAACCCGTCGACCTCTGTCATCCCCATCGGCCTCTCCGACTCGTGTTGCGCCCTCTGCGCTTCACCCACTCTGTCCAACACCTCATCACGCGATGTCCTCACCACCCCACAATTCAGCCACTTGTCTTTGATGAACACAACACCGTCGTTGTCATCCTTGCCCTTGTCGTAGCCCACCTTGCACGACAGTAAGTCCACCTTGCCCATTGTCTTACCCGACTTGTGTTCGAGGTGGAAGTCAAATTCCTCAAGTTCTGTCCGCCAGCGAGCTTGTCGGTAACTTAGCTTTTGCGCTGACCTGAAGTAGGTAAGGTTAGCGTGATCGGACCAGATTTCGATGGAATGACGGGTGCCGAGGAGGTATTGCCTCCACTCCTTGAGTGCCAAAACAATCGCAAGCATCTCTTTGTTGTAGATCTCATAGTTTCATTCTGCCGGTAGGAGTGCTTCCGACCTGTAGGCGACCACCCTCCACTTGCCTTCCTGCTTTTGCAACAGCACCCCTCCCAGAGCGAAGTTCAATGAGTCCGCTTCGATGCGGAAAGGGCCCTCATCGTTTGCGATGGCCAGGACTGGAGGTGAGCAGAGACGTCGTCTCAACTCCTCGAACGCCTCCTGCTGTTTGGTCTCCCATACCCAGTCCTTCTTGCCTGTCAGTGATGTCAGCGGATGGACTACCTTGCTGTAATCCTTGATGAACCGTCGCAGCCAGTTGCCCATACTGAGGAATTGCTGTAGCTGTTTGACGTTTCATGGGACAGGCCAGTCTGTGATTGCCTTCGTCTTTGCTGGGTCCGCTTTGATCTTGCCATTGCTGACAATGTGGCCGAGGTACTTCACCTCCTTGGTGTCGAACTCGCACTTTTCTGGTTTCAGGTATAAGCCATTCTCTCGCAGGATCTGAAGGACGCGCCTCGACGTCTCGATATGTTCCTTGAGAGTTTGCGAGAGGATCAGTATGTCATCGAGGTAGACAATGATCAGGTTGTCGTATATCAATCCCTTGAAGATGTGATTGACAAAAGCTTGGAACGTCGCTGGTGCGTTGCAGAGACCAAAAAACATTACCGTTGGTTCAAAGAGGCCCATATTCGTGCAAAATGCTGCCTTCCATTCATCACCTTCACGGATCCGGACGTTGTAGTATCCCCAGCGAAGGTCAAGCTTCGTGATGTATTTTGCTTTCTTGACCTTGTCGACTAGTTCGTCAATGAGAGGGAGGGGATACTTATTCTTGATCGTACCGTCATTGAGCTTACGGTAGTCTTGGATCGGGCGTAGTGATTTGTCAGCCTTCTTGATGAAGAAGAAGGGCGACGCCATAGGCGATATAGACCTTCGGATGCGACCAGACTTCAAGTTCTCGTCTAGGAAGTCCTTGAGCAACTGCTGTTCTGTTGGCGTGAGCGGGTAGATTTTGCAGTCACTAGGCTTGAAGTCGGGTTTCAGATCGATGACATGGTCCCATGGTCAGTGTTCAGGCAACTTCTCAAACCCCTTTTCTGAGAATACGTCAGCATAGTCATTGAGGTATGCGGGCCAGGACACCTTGTCCATTCGCACCTCTCTCACCCTCCTAGTCTCCTTCACGTCCTCCTTCTTGATCGTGCACCCCTCCGGGCAACAGGTGAATTCAATCAAACCCACCCTCCAGTTGACCTCTGGGTTGTGACGTCGAAGCCAATCATAACCCAGGAAGATGTTGGACGACGCCAGCGATGTCACCACAAGGACAATCTTCTCCCTGTGGTTCCCAATCATAAGTTTGACATTGACGTATTCTTCGATCAGGCCGGCTTCATTGTGCGTGCCGTCAGTGTTGAGCACTGCGAGGGGCTGAATGTATCATTTGGTCTCCAACCCGTATCGCTCGACGAACCTTACGTCGATGCATGATCCTGTGCATCCCAAATCCACGAGGGCATGCGCATCCACCTCTCTCGCCTCACCCGCTACGCTGTGTCTGACGTTCAGGAGGAGGTCCAGCTGGCGTCCGCCAGTTCCCCTCATGAACAACTGCTCATACTCCTCATCCTTATTCACACCGGTGGGGACTTCGTAATTGGGAAAACCATCGACGTCGTTTGCATCTATGTATTGTACAGACGGTTGGTTATATTTTAGCGAACCTGGATTCAAAGCCCCTTGTTCTTCTTGGTCAGTCGCCCCGATGGCTATGCCTGACCACTCGCAAAACCCTGCGAGTCAGTGACCTCTTCGTCATTGTCTTCTTCCTCCACATAGTCCTCCACAGTCGACCTTCGAGTGTCTATGGCTTCCTCAAATGCCGATTCCTTCATCACCCCTAGTTTGTCGGCAAGGAGGCGACGTTTGCCGGGCGCCATCATCTGCAGCATTCGCTGCACGATCGTCTTTCCCTGTGGGCACGCGTCCTTAAAGTGACCGAGCTGACCACATATCCAGCATGCGCATCGGCGGTGCGCCTCGTTCATGGAGACGTCCATCGGCTGGCCAGCTCCTCCGAACGTGATGCCTGTTGCATCGCGTTTGTCAATGTGGGGGACGGCCACCTGGCGACGAGCTGGGGGTCCGTGCTGCTGCTGCGGGCGTGGGGGGGTTGGGAAGGTGCGTCCTCGTTGGATGGTGCAAATCTGTTGTTTGCCCCGATCGATTTCGATCGCTTTCTTCTTCCAGTCCTCATACGTTGTTGGGACTGGCGTCGACCGTAGTACCCCTCTCACCACTTCGATGTTCATGGCCCACTTCAGTCGATCGCAGATGACGCTGTCGTCCATCAAACCCACTCTTGTGATAACGACATCAAGGTCCTGGAAGAACTCGTCAGCGGTGAGGTCCTTTTGAACCTTGGTCCAGAATTTCGCCAGTGCCTTTTCCTTCCGGTTCAGGTCATCGAATGAGGCATCCAGGCGCTCTTGGAATCTAGTCCAGCTGTCGGTGAAGGTTACGATACTGGCCATCGTTGATTCCTCTACATAGTTCTGCGCCCAAGTTGCCGCATTACCGCCTTTCAAGTAGGAGAGAGCCACGCAGATCTTGCTTTCCAATGTGGGGTACCTGTTCGGATTGGCTGAGACAAAGAGGAGGACCTCGCGCTTGAAGTCTAGGTAGTCGTCGCTGCCAGTGAATTCATGTGGCCGGGCGACGTTGATGTTGGGGGTCGGGGGGTTTGCTGCCGCGACCGGTGCCGGGGTGTTGTTTGCCTGATGGGCGAAGGCATTTGCGATGATGGCCACGATCTGCGCCATCTGATGTTGGTTGAAACCTTCTACTGACATCGTGGGTTCGGGTGCGGGTGTCGAAGGTTCCGGGGGAGTCGGTGGTGAGGGGTCTCTGTTAGTCTCGCGGTAAGGACCTGGGGTCGGTGGTAGGTTGACCGTGGACGTCAATGGTGCAGGCAATGATGGAGTGGCTGGGGGCCACCTGGCTCTCCTTCCTCGTTCGTCTGACGAATACCAGCCGCATCGGATTTCACTCCACCAGATGTCGTGAGTGACGCCGTTATTGTTGGTCGCGACGTAGCCTGGTCGGTCTGGATCCCAACGGGCTGATGCAGGTAGAGCCCGTTGCTGTTCGTCAGTGAGATCTATCTTGATGTTGGCAGAGGGACAGGGACCAGTTGTGCGTTCGATCCGGGGTTACGCCAGCATTGAACGGGTTCGTTGGCGAAGTTGATGACAAGGTGGTAGGATCCAAGCGAGATTACAAACGAGATTGTCGTTGAGGCTTGTACTCACCTGGTTACCCACGTCCACGTCAGGTGCATGCTCCACCAGAGGCTAATTCTGAGAGCCAGGGTTGGGAAGAGTTGGTTGTAAAGTTTACGTAATACACGAATGTCCGAAAAATGTCCGGGCAGGGTTGAGGGTTGTCGTTTAGGGGGTTTACACGTCAAGTCCTTCGAGGGGAACACTCCTCTAGACCGAGTGAAGGCGAGTCGCCAGCAACGACATACGCTGGGGATGAGCCTGGATGTGGTTCTGCTTTTATGTTAGGCGGGAGTCCGGGAGACGGCTCAGACTGGGCAGGCCTCGGCTGACTGTCGTCTGGGACATGCTATACTCGAGTGGGGACTCAGGACACGCTTTACTCAGGCTAGGTCGTCACAGAGGTAAAAGGATTAATACAAGTCTAAACTAATACAAGGGGGACGAGTCTCACCTAGGTCATCGCGGAGGTAAAAGGAAAAGCAGAACAAGGAGTTCATGTGATTCCTGAGGCCTCTTATAGTGACGACCGTGAGACTATATTACCTAACATTACATAACGAGTGGGAATGGAATGAATGAAGGTCATGTGAAAGGAGTGTGGGAAGTGATTGGAAAGATGATTAAAGATAATAAGAAAGGGTGGTTAAAAGAAAAGAAATGATGAAAGGAAAATAAATGATAAAAGGAAAATAAAAGATAGGGTGAAAGTTCAAGTCCTAACACATCCGCATCTGCATCCCATCCCACATCCTCAACCCATTGCTTGAGCGTCCCGAGCTCATCCTCAAGACGCGCAACCTTATCATTGTGTTCATCAGCGAGCGCCTCGAGCACCTCAATGCGCATCTGCAGTGCCTCGAGCACATCTGAGGAGCTCAAGCTCCATTCAGACGAGCTGTGTGGAGGTGGAGAGGACACAATATGTGTGGTCGGCCACGTACTGCGTGTGCTGAGAGGGACGGAGACCACTCATGCCACCTGGGAAGCAGAGGGCCACGCACAGTCAAGGGTGAGGAGACGGGGATCTATGTTGGGGGGATCCATGGGGGGCCTTTCTGGCTTGCTATGTGACATTGTCTGGGGGGCATTGCGTCTTTATTTAAATTTCTATCTTTTTTTTTGACGCGATGCGACGTTATCACGTCAATATAGACGTGTTATTTGTACATATTTGTAATTTGACTAATATAGCAATTTTTATAATATTCTACGACTTCTCCCAGATGAATTTAGATGGCCTTGCCGGCCATACACAGATGAAATTAGATGATATTTACAGAGCATCCTACAGATTATTCCAGGTAACCATAAATTATCTATGTTAGACTCATATGAGCTCATCTGAACCGGGGGTTGAGCAGACGCACGTAGTGCATTCTTTTTTGCCTGTGACAGCCTTCATGTAGATTACCTGTTACAGTGTACTCTAGGTCACAATAGATCTACTATTTACACCTCAACCTCCCCTCTCTAGATAGCCTCGACACGCGGTGAATATATGGCTAAATTGGTTCAGATCTCTGATCTGATCTAACCACTTATCAGTCCTTCATTGATCAAACTTGCTGTGGTGCCTGCTGAGTCTTTGGCTTTGGGTTGGGATGCCACTTCTCCTTCCACTCCTTCATCGCTTGATTCTCCATGCCCTCCTTATTACCAGGATTATCAATTAAAATTTCTCCATAATCACAAATTCCAACTGCAAAACAGTTGAAGGGGACATGATTTTTAAAAAAAGAATATCTCTACATAATGGAAAGAACTTCACCCACTGCATGCATGCCAGCCACCTCCTTCCAGATGTTTGATTTCCAAATAATCAACCTTATAATACATCTCGTGACGAGTGAACCCTGTATCATAGTGAGCAGTCGACACTTATCGCTCATAGGAAGCCATGCCTATATGCACAAAGGTCACTCACAATCCATGAGTCTCTCACCTGGCTGCAACGGACTTTGGGTTACTGCTCAGGGGCCTTCTGTGCATCATCTAGACATTGCTTGGTCAGATGAGAAATGAGAAATGCTGGGGAGTGTCAGGTTCTTGAGCTGCAGTGCAAAACATGGGTGAAAAAATGATTATATACCACACCATTTCATTTTACTGAATGAGGTGACAGCATGTTGCAAAGTATGTTGAAATGAAGCTCCAGATATTGCATAGTAAGGCCTTGAGCAAATAAGTACTTTATGCCTGCTGAAGTGCACATTTAGCAATGTGTCATTAGCCTAATCACGTAGAATGACAGACATCTACTGATGTTCCACTTATGCTGAACGGGGCCTAATTCCTTATGGTTCAAGCGAGAAATTAGTGCTAGTACGTCCAGTGACATTCTTCAGCAAACAAATTCACTTCCCCATCTGTTCGACTTTTTTTTCTAGCTAAAGTGCTTCCGCAGATTTGCAAATGCATCGATTTGAATAAGATCCTACCACGGGGCCAACATATGCAGTGTTTTGCAGGTGCTATCAACCGCGACCAATACTACTTTTCGAAGACATCATTTTAGTATTGGGACATGAGATCGAAGCTGAAATGGAGCAAAACTCGAAGAGTAGAAAGCAGAGGTAAGATAGGTCACCCCAGTAGCACCTGCGCAATGTTCCTAAAAGCAGCTAAGATGCAGAAGTTTAGTTAGTTCTTTATATGAACTCCACTTTGCCATTAGCAAGACAATAATTGCTATCTCTGACAAATTACGGAGCTGGGTCTGCATGTGGTGGAAATGGAAAGCAGCGAAGTGCAAAGTACAATAGGCATAGAAGGCACACAGCTAGAGCCCCTTTAGATGGACTGCATAGACTTATCACAGATTGATAGAATCTGCATGTAAAGATAGCGAGCAACCAATGGGCACTCCACCAATGCAGGCAGGTAGTAGAGTGAGATGGATTGTGACGCAGAGCAGAGGTTTGAATGTTTGATGTAACGATTCTGGTATTCTAACGCTTCACGCTCGAATCCTTTTTATTTTCAGCTAAACCATCTATCGTGGTCTCGACGAGTTTTTTGCGGATAGAAAACAGGCAGAAAACAAATTAATAAAGTGCATGCGGTATGACAGCATGTATCAATGCACCAGTCCCACACACTCCCTGCAGAGGTAGTACATGACGCTAAAGACAAAACACAGACATGATGCTTCAATGATCCAGATTTTACGCCTGTGAGCTGATATCTCTATGGATGTACCTAAAAGATAAGGGGGAAAAGAACAGAAGTCTTATTGACGCAGAGAGCAGGCAGATCCAGCGACTGTACCAGAAAGATATTTTTTGGGAGTTGACAAAGACTGAGGCCCAATCAATATGACGTTCATAAGTCGAGTCATCGTTTGAGCCAAGAAACTGCCGACGGGACTCTATACTAGACTATAGAGGCGCAGGGCAAATCAACTGACTGCCAAATAAAGCAAATTATGTAAATATTTATTACGCATTCACTTATACCAGCCCTGGAGTTCCCGGCTTCGCCAGGAACTCCACTGGCCATCAATCCGAGTTTCTAGGCATTGCTTAATCTGAGTTTTTTTGGTTCTACAGATTTAATTAATGCAATTTCTCACTCTAAAAGCTATACCTATTCAAAGTTCCTTGCTGGCCATCAGTCTAAGCTCTTAGAACAATGCTTCATCTTAGTTCACATGATATATCTCACATACACATGCTTGAAAGCAATCTGAATTTTTATTGTATGACATTCTATATACAACAAAACCTCACTAAGTACAATATTGGTTGTTGAGAACTTGAAGATAGAATAAGTCTCCTTCAATGGAGAGACATAGTGCATAATACCTGCTTCTCATGTCTTCATTTAAAATAGAAAGGATATTCTTTATACAATATAGATACTATGTTAGGACACCTTATATTATATTTATAAAAGACTATAGGTGTAGGCCTGCTAGAGTATTCTCACTACTTTTAACATGTTGCTGACTTCCTATACATCATGACATGACTCTGATGTATTGAGTGTCTGACATTCCAAGATACAAACTCTGAAACACAACTATGTAGCTGTTCCACAATTATGAGCAGTCCAAGTCTGAGACTCAGTGGCAGCCTCCAGACCTTTGGAGTCTAGCACATAATGTTCAGTTCATGCCCTTTTCACATTCTCTTTACTGCCCAACTCATCCAAAGCTTATATGCACTTATACTGAGTTGTGCTATGTATACTCTAGCATGAGCCAGGCCAATGATTTACATATTCTGAGAGTAATTCTCAATGGACTTCAATTGGTTGATTTTCTACTGAAGTTTATTTTATAATACACATGGAGAAGATAGCAGAATATTTTCTAATTGACTTATTTTTTTCAGCATTTTTCCTAACTTTTTCATGTGAGGAATGACATGGCAGGAAAATCTGGGGTTTTCCATGAGGGAGGAGTATATCACAAAGTGTTTAGTGTAGCTCATATAAGTTTGGCCAGAAAAGCCTTACATGGATTGTAAATTCTCAATCAATCAAATTTTGCAGAAATTATGCTTTATGTATCTAAAATTAATGGCTATCAAGAAAAGTATTTCTGAACTCAGTGTCTGCAATCTACTTTGCCAAAGGATAAGATAATTCTGGGATTCTGAATCTAATAACCACCATTCTCTTGATTTACTGATAATGGAGATTCAGAATCCCAGAATTATCTTATCCTTTGGCAAAGTAGATTGCAGACACTGAGTTCAGAAATACTTTTCTTGATAGCCATTAATTTTAGATACATAAAGCATGATTTCTGCAAAATTTGATTGATTGAGAATCTACAATCCTTGTAAGGCTTTTCTGGCTGAAATTATATGAGCCCTACTAAACACTCTGTGATATACTCCTCCCTCATGGAAAACCCCAGATTTTCTTGCTGTGTGAGTTGTTTGAGCTCAGAGTATAAAATTGATTGTAGATGATTTGCATGCTGCTGCTTTGGAGTTACCACTTTAGCCATTGGAGTTTTGAGAGAAGAGCATGATTTAATTAAATTATTTTTTCCCTAATTTTTGCGATTTTTTTCATGTGGGAAATGAGTTGATTGAGCCTACAGAGCAGTCTGCTCACGGATGTGCCCATGTGCAGACATCATGTAATGATCTGCAATGTTGCCACTTTGAGCCATCAAATGTTTCGGAGCTGGCCGGAGCAGGAGCATGTATGACGACTAAAGAAGGAAAAAGGAAGCATCAAAAACATTGAAAGTCCGAATTTAGTCAGCATGTGGCTGTGTCGAAAGTAGGGGGTTGCGTTTAATAATAAGGATGTCTGCTGGCGGCATCAACCACGTTTCATTGGCAAATCGACGCTGTTGTCCTCAACGACCGCCGCAGTTCGTTTGGAAAGTTTCTTGCTAGCGTCTGGTTTCAGCGTCCTCCGACTCTTTCATCTCATAAGACCCTTATTTCCCTGCCGCGGCTTTACAGTGGCATCAGCACGACCATAGGAACGGAAAGTCCTCACCTGTCGCCATAACTGTTTGAGAACATCCCCACGTTCTGCTTTTTCGACAAGAAGACTGAGAAATTGGGCATTCTCAGAAGAGCTTCACATCACTCCCAAGCACTCCATCTTCTATTCTTCATGCGCACACCACAATTATCGGCATAACAGCAAACAGTCCGTGCCACTTTATCCAATCCGCCACACGAAAGTCCGTTGGCGAGCGTTCGACGAGTTAGAGTTGTAGGCGCGGACAATCTTTGGAAGTACTTTCCGGTGTCTGCTCTGATTTCAACTTTCTTCAGAGTATTAAGAGCCAGGTCTGCTAGCTTAACATAATCCGACGTGTAGAACGGAGCAGCGTCGACGAGTCTAAGGGTCCAAATTAATTGAGTTCGTTCTCTCTGAAGTGCCGGTAAGTGTCTATGTTACCAGTATTACTGTTCCCTCTGCATCTAGCTGATGCTTATTATATGGGAACTCGTATTCGCTTGCGCACCCGTATGATAACTGACGTTGAGTTTCTGAAACAATGCAGAACGGAAAGAAAGGCCTCCAGAATTCAGGTTGTGGACGCCGCCACACACATCACTGACCGCAACGACAGAGAAGCTGAAACCGGATACATAAAGCGAACGGTACCCACTGTAACGAGGAAGATCTGGAGTCGAACGTACAAGTCATGCCGAACCTCAAATTTAGCTCGGACCTCGCAAGCCAAGCGCATCCCGAGCTTCTTTCTCATCAGAAGATCCATTTTGATCAAGATATTCTGCGTTCGAAAGCAAAATCAACGTCGCCTGTGACGAAAGCTGGCATCCGAGACGACCTCTCAACTCCCGAGATAATTCTTCGTCCTCAAGAATGTAACAAGACCTATTCGAAAAGTATACCCGAGTTAAAGGTTGTCTACCGTACCCTGCGCCTCATCTCCGACTGGGCCCTCTCGGGTTTCTTCGCGGATGTATGCGTCGAAGGGGCAGAGAACGTACACAGTGAGGGTGCGCTTATACTGTTGAGTCGTTCACATTTTCCCTTCAGGTGTTGAATGATTGATCTGAGTATGACCGGCACGGCTCGGTTTGGGTGTGATAGGACGCCATGTCATCATAACGAAATTATTGATATTGCGACGTTATGTGGGCTGTTATTGTCATTCAACTCGATACTCTTGCTCACTTCAAACAAAAACCCGTAGCCGCAACAATTCCTCACCGTCGGATCATCGCCTACTGGACAAAGGCCTCTCTCTTCAAGAACTCTGTCTCGCGTTTTATACTCCGCTCTGCGGGAGCTATACCAGTCTCGCGTAGCGCGCGGCCCCAGGCATTTCAAGCACAGGACCGAGACAATGTCGAAATGAAGAACGACCGCAGCGCTGCGTATGATGGCTCTACTTCGCCAGGTTCAGCTTCGAAGCGCGGTCAGGGCGGCCAGCAAGCGCTTTTTGACGCGACGTACAATGAATTTGCTAAGCGAGAAGGAGGAGGGGTACTGGCTGTCTTTCCCGAGGGCACTTCATATACCATGCCGCGCATTGTGCAGGTCAAAGAAGGTGCTGCGCGTGTCGCACTTAGTTATGTCCGGTGGCTGCGAGATCGTGATGGTGTTATACCGAAGAATGACGCAGCAGAAGTAGAGATGCCGGTAAGCATCATTCCCGTCGGTATCGTCTACACGAACAAATCATGCTATCGGAGTCGGTTATATGTGCGGTACGTCTCATCCTTTCTCTCCATCTCTCATCTGTTCAGCTCTAGTTCGTATTCTCACGTTATCGGTATGGTTGCGAATGGAAGATATGGGACACCCATTGACTTCCGACCCTTCGTTAATCGTTGTTTTTCGGAAGACAAAAAACTTGGAATGGACGAAAACAGCAGGTACCAGTACGCCGTGCGCGGGCTAACGGAGGAGATCGAGAAAGGAATGTTTGCGCTGACGATTAACGCGCCAGATTGGTGAGCTATCTACTACCTTTGGCTCTGTATCTTTCCTTCTGCTCTCTTTGGATGCCTCGAGGCGGACCTGGACTACGAGATAGTAATGAGCTGATCCGCGAGAATTTAGGGATACGTTGTATGCGGCGCAGACCGCTCGGGCGATTCTCTGGGCGGACGAGCGCAGCCTGCGTCTAGCGGACTTCGTGAAAGTGTCGAACATGTGCGTCCCTCTGCACTTTACTCTCCCATTCTTGTGATGAACATTTTTATCAGACTTATCAACCTCTTCGAACGTCCATCAAGTGCTATGTTAGAACTCAGGAAAAGTCTGTTGCGTTACCATGCGCTGCTGTACCATACCGGCTTGACTCATACGGCAATGGCACACGTGCCTTTTCCTCCCTCCCATCTACCTTCAAATCCGACGCTGACCATCCTTAAATTTGCACGTCATTCAGTTCTCAGCTATCCGTCCATTATCAAAATTCTCGCAAGCCTACCATCGCTCCTCATCGCACTGTTCTTATCGCTTCCTACACACATGGCACATACACCTGCATACGTCTTCGGTGCGCTTACATCAAGCGTATTTGCTGGAGAAGAGGAGGAGGCACGAGCGCAGTACAAAGTCATTTTTGGCGGCCTTGGACGCGCTGGGGGCACATTCGCGGCAGGGTTCGCACTTGTGCGCTCCGTGGGCGGAAGAGCATTCTTGCAACTGGCCGCGAAGACAGTAGTGAAGGTCTTGAGATCTTCTACCGGAATGGTAGGACGAGCCGTATCAACTTTTCTTCCCGCGAATGGGAGCGTGTTTGTGGAAGAGTTGGGGGAGAGATATATGTATCTTACAGGATCTACGCTGCGGGCCTTGAGTCGGAACTGGTCGAGATCTGGGATAGTTGGAGACATGATTGGAATACTTGGAGTTGCGTGGCTACTCTGTGCATGGCATGCTCGTGTCATAGATTGTAAGTTTCCTTCTGTGTGCCGCTTGCTGAGACTGATTCCAGGCCGTTATTAGCGAATTATATTAGGTATGCTTATGTCATCATCCTATACATATATCATGGTGCAGTCTAACGTCTAGATCTTAAATTCTGGATAGGTACAAACGAGTGCGTGCAACGTTCAGTATTCTGCGGGCCGTTCTATTCTCTTTCCCACATCACGCGGACGTGAGAGAGAACGACAGGCTGAAACCGTACCTCGTTACTCCGAAGCCACCAATGAATCCGTTCATCGCCAAGTCCTGGCAGCCTGCCTCTGAAGACGTTGTGATGAACTCCGGGCCGCTGCCTCCGGCTCTGAACGTCGATGGAGTCGAAGCGAGCCCCTGGACGCAGGTCGGCAAGAAGGCTGCTACAAAACTCGCGAAGTCGGTACTTGTGCGACATCTTCTGATGACTCGCGCGGAGGCGGTAGGGAAATTACATTCGGCCTTCTGCGAGCTTGAGAGCGCAAAAGGAGGAGTAACGCAGCCTGGTGACAATAATAGCATCACTGGCATGGATGGTGTGGACATGCAGTCGCCGCATTATGATACGCCTGGCGGGGAGGAGCGACGTTCAGCTGCAGACGTTACAACTCTGCGAGAATGTGGCGCTGTGTTTTGATTTCTGAATAAGTGGTGCGCATCTGTTTTACTTCTCTGCCAAAGCTTTCATGCATATTTATCTGATACTTGATGGTAATGGTAGATCGCTTTTTTGAGCATTCTTCTTCGTTAGCTTGCCATTGCCCGGCAAAGGCAGCATATACGTCAACCGACGCGATACGAGGGTTTACATCATTGAGATTGGAGATGGCACGATTCCGAGCTGGTTGTTGGCTCGTATCATGGTTCAAGGTTGCTAGATCCCTTTTTATCTTCAGCTAGCAAGCCATCGGCCAAATGTTTGCCAAGGAAGTGAAGGGACGGGATATATTACGATATTTCAATATCTCGATTAGAATATCATATACCCTTCGACTACATATTTTAGTCAAAATCAGGACACTTAGACCGTCTTTTTCCATGCTTCAGCTACGAGACGTCAAATGTCTGAGCAGTGCTTACTCGAAGTCTGTAATTCGCCGAGTCTCCAACCTGTTGCACGACTAAGTAGATCAACACGCTCTGTCTGTAAAGAGTTCACGACCGCGGGACAGACCATGTTGATACACGGACCTGTTGCGCGTCGGAGGCGACGATGGATATTTGCAACACGACATCAAGGCATGATACAGAATGTACGTCTACGACATGCAGCAAACCTTGGAATTTTTAAAGATCACAGACGGCGACCGCGGCGACCACCCTATTGAACACTGAAAACAAATTCAAGAGATAGACAAGGATATACACGCACCTTGTGTCTGGTGGAGTCGGACGGGACGGGCGTGACGTCCTCGATACGGCCGATACGCATGCCAGCGCGAGCGAGAGCACGGAGCGCGCTCTGTGCACCAGGGCCGGGGGTCTTGGTGCCGGTACCACCGGTCGCACGGAGCTTGATGTGGAGGGCGGTGATGCCGACCTCTCGACATCGCGCGGCAACGTCCTGAGCGGCTAACATGGCAGCGTATGGTGAGGACTCGTCACGGTCAGCCTTGACCTTCATGCCGCCAGTGACACGCGAGATGGTCTCCTTGCCAGACAGATCGGTGACATGGACAAAGGTGTCGTTGAACGACGCGTAGATGTGCGCGACGCCAAAAACGAGCTCGCCCTCCGCGACCTGCGGTCCAAGCGAGACCGTCGTCTCTTCTTTGGCCGTCTTTCCTTTCTTCGGAGGCTACGTAGAACAAAGAAAGAGAGGGGAGCATCAGAATGTCGTTCGTCCACAGAGCAGTGTGCCCTCGTCGCGGTCTTGGGCTGTCTGACCATCCGTCCGGAAGCCGACCAATCCATTCATCCAGAGTCTCCTGTACCATCCCTTCCTTTCGGACCTTCTGACAAAGGACCGACGACATCGAACGACTGCCCAATATGAATGGCAAGCTCACCATTTTGTTGTCGTGGACGGTCTTGAGGAGGGATGAGTCGGACGGTAAGGTGTGAGTGGACGAAAACTGAATTCGAAGTGTGGAGATCGGCCGCAACTTCGATTCGCGTTCCAAACGTTTCAAGTTCTTCTCAACAATTTCTAACTGGCCACATCCGTAATTGCTTGAACACTTTTTCGCTCTCAAAAAACGATCATCACAGTGCTAGTCCAGCCTTGAATATTACTTTCCGCGAACTCACGCGGCTAATCGACAATCGTAAGAGCAGAATATCCATCATTTTAGCCAAATGCTCCCACACAAATCATGCCCTTTGACGGCCAGCGATGCACTAGATGCTTGCGCGTAAGGTAATAGTACTAGTACTCATCAGCCAACTGTGCTGATCGTCAATCATATATACGGTAAATGAAAAAGGCCGACAATTATCAGCAAAGTGTTACTACTCTATGCCTAAGCTACTCGCCGCGTCAGGAACCGGTTGTTTTGCTAGTTGCTTGAAAGGGAAAAGTGAATAAATTCCAAGAAGCTAAGGGTGTGTTCGGCTGCAATTTTTCGTGAGATACTCCCCGCCAAAAAAGAGATCACGATCGCGTGCGATCATGATTTCTGATGTTGCGATAGAGGGTGCGTTCGGCTGCCTCTATTGCAACCGCGTATCTCTTTCTGTGACCCCAACATGCGTGCTAAGGACAAAAAACAGGGCTGGCCCACTTTTGAGTTCCATCTACATATATTTTGGTACGTCTTTTCTTACTACTGCAACTCTGTGAAGACTGACCTCCATTTTTCTCCTTCTGTGCACAACTCGCCTATGCCTGCTGATGACAGATGCATCTGGAACACGGCCCAAGAGGCCACTCTCATCCAAGTACTCAAGAGAGCGAAGGATGATGGCCTGCAGGCTGAGAATGGGTGGAAACCACAGTCCTACACCAATGCTGTTGACGCATTGGCAGGCACTGAGAAGGACAGTGGTGGGCCACAGAAGGGAGTCGGTCCTGTGAAGGCACATTATCAACGTGTAAGTATTCAGCCTATTGACGTATGATTTCTCTTTTCTCATTGTTTGCTCATTCCACTGGTAGCTCAAGGCTGAATACCGTGAGGTCAAGAAGTTGCGTGAGGCCTCAGGCTTTGGCTGGGACCCAGATCTTCAGGTTGTGACAGCTGCAGGAGATGTATGGGAACGGTATCTTCAGGTGAGCTGTTTGTTTTGCCTTTACTATTGTTCTGTTCGACTCAAACATAACAGGTGCATCCTAAGGCAAAACCATGGCGAAAAAAAGCCTTTCCACTATATGACGACATGGCAGACCTGGTAGACAGTGTCGTTGCTGATGGTAGAAGTGCATTCAGGCCTGGTCGCGCATCTGCAAGAGCAAGCATGAACGCAAGCACGAGCACGAGCACTAGTACAAACACTATGAACATGGATGCTGATATGGCTATAGGGGAAGGGTTAGATGAGGAGAATGAGGGCGAGCTTGAATCAGTCAATCCCATGGTGCACGCAGCTAGTAAGGTATGTCCACACCTGACACTATGAATATCACAGATCCTGTCACCGGAGCAACATACTTGCATCCAAGACATCATACAGGAATGTAAAGTATGCAGTCAATGCTGACTTGTTCTTTACAGGAGGATGCCATATTGTCGCAGAAACGCCTAGCCACACCTGACGAAGATGAAGCAAGCATTCCAAAGAAGAAAAGTCGTCAGTCAGGTGCTGCCGCTATTTTCGCCTTGAGTGAATCAATCGAGACTGTTGTCGGCGCGATGACTGCTACCTCTGAGGAAACAAGCTCCCAGATCCCACAGACATCGCCGCAGCGCAAGACAGCTGCTATTCGTACAATTGAACAAGACGAGGAGCTGTCGGATACGGAAATGGTTGAGGTCGCAGATATGATCAGGGAGAGGACAGATATTGCAGATGCATATCTAGCCTTGACGAAGAAGACCACGCGTACTGCATTTTTGCAGAAGGCCCTCGATAAGCACAAGTACGCATAGTTCTATTTTTCTAGTATGCTCTCAATATAGGAAATGTCAGTCATCGTCTAAACCACCATACAACAATGAAGATCAAGCACGTGTGGACAATGAAGACTATATACCAGAGCCAACGACATCCTTGGTGTCATACCCGAATTATCTAGAAAATAATGCAACGTCAAGATCAAGCGCTGTAGTCGAATGCGACAAAGATCATACCACTTCCACGACAGCCAAACCCGGCTTCGTACAAGAATTGTGGCACCTGCGTCGTTTTCCCACTGCCTGTTGCACCACATAGGACGATAACGGAATTCAGACGTACGGCCTCGACGATCGGCTGCTCTTCAGCGAGGATAAGGAGTTCAAGGTGCGCTGCCTGCACGTTACCGGAACGTTTCACGGTTACAAACTTCAGACTAGTCTTCTGCGAAGCTGGCAGTTTACCTGCTCTCACGGAATACAGCGGGTTAAGCTCTCGCGCGAGTGCAGTATCCGGAAGAGACAGATCTTCGCCCAGAGGCCCGCGCATCTCGTGAGGGCCATCAAGCGGTGTGCGAGGCTTTTTCGTCCCTGGGGATGGTGCCAATGGAAATGCGATAGTGCTAGCATTATCTCCTTCTGTGAGAGGCGGCGCAATGTACCCCTTCGCCGTGCTGAGCTGAAGCACTGCCCAATCCTTGAAGCCCATACGCTTGCGTTTTGACGACGAAGATTGAGCCACTTTCTCTTCGCCTGAGCTTGACCCACCTTCGCCGTCGGACTTATCGCTGTTTCCACCGCTAGATTCTGCATCTTCGCTGTCTTCTTCCTCCAAGTTACCTTCGTTCTCGGACGAGTCAAGCGCCGAATCGGAGCTATCGAAAGAGCTGTCGCTCTCTATGTCCGGCTCTTCTGTACTAGTATGCGGATGCTTCCCCCAGCCTTTGAACGCGGTCTAATGTTGTGTATGAGTTGAGCATCATAAATTATAAATCATACGAGGTCACTGACTTGAGGACCTTTTACCAGGCGTTTCACCGCCTTTGGCTCTTGCACAGTTCCATCTTCATTTCTGCGCAAGGCACTGCCGATTATGGAGTCGGAAGTCACCGGTAGCGGCTTTGCTGTGAGCGCAGTAGTATCTGACTCCTCGTCGAGGACAATGACAGGGGACGCTCGTGAACTGCCCGGCTCCGCTTTAGCAGCGATATCCTTTCGACGTCTTCCGTATCAGCGTCCTCACTCTCGTCTTCATTACTGAGCCCGTCTACATACCAGAGCCAACGACATACATGGTGTCCCTATCTGCGTCGATTCTGTCTCCTCTGACGCTCTGCTACATAATCTAGCCACATCTGCTTCGCTAATTCATCTCGTAAGTTCTCTGCCTGTGCCTTCTCCGCTTGACCTGATACTCCACCTCGCTCTCCATGTGCCATGTCAATCTCCTCTGCATCAAAGTCTTGTATCTCTGGTATGTCAGTTGGGTCGTAAATTCGGATAATATTATGAACAACGCATAGGGCCTGGATAAGACCAGCTTGTGTGGTGATGGAGTAATCAGGAGCTGTTGCGAAGATCTTGAAGCGCTTCTTGAAGACACCGAATGTCCGCTCAACAACATTACGAGCTTGAGCATGACGCAAATTGAATAACTCCTTCTCGTCTTGTGGCCTGTAAGCATTATTTTGGTAAGATGCATTGGAGTTTCTTCAGTACACTACATACTTCTGTCTCCCTGCTGCCCATTCTCGCAGATGATAGCGAACTCCACGATAAGGAACAAGAATCGATGGGCTAGCAGGAAAGCCTGCATCACCAAGGTAGAACTTTGAACGTGGGATTAAAAAATCCTTGGTCCTGGCATCCTCGAGAATTGCACTATCAGCTGCACTGCCTTCCCAACCACTGAGAATGTAAATGAACCTCATGTCAAATGACACGGCGGCAAGTACATTTTGTGATATAGTTCCCTTCCGGTTACGATAACGAGGTCGGTCTTCAGCAGGTAGCTTTGCAAAGATATGCGTGCCGTCAAGAGCTCCAAGGCAATCTTTGAAGTATGGGAACAACTTTCCACGACTGCATTGGATCTCAGGAGGGGTGGGATCAGATTCTCGGGGTAACTTGATATATGTATTGTAGATGTTGCTTGACATTAGGGCATTGAGGATGCGATGAAAGCATCTGGAAATCTATTCAATTTAATAAGTCAAATATACTTTAAATCAACTTACTTTGAAATAGTATCTGCACTTCGTTGGAATCGTTCCTGGACCCTCCGGTTTGACTCGCCTGATGTAGCAGTGTACAAAAAAATTGCCAACTGCTCATCTGTACGCATGTGCTTTGAATCACAAAGGCCCCCCTTCGCCTCCAAAATACCCAGCAACTTTTCAAACACATGCTTGTTCACACCCATTGCCCTTTTGAACCGACTAGGATGCCCTTCTCGAAGCTCAGCTACCCACTCTGGACCAGATAATTTTGAATTATTCAAGGGTGTTTTTGCAAACATGCCCGAAACTGAATGAACAGCCACAGCAGCAGAAAAGCAGGCAAAAAGGGCTGTCTTTCGCACCAATGCATGCCGCTTGGTCTGATTGTCAAGTTTTTTCTTAGCAGACGAAGTGCGGGTAACCGTCATGCTAGGGCAGCCGGGGCAGAAGGGCGAGCAGAAGGGCGGCACAATATGTGAAAGATAAATTTAATTTGTACTACAACGAAAAACTACTCTATCACAAAAACAGATTCTGGGGTGTTCGGTGCAGCTGTATCTCTTGCTCTATCGCGATTTGTGACCTGTGCAAATCGCGATAGAGCGAGATCACGATCGCACGAGAAATTGCAGCCGAACACACCCTAATTTATTGTCCCAGTTTGCAACCACTTAATTTGCTTTCATTATAAAGCCTTTTATATTCTAATCTGTGACCATAGGTGCAGAGCAAACCTAGCTCTTCGTCACTGTAACTCATGGGAATAGGTACATAAAGACTGACTCCGGCTGCTAGAGGTTGCAAAACAGTCAAACCTTTAGTCCCGTTTCAGGCTCCAGCCAAACACAAGTCAAGGAACAGAGGTATTATATGCGCTGAAGCAGCTGCTTTTACTCATGTTGTCACTACTATAGCATATTTCAGTCATGTTTTCAATGTGGGTGAAAAAAGCAGCAAAACCGAGATGGAATGATGCTGTCATAGATCCTCTAGACAGAGGTAACGGTCCGATAGATTTGAAAAAGGAACTTTCCGAGAACTACGAAATTCAGAACATACATGTTTCTGGATTTCCTCCTCCTGGTGAGCCTCATATTAGCAAGAGGACCAAAAGGATATTATTACATTGGAATCTTGTTGTGGATTGCAAGCACAAGAGCGATAATAATGTATGGAACCAGCTTATACAGATAAACAACCATATCACGAAAGAAGATATTGTAGCTAACAATGGCAAATGTGATGTTCCAATACATATGAGGTACATACATCACTGTACATGTATTACTTGCCCAAATAATAAATAAGCTCACAGGATCTCGGAAACAACACGTCCATCCCACAGAAATGCCCAAACAAAGTTTACATTCCCTATCACTAAAAGTAAACAAATCACGGCAAAAGACTTGTTTGATCTATTCAATGAAAAGGGTTATAACAGGTATCAGTATGATGAAAATGGCAATGGGTGCTTGTATTGGGTGAAATGCATCTTGTCTGACATGATAGCCTTGAAATGGTTTGACCATAGCGATGATGTCAAGCAAAGCCTGCAGGAACTCGACTCTTTTAAGAAGGGTTCAAAGGTAGGTACTCAGTATTACATTAGGTATGGTATAGGTACATTCGAAAAGAAACGGGGGCCACCGAAGTTGGAGATCAGTTAGCTAAACAAATTAGGATGTTATACTAGCTTTGATTTACTTTGTTATGCCTTACGAGTTGGCTTGTAGACAAGGTCAGATGACAAAGCAACTTTGATGTAGTAAAGTACTCTGCATTGCGTAGTTTGTTCCCTGTTCAACTCTCTGGTGTCACAAATGCAAGAGAGGCTCCTGTGGATGTTTTGATTTTGTACGTACACTTCATGTACAGACCACTTCTGGATCAACAGGCAGCAAGCTTGTGGACATCATGTGAGAGTTGAACAAGACACGTATGAGGCGGAACTGTCCCATCATAGCTACACCAATGAGGTTTGAAAGTGTCGGCAGCATAGAGATGGTGCCCGTAGAGAAGTTTAATTTGGACAGCATGCAATAGTATATGTGCCTTTGCAGGACTGCATCAAATTGCTCGGTTGAAAACTCCCTTTGCTCAAAAAATAATTTCAAACTGAACTTTTTCTGACAAAAGTCAGCCTCATTTTAGTTTGCCTTTCTTGTGGATAATTAGCAATGAGCGTCAATGAAGGATTGTGCTGACGTACTCTCCCTTGATGATACTCAGAATATATGAATCAAGGGTTCGTGAAGTGTGGAGACCAAGTTCTCTGAGATGAAATTTCCAGCACTCATAGATTCCACTGATGGGTACAGCACTCACAGGTTCTAAGTCAAGCTAGCCAGGTAGGAGTGAGACTCCTGGTTCTGCAATTAAATACATCAAACAACCTACACGGCCAAACATTATGAATTTGGAAGAGACGAAGCGATAATCAAAGCACTGAAATGTATTGTGGGTATTGCAAGATCAAATCAGTGCAGGGTGTGCGTCACAATAGGGAGCTTACCATTGGAAACCTGCAAATGACATAATCAGGAATAGGGACTGAAGCTCTAGAAGGTGCATAGCTGTGTGGATATAAGTGCATGCTGGTGGAAGTCTTGTCAGTGTCCTTCATTCCCTCGCATCCCATCCGATCTCCCAAGGATTGAGGTGACCAGCAATCATGGCCTGCGACCCAACCTGCTCTGCTCTCACTGCTGTGACAAACAAGAGCTCCCCCTACTTGCAGATCGCCTTTGCACTCTGTGAAGATGAGCAGCCTGAACATAATTCAAAGTTAGTTCTGCAGTGCAGTCAGGATCATTACAGCCTTTTTCATAAGTCCTGCGACATGTGCATGTCATGTGAAATGAGCCGCAGAGCCAAAGTGTCAAAAAATTAGAATGAATGCCTATTTTCTCTGTGAATTCTGCACAGTGCCTGCTCATTAAGTACTCAAAAAAAAGGCACGGTTCTCAGGAGAAGAAATATGTAAAATAGGGAGAAATAAATTAACTGTGTAGGTGTGTGGAGATCAAACAAGTGCAGCTGGTCTGTTCTCTCACCCATTTCCACCGAGATTCAAAAATTATGGCTCCCCTACATCTACCTATAAAATTCTTTCCTGTGTCTGTAAATTAAGTGTATGACTATACCAACATCTCCTGCAAGTTTGAAGCCAATCCATTCAGTATTCATGGTCCAGCAGCAAGATTTGTGTTCCACTTCAAGCTCTTTCCACCCTCCTTTTCTCACAACAGGTCTTGCAGAGTAAAACACAAATCTTGCTGCTGCACCATGAATACTAAATATATTGGCTTCAAACTTGCAGGAGATGTTGGTATAGTCATACACTTAATTTACAGACACAGGAAAGAATTTTACAGGTAGATGTAGGGGAGCCATAATTTTTGAATCTCAGTGGAAATGGGTGAGAGAACAGACCAGCTGCACTTGTTTGATCTCCACACACCTACACAGTTAATTTATTTCTCCCTATTTTACATATTTCTTCTCCTGAGAACCGTGCCTTTTTTTTGAGTACATAATGAGCAGGCACTGTGCAGAGTTCACAGAGAAAATAGGCATTCATTCTAATTTTTTGACACTTTGGCTCTGTGGCTCATTTCACATGACATGCACATGTCGCAGGACTTATGAAAAAGGCTGTAACTTTTATAGCTTAAGACTGCTATAAAAGCATACATTGCATTTGAAGAGGTAATCCTCCTTGGTGATGACACTCTCCTAAAGGCATTGTTCTCCATCTCAACCAGTGCAAAGCAGAAATACTTGCCAGACTAAGTTGGATTGTTTGGCAACAGTTGAAAAGTTGCAAACCAAGATTCAATTTAGCTACCTGAAGGAGAAAACTAAATAAAATCCAAGAAGCTAAATCTACTGTCCAAATTTGCTACAACTTAATTTACTTCCATCATAAAGCCTTTTATATTCTTAATAACTTAACTGTGACCATAGGTGCAGAGCAAAGCTAGCCCCTTGTCACTGTAACCCATGAAACTGGTATATGAAGATTGACACCAGCTGCCAGAGACTGCAAAATAGTCAGACCTTAGGTCCCTTTTGAACCTCCAACCAAGCACATGCCAAGTAACAAAGGTATTACATACATTGAAGCAGCTCTTTCTGACTTGCTTTTGCTCACATTATTACTCTTGCTCCTGTTACCACTCTTGTAGCATCCTTTTCAATTGAGTTTTTAACATGAGTGACAAAGCAGAAAAACCCAGCTGGTATGGCATTTATATACATAATCCAGAGACAGGAAATGGTCCAATAGACTTGAAAGAGGACCTCTGCAAGAACTACTATATTGTGAACATACATGTTGTTGGATTTCTCCCTCCTGGTGAACCTTATGTTAGCAAGAGGACAGGAAGGAAATTATTACATTGGAGACTTGTTGTGGAATGCAAACGCAATGAAGTTCAGAACAAGGATGATCAACGGAAAAGGCTTATACATATAGAAAATGGGTTCGTTAGGGAAGATGTCGAAGCTAACAATGGCAAATATGATGTTCCGATACTTGTGGAGTGCGTACACCATTGTACAGCATGCATTGCTTGCCCTAGTAACATACATATTCACAGGATCTCAGAAGAGAAATATATATTCGAAGAAAGCGCTCCACAGGAAACGCGGTTCACATTCCCGATCATTACAAGCAAACGAATCATGGTGAAAGCCATGTTTGCCCTGTTCACTGAAAAGCATTACAACAGGTATCGGTATGATGAGAAGATGGGCGGGTGCCTGCACTGGGTGAAATGCATCTTGTCTGACATGATAGCCTTGAAATGGTTTGACCATAGCGATGATGTCAAGCAAAGCCTGCAGGAACTCGACTCTTTTACAGCCTTTTTCATAAGTCCTGTGACACGTGCATGTCACATGAAATGAGCCACGTCAGAGCCAAAGTGTCAAAAAATTAGAATGAATGCCTATTTTCTCTGTAAATTCTGCACAGTACCTGCTCATTAGGTACTCAAAAAAAAGGAACGGTTCTCAGGAGAAGAAATATGTAAAATAGGGAGCAATAAATTGATTGTGTAGGTGGGTGGAGATCAAACAAGTGCAGCTGGTCTGTTCTCTCACCCATTTCCACCGAGATTCAAAAATTATGGCTCCCCTAAATCTACCTATAAAATTCTTTCCTGTGTCTGTAAATTAAGTATATGACTATATCAACATCTCCTGCAAGTTTGAAGCCAATCCATTCAGTATTCATGGTCCAGCAGCAAGATTTGTGTCCCACTTCAAGCTCTTTCCACCCTCCTTTTCTTACAACAGGTCTTGCAGAGTAGAACACAAATCTTGCTGCTGCACCATGAATACTGAATGGATTGGCTTCAAACTTGCAGGGGCTGTTGGTATAATCATATACTTAATTTACAGACACAGGAAAGAATTTTATAGGTAGATTTAGGGGAGCCATAATTTTTGAATCTCAGTGGAAATGTATGAGAGAACAGACTGGCTGCACTTGTTTGATCTCTACCCACCTACACAATCAATGTATTGCTCCATATTTTACATATTTCTTCTCCTGAGAACCGTGCCTTTTTTTTGAGTACTTAATGAGCAGGTACTGTGCAGAATTTACAGAGAAAATCAACATTTACTCTAATTTTTCGACATTTTGGCTCTGACGCGGCTCACTTCACGTGACATGCACGTGTCGCAGGACTTATGAAAATGGCTGTAAGAAGGGTTCAAAGGTAGGCACTCAGTATTACGTTGGGTATGGTATAGGCACGTTCGAAGAGAAACGGGACCCACCGAAGTTGGAGATCAGCTAGCTAAACAAATCTGTATGTTATACTAGCTTTGATTTATTTTGTTACGCCTTGCGAGTAGACAAGGTCGGACGACAAAGCAATTTTGATGTAGTAAAGTACTTCACTGTGTTGGCTTACGCATGTTGCCGGTGTAGTTTTGTTCCCTGTTCGATTCTCTGGTGTCGTAAACGCAAGAGAGGCTCCTGTGGATGTTTTGAATTTGTGTGTACACTTCACGCACAGGACTACTTCCGGATCAACAAGCAGCGAGCTCGTGGACATCGTGCGAGAGTTGAAAAAGACACGTCACAAGGCAGAACTGTTCCATCATAGCTACACCAATGAGGTTTGAAAGCGTCGGCAGCGTAAGGATGGTGCCCGTAGAGAAGTTTAATTCGGACAGCATGCAATAGTATGTGTGCCTTTGCAGGACCGCATTTCACTGCTCGGTTGAAAACCCCCTTCGCTCAATAAAATAAATTTAAACCGAACTTTTTCTGAACAAAGCCAGCTTCGTTTCAGTTTGCCTTTCTCGTGGATTGTTAGCAGTGAGCGTCAATGAAGGATGATGCCGACGTACTCTTCCCTGACGACACTCAGAATCTATGAATCAAGGGTTCGTGGAATGTGGAGACCAAGTTCTCTGAGATGAGATTTCTAGCGCTCGTGTCTTCCACCGATGGGTACAGCACTCACAGGTTCTACGTCAAACTAGCCGGGGCAAGAGGCAAGTTCACAGAGAGCGGGGCTCCTGATTCTGCGATTAAAGTAAATCGAACACCTGCACGACCCGACATCATAAATTTAGAATAAATGAAGCGATAATCAAAGCGCTGAACTGTATTGTGGGCGACGCAAGATCACAATCAGCGCAGGATGTGCATTATAATGAAGAGCTTACCATTGTAACCTATGGACGATGCTTATCATGATCATGATCAAGGTATCAAAAATAGGGGCTGGAGTTCGGGAAGGCGCCTAGCCGCGCGGATATAAGTGCATGGGAAGTTCTGACAGTGTTCCGCAGTCTCTCGCATCCCCATCCAACCTCCCAGCTGTCAGCACGCTCAAGACGACCAGTGACCATGGCCCCCGACCCAACCTGCTCCGCGCTCGCCGCCGCGAAGGATAGGAAGGGCCTGTCCTACTCGCAGATCGCTACTGCGCTCGGTGAAAACGAGCAGCACGTTATCGATGGTGCGTGCATCCTGCCAGTGCCTGTCTCGCTGAATACATAGTGTAATTTGTGGCTGACGTCTGTCGTTCGGGCGTTGCAGTGTGTACGGGGAAGAAACGCCCTACGGATGCCGAGTTCGACGCGCTCGCGCGTGTGTTGGACATGAAGGCGGTGCGTAGCCATTAAAGGCCATTTGCCGATGAATTTTCGAGCGGGATCCTTAAGTGTCTCTTACTCTCTGTTAGAAACCCGCGCATGAGGGTGTGCACTCCACCGCCTAGCCTTTGGTCAGTGGGCCATTGACATGATGAGGAATTAATTGTTGATTGCGCGGCTTTATCGGTGTAATTTTAAAGATCGAAAGAATTGCATCTTACAGCCTTTTTCATAAGTCCTGCGACACGTGCATGTCACGTGAAATGAGCCGCGTCAGAGCCAAAGTGTCAAAAAATTAGAATGAATGCCTATTTTCTCTGTGAATTCTGCACAGTACCTGCTCATTAAGTACTCAAAAAAAAGGAACGGTTCTCAGGAGAAGAAATATGTAAAATATGGAGCAATAAATTGACTGTGTAGGTGGGTGGAGATCAAACAAGTGCAGCTGGTCTGTTCTCTCACCCATTTCCACCGAGATTCAAAAATTATGGCTCCCCTAAATCTACCTATAAAATTCTTTCCTGTGTCTGTAAATTAAGTATATGACTATATCAACATCTCCTGCAAGTTTGAAGCCAATCCATTCAGTATTCATGGTCCAGCAGCAAGATTTGTGTTCCACTTCAAGCTCTTTCCACCCTCCTTTTCTCACAACAGGTCTTGCAGAGTAAAACACAAATCTTGCTGCTGCACCATGAATACTGAATGGATTGGCTTCAAACTTGCAGGAGATGTTGGTATAGTCATACACTTAATTTACAGACACAGGAAAGAATTTTATAGGTAGATGTAGGGGAGCCATAATTTTTGAATCTCAGTGGAAATGGGTGAGAGAACAGACCAGCTGCACTTGTTTGATCTCCACACACCTACACAGTTAATTTATTTCTCCCTATTTTACATATTTCTTCTCCTGAGAACCGTTCCTTTTTTTTGAGTACTTAATGAGCAGGTACTGTGCAGAATTCACAGAGAAAATAGGCATTCATTCTAATTTTTCGACACTTTGGCTCTGACGCGGCTCACTTCACGTGACATGCACATGTCGCAGGACTTATGAAAATGGCTGTAATATACATTTGACGAAGGCCACTTTCGACACAGCCACTTTTAGTCAGCACTCCAAAAGGTAAATCTGCCACTTCAGGCAGTCCTGCAAATCACAAAAAAAACCCTCAAAGCAGTGACTCACAGATCACATGGCAGGAAAATCTGGGGTTTTCTGTGAGGGAGGAGTATATCATGGAGTGTTTAGTGGGGCTCATATAATTTTGGCCGAAAAAGCTATATATGGACAATAAAACTAATTATAGTCATAAGCGAGAGGATGGAGTGTGAAAAGATTTGGAACCTAATAACATGTGATGTTTAATTTCCATAAATAGTAGTCACATGATCTTATTGTGTCATGTGCACTTAGGTTCCAAATCTTTTCACACTCCATCCTCTCACTTATGACTATAATTAGTTTCATTGTCCATATACAGCTTTTTCGGCCAAAATTATATGAGCCCCACTAAACACTCTGTGATATACTCCTCCCTCATGGAAAACCCCAGATTTTCCTGCCGTGTCACTCAAAGCGGTAACTCCAAAGAACCCTCAAAGCGGCAGCATGCAAATCATCCACATACACTTTCAGCTCAAACAATTCATTTCTCACTTGAACAAAATCGGAAAAATCATTAAAAATTTGGATTTAATTAGTAAATAAACATGCTATCTTCCCCATGAGTTTTAGTGTATAAATTGCCACATCTCATCAACTAATCTGAGCTTTCTTGATCATGCATAAATAGTTTGCCTACTTTGCTATCAATAAAAAATGGCCTTTCTCCCTCCTTTTGCATTCTCTCAACTAACTTCAGTGCTCATCTGACTGATTTAACAGACTATAGTGTGTGTATCCTCTTATACCTTCTACCTTTATTTCTATTTATCAGCTTATCAGGGACAACAATACTCCTTCTGCCTCTTATATGTGTTCTCATCAGTCTTCCAATTCATGATGAAGCATACAATCAGAAAGCAGTGCTTACAGCTTTATTTCAATACAATGCAAGGCATCCTAATATGATACTAATATTATATGAGGAATTTCCTTTCTATTTTAAATAGAGATATAGAAAGTGGGTATTATGCAATAGACCTATACAAGATACAGGACTAGGACAGATATACTATATCTCACCAGTCAAAGGAGACTGAGTGTCCAGGAACAACAATTATCCCCACTATAGCAGATAGCATTGATCCAAAGAGGAAAAAAATACAGAAAGAGCAATGACCATATACTATTTGCAAGAGTGTGCAATCTACTAACACAGATCCCTGTTGCACATATAAAATAGCACAGGACCTTTATGTAGTATTAGGACTCACTCCAATGGATGTCCTTCAGAAAAATAAAATCATACATAAAGCTGAGAACATAGAAGCATAACTGGCAGCCAGACTGAAGATTGCAGTGAAGCACAATGTAAGGTTGAAAGCAGTACTCTGACTAAGTAAGTCAGAGCCTTCAGGGAAAAGGTCAGCAAGGGAAATCTTTATTTAAGCATTGCATTCCTATATGACCCCTATCCTATAGTACTGAGCATCATTCTAGCAAACATTGAGGAAGAAAGATATTCAATATAGCTATCTGGAACTGTAGAAGCTGCAAGTTAAGCAGAGATGTACAGGAACAAAAGGATTGTACATGTTGATATTAAACTTACTACACATGTCTTTATACATGGGCAACTGCATGTTGCCTTATTATAATGTACAAGTACAGCAAATGTAAGGGATCTCTTTCCAGAAGGAAATACAGGAGATAATGTGACAACCAATATTGTATTTAGTGAGGCTTTAGTGTAATTAGAATGTCACAATAAAATTCAGGTTTCTTTCAAACAGACTAAGATAATATATTGCACATAGAATTCATATAAAGCCAGAATAGTTATGAGCACTGTGTTTAAGCTTAATTCTCAGCTTTGCTAGGATAGATCTAAGCATTGCATATAAAAAACAAGTCCTGGCAAAGCCAGGATGGATCTAAGCATTGTGTTTAAAAAAACAAGTCCTGGCGAAGTCAGGATGGATCTAAGCATTGCATTTAAAAAAACAAGTCCTGGCGAAGCTGGGATGGATCTAAGCACTGCATTTGAAGTGAAGTCCCGGCGAAGCTGGGACTTCAGCTGGTAATGTACAACATATGCAAGGGAGAACACGAGAGTCACAGGCAAAGGGAAAACCGTTATGTAATTTCGTTATGTAATTCATTGCCTTCTTGAGTTTCTTGAAATTTGCTCGCCTCGTTTCTCAATCCTTGAGTACTTTCGGCTGTACTCATCCTGCTTGCGACTCTCCACCTTGTCTGCCTCCTGAATTAATCTGAGAAGTCTCATCAGGATTCGAGCTTGTGATATATCAACATGCGAAACAAATGTCACTAGAAGTCAGCTATGACAATCTACTGATGACCGTTTCACTGGCCCCCGCAGAGTATCAAGCTTCTCCTCCGACTTTCGCGTGGCTCGTGCAAAGTGTCAGTGGCAGCTGAATGCCATTTACTGCCAGTGGACTCGCTGTTAGACTGGTGACTCGGTCCCGTGGACTACCAAATCTTCTCAGTTACATTAATGGCGTTTTGGATAGGCACAATGAATCAAGGCCCATCGTCCCACTGATCAACTGAACCTATTTTTAGTGCGGCTTAACCAGCTGTCTTCCTGGGAATGGAGCAGGGGGGCTTTGACAGAAATAGTTGAGCTTCCCGCTCTCCCTCTGCTTGCTACGCCCCTTTCTGATAAAACATTGCCACCTCCGAAGCTTCGGTCATGTTTTCGCCCTGCAGCTTCTAGCATACACCATCTCATTCATCCGCCTACGTAATTTCGAAAGTGACTCGTATCATCTTGATCACCTTCGCCGTCAATGATGCACAGATTTTGTTGAGGATCTCTACGCACATCAATCGCCGCTCTAACGATGGGACGTGTCCGAAGACGTGCGAACCGAAGTCTCCTGTCGTTTCTCAGGACCGTCTTTGGTGCACGTTAAGTAATGTAGCTACCTAGTCTGTATCTGCTCTTTTCCACGATGTCTGCGGCGTTCCCAGCTCGAGCGAAATATAAGCATTTCTGGAAGACCTGCTCATCCGGCAGCGCATAAAGTCTCTCACTCAGTCGTCCTTTGCATCGCACGAGCGCCTGTAGACTTGCTCTCCCCGTTCGCCTCCGTATCTCGATCCCAGTGCCGGTAAAGGTTTAGGGCTCCATGGCCTCTGCGAATGCGACTATGCCGGCGGCGCCTACTGGAGACCAATCTTCTCCCCATGTGCATCTCGATAACTCACTAGGCGCGGCTTTCATAGGCCTCATATTTGCTGCTATGTAAGTTCGCCCCTGGATATACAATTCCACTATCGTGAAGCTGAACTTTCGGTGTTCATAGCCTGTTCGGCGTTACAAACGTTCAGTCTCTCATTTATTATCAGAGCTCGACGCGTGACCCTAAGTATATGAAATGGACTGTGAGCTTCAGTTCCGCTCATTCGCTAGAGATAGTGACGAACTGTAACCACTTCAGATCGCATTCTTGTGGTAAGTGAAGCTCTAGGCGATACTTTAAACCTCGTTAACTCATGTTTAACAGGTCACTCGACGCGCTGCATCTTGCTCTGATCTCGCACGTTCTTTACTTTTATTTGGTGTCCAATTTCACCAACCTCCTTATTATTACCGATCCCATATGGAGTCTATGTGTATGTATCTCTCCTTTATCTCTTTGGTTATAACGGCTGATCTCCCCTTCAGCTGCATGTCCTCGTAACAGTAAGTGCATCCAGACGTCGGCATTATCTGAAGAAATTTATATCTTCCGTGTTTTCAGACGACAAGTGACTTCATCGTTCGCCTGTATGTCAGTTGCACGTTAGCCGCGGTTTTATAATCTGACTTTCATGGCAGGTATTACGCGCGGCGAGTCTGGATCAGTGAGTTTATATTTCAGTATAGGGGGCGAGTATTCCCTAAGCTCAGTTTCTCAGTGAGCAAGCAAAATAGGTTCTTGACACTTGGATCGGTTTGTACGGCGCTGAACCAGACAGTCATCAAACTCATACCTCTTGTCTATTATAGTTAGCGTTCACGTTTGTGACATTCAGTGAGTCCTATCTTGCAAGCTCGCCGTCTATATAAACTCACTAGTCTCATCGTGAAGTATCTGGGCTGGGTTTTGGCATCAAAATGTGAGTCTCCCATATGCTACACCCTGACGAAGATAGAGTCAGAGCTGACTCCCGCTTTCCAGCTTCTCTTATAACTCGACGCTCGAGTTTACTAAGATATCCGTGCGTGCTTCTTTGTGTCCAGGCTATTAGGTGTTTATATTGACTCCACAATGACCAATCGTAGTGGCTGCTGTACACCAGTCTCGGCTCCGCCGTCGCAGCGGATCTGTGGGTCGCAATTACACTATGTTTTTTCTTAGGAAAGAATAGGACTGGGTTCAAGGCGTGAGTCTTATAATCATCGGTCAAGGATGATAAGTTTGACAGCACGCGGAAGAACCGACACGAAGGTCAATGCATTGATGGTATACATCATCAACACTGGTCTGCTTACAAGTCTCTGCGCGATCTGCTCCTTCGATTCGGTCTGTCAACGGATCTTCTCAAAAAGGCTTTGCCAATACTGACACGTACAACTCGCCAGTTTGCAACAATGCCGCACAATTACATCTTCATCGGCTTTTACTTCAGTCTCTCCAAGCGTATGTTTTCTTTCCCGCTCACGAGCCAGCCCCTTCATCTAATTCTCTATCAGTATACTTCAACTCCCTACTCGCGACACTTAACGCGCGGGAGCGGCTACGCGAGGGTCTGACTGGTGCGGGATCAGGCGTCGGTGCGTACCAGATGCCACGTATCGTCAGTGTGGGGACCCCGTCCAACTCGAAGCACGCAACATCCTTCGGCACGATCAACGTTGCGTCCGGCTCGCCGACGAGGAATGAGTTCAATCTTGGGGAGAAGGTACGTTCATACTAGTCCATTCCCGTGTAATTCTAGCTGGATGTTCGGTTGAATATGGCTTGTAGGAGAACCAGGCGCTTGCCGTCACGGTGAGAACCGAGACGAACTACCACATGGATGAAGCGGAGATTCTGCCGGACCGATATACGTCAGTCCTCCCACTCTAAGGACCCAGGGCGCTCCGTCTCGTAGGACGTCTCTTTTTGTTTTCACCTGAATTTCTCGTCACAGTGGTTTTTTGTATCGATTGATATATATTTTTCTTCAGACTCTTTGTTCTTGTAGTTGTGCGGCCGTAACTTAGAATATTATTTCTGCGACAGTGCGAGTAGGTTTTGGTCTTAACTAGCTTGGAATATCAATGCAGACTCCTTCGTATCGATTATCATTGCGGGTTTCTCCCCTTACAACACTTCAGGTACCCCTTTTACCCAGACCTCTTAGGTGTAACTTAGCCCAATTGAGTTACACCTAAAGGTGCCTGTCCTGATATGTATATATATAGTCTGGGATGTCCCAGGGCAGGGGATGTTCCTGTAAGTTAATACCTATTAGCGCAGTTACCATAGGGCTGTCCCTCTGTTGTCACTGGGTGCCAGGGGGACTTTTCACTGGGATTTCCCAGGTAATTTCAACCTAGTTTTATATTAAAAAATTGATATTTTAGGGCTTAAATTAGCAATCCCATGTTAGTTTTGAACAGTTGTGATGCATTTAATGCTTGGCCTTGTGCATGGCCACTTTATACATACTAGGCAGCTGCTACTCTTTGAATATTATCATAGATTCAGCTTCACTGGATATTTGTATGACAACAGATATGATATGGCTACACATCTCTAGCTTTGAATATAAGGAAAGTCCTCTTTTAATCTCTATATAGCATGACCACAAGTAGAACTTTGAGAAATGATGACCTCAGTGATAACAACAGAGATTGAGCCTCTGTAATTTATAGAATACACCCATGTTCTTAATTATTATGATTTAGAATACCTAGGAATGACTTTAACTGATAAGTATATGTATCTCATATCTATGGGGATAGCTCAGAGATAATAACCCAGGGATAGCCCAGATATAAATACAGAGGGATAGCCCAGACATAATTTCATAGGGATAGCCCAGAGATAATAACTCAGGGATCACCCAGAAATAATAATGCAGGGATAGCCCAGAGATAATAATGCAGGGATAGCCCAGAGATAATAATCCAGGGATGGCCCAGAGATAATTTCATAGGGATAGCCCAGAGATAATAACTCAGGGATCACCCAGAAATAATAATGCAGGGATAGCCCAGGGGGAACTTATTGTAATAAATAACACAAAGATCATAGCTTCTAGGACAGTAGACCTTGTTCGTACATATAAGACTGCATCTCTCAGGCACACATCCATTATCATGACAATGCATTAGTATTCTGTCTGTCTTTGTCTTTTCATCCCACTCAATTCAGCACGGTGAATTTATAACATTGAATAAGTGTATTATTACAGGAAATTTAGATAAATCAAGAAAGGACCATGCCTTCGACTCGAGCCTGTTTTTCTGGAGACATAGGCAGTGTAGACTGAGTAAAGGCAATGTCCTGTAGAAGTGGATCAGAGACATTTTCTTGGAAGCCAGATTCCAAAACTAATGCATGAGAATTATCATACTCGATTTGCTCTGTGAGCTCCAGAAACTCTCCATGCTCAACTCAAAGCTCATCTGCATGAAGTCCATCATCTGACTCGTCATCTACTCCATCTTCTTCTGCTCCGAGACTAGGTGCAAAAAGGAAAGATGACCGCATGGCCGTGACTGTATGATACACAGCTGCATCTCAAAGTTGTTTAAAGTCCACTATTTCTTCCATTGTCGGTCCCCAATTTGCATTATAAGCTGAGTCCACAGGAGGAACATATTCCAGCTTGTTGCACCATTCAACGCATAGAGCCAATAGCTCCTTTTGTCTGACTTGAAGGGCATATGCGAGACCAGATGTAGCGGCTGTTGAAGATATGAAATTCAAACCTGATCACATGTTAAATAAAGAGCTCACAAGCAGACTGTAATGCATTGATTGTATGCCTCCAAACATCGCGGAACCAATCCTGGAGAGCGGTTTTCTCTTTACTTAATCGCTGGAGCTCTTCGCGGCATCATTTAGCGTCTAGGAAAGCACATATACCTCTCCTAGCATCCTCATCACCCATCCAATGAGGCACATCAGTATCATTAACATCAGATAGACCGTTGTCCCGCCATATATCATTATCAATGTCCAAATCAAATAGTCCCTTGATTGTTATGGGTGTTGGACATTTTGCGTCATGGGGAGCATCCTTCCATAGTTTATCGCATAACACATTGTATGTTTTGGCGAGCTGAACTATGCCTGACTCGCGATGCCTCAACTGGGATTCAATGAGCTCGTATTTTTTCTGTTCTGAATGCGCAAAACGTGAGGAAACAATTAAGCTGAGTTTAATTGAAAGTACCTCCAGATGTTGAATGTTGAGCACGGTAAGGACGTTCTAGATTCTGAAGTTCAAATTTGTGAGTCTGAAGTTTTGTTAGAAGGTGGCTGCACAAAGCACGAGCATTCATATGATCATTGATGAATGAACTATTTTTTAGCGATAAAAGCTTATCCTGATCCTCAACGCCAAGAAGACCTTTCTTCTTTTTCATGTCCTTGAGTAAACAAGCATGTGCAGACTCCAACTTCTTAACAGAGTCATTAATGGCATCAATATCAACATTTTCGTCGCTCTCCAAACTTCTGTGTAAGCAGTTGATTCTCTGAATCATTGCATCACATCGTGTCTGGAGGTTGATGATTTCTTCTATCGCTGTTCGTCCTGCAGCTTTCGACTGACCTATACAAACAGTAGCTGGCACATCATTTATCATTCAGTGGACACAGTGAAAGAAACACACGTGGAAGTGCTTTAGACTGATGCTCGAGCTGAGTGTCCCATTCCTTAACAAGTTCTTCTTCTGAGATATTGATTTCTCTTAGCTTCATCTCAGCATCTTGAAGGCGCCTGTAGCATTCTCGTGTCCGCTTGAGTAGCCATGATCCAAGCTTGAAAAGGCTGTTGCTGCTGGAGTATTGGACTTGAGTATCGATGACATGCAATCGCTTGTAATACTAAAAAAGATGTGATCAACACATGATGGTTTTATGGAAATGCTCAGACTTACTCCACTTATGCGAAGAGTTGGGATAAGGTGTTTTATTGAACTCCAAAAACGCTCGCATCCTTCACCATCCGTCAAGCCGAAGCCATTACATTTTCGAGGGTGGTAGACAATCTGACATGCCCATTGATGACTGTATGCGTGGAAGACAGAAATAGCGAAGATCATGCGAGCAGTGTATTCAGGCAGAAACCCCCACTTAGCTATACTACAGTGGAGCTGGCAGCCTACGTCATATAATACACCAACGATCGCATCATCAGGAATATGTTGGAAAAGGGTCTGCAGAAGGGCAAGAGCGTAGTGTTGCTTCTCACCTGTGGACCACATGTTGGCGAGCCAGAGGACGTGATCGTGTCGACAGAGAAGTGCCATGAGTCCTGTATCTAAGAAAAATCTTGTGCTCACTTTCTGTCGACGGTCATCCACAGCTTTAAATGATGACTTGCATTCATCCAAGATCTCATCTGAAACTTTCAGCGTGTGACTCGCTGTCGTACGTTCCACTGCTGAGTCATCTCGATTACGCTTAGCATGGTCAGGACAAAGGTGAGCAACTTCGATCTCCATAGCCTTCAAATTATCCTCAGATAAGAAAACAGTCTTAGGGTGAACGTTCGGGGCTTCATTGTCAGTCTTTCCCCTCTTCTGCTGGAAACATGCGTCGATGCAAACATTAAAGTCCATACTAAAAAGTACCGTATTAGCACATTTGAAGGACTCTGTAGAAAGATGCATATGGTAGACTGGGGTCATGTTTCCAGTTGGGTCCTCCAAAACACGCAGGACAACGTTCTTGAAGGTATAGCGATGGCAGCTTCGGTTCAGCATAGAACTCAATTGACGTGCCTTCATACAGTGTCCAAGTCAAAACATCTTGGTCAGTAATAGTTCCACACGCACATCAAAGAATACGCACTGTCGTTACCTGCGTTCTGAACTTCTTCAGCCAATTTCTCTTCTTGCAAACTTCCTAGGACATCTGTGAGTTGTGTATTGCATAGTTAATAGCTAGATAATCAGACATTATACCTTTGTAGTCGGAATCATCACCATTCAGGTTTCCCAAGGGCATATTGTTTCTCGGGCATGGAGAACTAGGTACAGAGCTCGAATCTCCACCATCTTCACCACTGCTAGCTTCACTATGCAAAGGCTGAGCATCATATGCCGTCGGTCTTATCATAGAATTGACGTGTTCCTGTGCAGCATCATGCAATGTACCGAACCAATGTAAACATTTACAGAACCTCTTTCGTAATGAGTCCTTCGAATAAAAGATCAATATAGGTGTGACACGAATATGAGAATGTGTACGTACGGAAGACTCAAACAAATATCCATGGGTGCTTAAGAAGGCCTCTAAGGTATTGCAGAGTGCCATTTTGTTTGGCGGGATTCGTACAAAGAGCTCTAAGCAGAAGTCGAGGACATTTAAATCAACAGCTAAAGTTGGGAAACACGGTGCACAGCAGAAGAAACCTTTGTCGAGCAACTGGAACGGCGCTGAGTTGCAAGCACAAGTAAAGACATTTATCTTTTCAAGCCCTACAAACTGAAAGTCAGCTTTGTAGCTTATACGGGGAGAATAGAACATACCTGTAAAAGATACACACAGTATCTCAATTTCCATTTGCACACCCATGCATGTACATCGAGAGGACGAAGTCGATACCACCAGGTGTTGAAGGTTTTCCAAATGGTGAAGAATGTCGAGGTATGGGATAACAAGTCCAGGTATTACATCTTTGGACCACTGTTGGTGCTGTCTGAGTTGCTTATGGCGGAACCTTGACAGTGTAGGATCGATAGGTGTGTGTCGAGATGATGCAAAGATACTGTCATGTCCATGATTCTCGAAATTATCAATAAAATTATCAGGAAGCTCGCAATTGTCAGAAGGCGAAGGCTTTCTAGGGGATGGAGATGGGGAAGCCTCAGATGGTCGAGCACCTTGGGAAAGTATAAGTGTCCAGCCGAAAGGCAGGAAGACGACAGGTTGCTGACTCTGCATATGTGAGCTTCTAGAGCGCGGAGTGTCGCTGAAGAGCTCCGAAGTTGACGGTCCCAGGATCAGAGCTGGGGACGGCGGGTTGTTCACGAGGGCAGCGAGCTCCTTCAGCCACTTGCCAGATCTTCTGGTCATCGCTAGTATGAAGAACGTTGCAATGAAAGAAGGGGAAATGCGAGACATCCAAGTTGCAAACCACTAAATGCATGTATCAGTAACTTTTCGCTAAGATATGGAAGATGTTTTTTTTTTTACCAGCGAGCCTCTATATGAGAATAGAACATTATCGTGGTTTGTGGCCTGCAATCTGTCCTTTGTTTTCGTTAACGAGCCACTGATCAATCAAAAACTAAAAGATAACTCATCTTTTGTTCTGTCCTTTCCGGCTTCATCTTAAGCTACGCGGTTGCACCGTATCCTTCTCCACGCCGACACTCCTGGTCACTGACGCATTCCACACTGCTATTGTTCAAACCATATACTTTGAGCACCTTATACTATCGAGGTACATTCTTTTTTTCCCTTTCCATTGGTCCTGCAGAATGCTCATTTGCAAAACTATCTACCATACATGCACAGACTGGAGCCCCAAAAATGCGTTCAACAGCTTTCAACCACAGTATACATTCGGTTCACATATCGACTTGCCAATCCAAGTATATGTCTCAAATGGATCACTCGACTCTTGACTAAGGTACTCGTGGATTTCAGCTGGACCGAGTTTATGGCCATCGTCCTTGGTGGTTTCCTCCTCGATCAGGAGGTCGTCAAGCGACTGCTACGTATGTACTGGAAGTTGGAAATATTGCCACTTGCGGCCAGCATAGTGTAGGATCCTACGGGATGCAAGGGCGGGATGTCCCTGAAACACGCGAGGGACTCATATGATGCTGTCAGGCATAAGCTTTCAAATTTAGTATTTATGAGGGAGTCCACAAATCCGATGCACCAAGGTTGTCTGCAACCATCATGATTCCAACCTTGTACTTAATTGCAAGCACGCTCGTGCCAGTCACTATGAGCTGTCTGCATTTTTATCATTTAGTCAGTTCTCAGTAATTTTTGCGCAAGATAACATCAATGCAGAGTAAGTGCATACTGAGTGCACTGCACTCCATCTGTGAACACGTCTGTCGGTTGCCAATTGTACGGTCTATGGTGGAAGGGATAGGTATTGTGCATTTGGCTTGAGGACAATGAGAGTGTACTACAGAGGTCGTTGAGCTCGGAAACAGTCCTAGGAAAATGTACTCAGCCATTGGAGTAGCGGTGTCAGCAGTTTGAGCAGATACGAGTGTGCACTTACCACATATGAGTATCCTTCCGAGCTGCCACGGTTTACAGAAAGCGTTGAAAATTAGCTTCGAAGTTTGACGTATATTTGCTCGTATTGCATGCTTACCAGAGCGTTACGGAAGTTCATTTTCCATCACCGACGATCAGACAATGGACCGGAAGAGGCTGAGGAGGCTTTGCAATAGAAAGCCACGAAGGCGAATGAGATGTAGCTGCATGGGTGGGACGTCGTGCAGAGGTCATGGTGGTCAAGAGAGAGTTAGAAAGGTGTGCCAAAAGCGGAATCAGAGTTAGATATGCAGTGATCAGGTGAGTGGCATTAAACTTCCTCATTTGGATATGCTGCACTTACAAGCAACTCGTTCACACGCTCTGATCACTGCACATTAGCACCGCATTTAATTTTAGAACACCTTTCAGCCTCTCCATCTTACTCCCATCATCGCTCACTCGCCGTCGCATGCAACCAGCATACCGACCTCCAGCTTGCCACCTCAGCATGTTCAGCTCCAAATCCACCTCGCCTTCACCATCCGTGTCCTGAGCTCAAGACTCAGAGGTTTTTTAGCACATCGCTGATAACGGCAAACACTTCATCAGCCACGCATCAAGTGAGCTTTCACGCCTCATTCTGACCGTCATAACTGCCTCATCAGACACTTTTCTCTTAACAGTTTTTTTTTTTCAGCAACTCAGGGTTCCAACACCATGAAGCATGTTCCGATTGCTCAGGCAAGCCCGATTTCACACTGTTTTCTTTATTTAGTTGCTTGTACCATAATTTTGTATATTGGTAGTCACTGTTTGTATTTCAAACTTTTGTACTAGCAAAATAAAGGAACAGAGAAGGCCAGATAGAAAGTAAGAAAAATAGTTAATTGATTTCTCGTTAGGATCAATAAGCCAGGGAGTAAATTTTGTCAAAACAGAAAGTAAACCATGTCAAAGGTGTGTAAAGAATGCATGAGAGGTGTTACACTTAGCTAACGTGAACTTCAGATGCCCAGACAAGCAGCGGATGAACGAGTTTTGCACTATTTGGATCTGGAGGCTGAAGACTTCGACGAGGATGATAACGACAAGGCTTTCTTAGACTCAGACGAAGGTATTGTGGGACTCAGCTACTCAAATATGCCTCACTGACCATTGACTCATACAGAGGCCGAATTTATCGACGATCGCGGCGAAGGAACATCGAGTGCAGGAGCGCGTCAGCGGCCTGCACTATACAATATTGTCGAGCAAGATGATGTTCGAGCCATACTTCAAGGCATCAAAGAGCGTCATAAAACGTACAAGGAGACCTTTGACTACGGACACTTAAAAAACGAGAAGGAGCGTGTGTCGGCAAGGATCGGTGGTGCGGGAAATAATCTATACATGATACACGTCAGGGTAAGTGAATTCAGTCGAAAAGTGATTGTGTTATGCTTATGCATGAATAGGTCAGCCACGAAGTCAAGGAGGCGAAACTACTGCATGATTTCTTCCTCGAAACCGAGACTTCATGGGTACAACAAGGGCTGCTGCATCCTTCTGAACAACCTTGTGCCTTCTCTCTACCAGTGTTTCCCGGACGTATCTATGCGATCGCTCCGACACTTGGCGAGGTCAACTACGCAAAATCTTGGCTGGCACACCGGAATTTGTCGACAGTTGTTTGTGTTTGGGATGAGGAGGAATCTGCCAAGGTGCTCAGAATGCGCAATGGAAGTGCCTCTCTTGAGAGATTTGAAGTCGGCAAATGGGTTACCATCCAGCACAGTCTGTACAAGGCGATATCGGCCATGTCAGAGAGTCAAGGACTCAAGATGACCATATTGTAGTGGCAATTGTGCCTCGACTTCCAATCGACAAGGAATCATCTGCTCATCCCGAGCCTGCACTTTTCTCCCCTGATAACTTCAGGGGTGAAAAAATAAAGAAACATGACTCAAGGACTTATACCTTTTGGTGTCATAAGTACAAGAATGGACTACTCGAACTGACCTGCCCTAGCGTGCACTACATTAGAAAGGCATCCCCTTCTTTACAGGACATCAGACTTTTCACACATATGGAGGCTTCGTTTGGACCCTTGGACTGCGGCGAACCATTTCTTCAAAGTGGTGATAAAATCTGCAGCTTGTCGACCGGCTTAATCGGGACTGTAGGCAACATCTCGAAATACGCCGTTTCGTCAACGCATACTATAGATACCTCGGGAAACTTTGTAGGTGGTGTTTCAGGCAATATCTTGGAGAACAGACACTCCGTAATTGAATATACCAAGATCGAGGAGAGGAAAACGGTCAAGGATAAAGGCAAGGAAAAGGAAGTGGTGGAAACAAGAACTATTGGTTCTCTCTTGGCGGACTATATTCCCGTACTGAATGTGACAGACAATTCCGGTAGAGTCCAGTATCATACTTTACAGTACGCTATGTCGGACATTCATAGAGTATTGGAACCGGGCATGAATGTCCGTGTCGTCATCGGTCCATTCACTGGCGAAACTGGAATGATACAGACTGTCTCAGCGGATGAAAAAGAAATTTCATTCATTACAACCTCGTATTCTACGGTGTGTGTATCCTTCACCTCAAGTATATTTACTAAGTCTTTTTTTAGTTTACTGTCAGAGCGAAATGGGTCCAAATGGTACACACCGACATGACTCGTTCCGGAGTCGAGAAGCATATCGCGCAACTCCTCCAGAGTCAGTGGTGCATCATTACTAGTGGTCAGTACATCGGATGAAAGGCGCAGGTCATCTCAATCGACAACGAGACAGCAACTTTGGTTTTTGTGACTGAGGATGAGTTGAAGAATCATATTGTTTCCGATGAGGTACATATTTGTTTACTTTACCTATGAGAAACTTGCTCATTCGTTCATTTATTCATTCATTCAGTTTACTGAGCGCGTGGATCGACTGCAGCCCGACTTTGTCAAGGCTGCCAAAAAAAAAGACACTTGACTCATTGAGGACGGCAAAAGCTCTGCCGTTCCGCAGACCACTGACGAGCTGCATCGATTCTGTGATCATTTGCAGCATCTTCGCATTTTTGTCATCAACAACAAGGACTTCAAGGGTCGATTTGGCTACATGCTCAGTATGAATCCAAATAAACCGACGGCGACCATTTCTATTGATGGGACGATGAACATATTGAGAAGTGCACCTGAGCAAATCATTGATCTAAAAGATCTAGTTGCAGTGTATGTGTTTTCTTCCAAGCTTATTATATACTTATTAATGTACTGTACAAAGCAGTGACAATGTGTATTGCTTGGACCTCGACCATCCTCTGACCAAGAAACAGCGGGTACATTTGACTGCCAAATTCAAGTCCTTGAGAGAAGGTGGCACATGCTGGCATGAGTCGACTTCAACCACCCACGCAGTGACTCCCCCTCCTGATACAGCTCTCATTGAAGAGTTGAGGAGCTTCGTAACTGACCTTGAAACTGTGGACCCGCTACTGGCACCTGTTGATGAGCCACAGACCTGGCCACCACCTCTCGGCCCCCTTACCGGTGTGTATAGATTGATCATGATTAAGATCTTACTCACTTTCTGTCAGATTTCTCTGGATCCGGCATGTGGATTATACATCCCGATGTGCAATTGTTGTACTCCAAGTACAAGATTCATTTTTGCATTGGCCAATCGACGCTCGATAACTGGACGATTCTCGGAAGCATTGTGGACCACTTTCAATGCGAGAACGACAATGTGCATGGACTTTGCCGCCTTCGTGCTATGCTTACGGACCATCGACAAACGACAAATTCGGGGTTTCGCGACATGTACGTGAAGGATATCAGGGTGCAAAAACCCAAAAAAAATGCTGCTGCTCTCATTGTTCATGGCGACCCTGGGTTACGCGGGAAGATCGTTACCGTCAAGAAGTTCTCGAAGGACAAGGCAACCGTCATCGTTGTCGACTCAGAGAAAAAATTGTGGAATGAAAGTGTCTCGAATATGACCCTCATAGAGAAAATAGAGTAAATTAGACAGCCATATCATACTGGAAATCTTGGAATCACCAATGTACTATAACTTAGCATTTAATTTATTACAATGTTCTACTGTTCCACTCCGAGCCACAAGTTTGTGCAACCTTCAATCCTGCCATGTGCGCAGATGTCATCAGTACGCATATCAGTCTTGATATTTGCCTTGTTCCCATTCTGACGTGATTTGTTTTACAGATTATCCTCATCTCAAATTTGGTGCTTGAGATTTGCAGTTGCTATGGTCTTAGGCCTGTGAAACATGAGGCTTGTAAGTCAAGATTGGAGGCCACATTCGAGAGCTGAATGCCACAGCGTGCTAAGATTTCATGGCCGATGGGTCAAGTACTGCATGATAAGCCACTTTATTCTTTTTATCCTATTTAATGCACCTGACGAGAACCACGAAATCCCATTTCACATATCTTCTCAGCTTGAGCAGTAGTTTTGAAAAGGTCCTCCAGAGTTCCCAACCAGCATGGTTGTTGGCACACGTCGGTCCGCTAGGCTCGGTGGTGAGTACTTCTTTCGATCATTTAGCGCACGCTTCTCTCACTCTGAGAAAGGAAATGTCGAGATCACGCAGGCGCCTCCACAAGTGCCTTCTGCAAAGCAAGAGCAACGGTCCAAAAAGAAAGCGCTCGTGGAAGAAGTGAGCTTATCCATTCAGAAGAATGATTACATTGCTTATTAGGCATACAGGATGGTGAGTCTAATACTTCAAAGCCGAAGAAGGCAGCCGGGAAAAAGAGAAAAGGGAGAGGAACATTGGAGGACGTTGTAGAAGAGACTTCAAAGGATACCGAACCCGATAATACAGTGGAGAAAGTCAGTCAATCATTCAATGTTTGTCTTCATAATGCTCATTAGTACAAGCTTGTGGAGCCGGTCAATGATCATTCTGAAAGGACTGAATTGCAGTCCATCCGTGATGACCAGGGCACGGCTCAGGCTCAGTACATTGAAGACATCGAGTTTCAAAGCTCCCACCTCAAGCACGATGAGATGGAGTCTGAGTGGCTGTGCAGGCAAGAGGTTTTGCATATGCAAGAGGCCGAAGTTCTTCAACTCACCAAGAACCGGAACGACTACCTAAACGAACTTCAGGTGACGGTTGCTGCTCCTCTTGATGATACGTTGAGCCAGGAACAGCGTGAGATATCGAGAATTGCTCATGAAGAAGCTGTTAATGAGTATTCGAGATGGGAGAACCTAGTCAAGGTGGCACGTGAATCTGTTCTAAGAGCAAAGGCATTGTTGCGGAAGCTTGGTGTTGATATTGATGTGAAGGATGGAGAGTGACATGTACATGTTGACACCGTTTATGCTTTACAGTATATGAATGAATCTCTAGGCTTCTGGCGATGTGGAAAACACAACGGAATCACTGCAAGTCTGCGTGGACTCTGAGTTGACGTCTCCCACGATGGCTTCTGAGCAGCAGCACGAGCCAATACATTGCGAGCATGCAAATGATGAAACTCAAGGGGTTCCTGAGATTGAGACAGAGCAAGATCTGCACGCTGAGCTTCGTGCGGCTATGAAGTACCTTAGCTCCGCTCGTAATGCACAGCGAGATAGGCTGAGTGAGGAAACTGACAAAAGGGTTGCAGAGGCTAAGAGGAGATATATGGCAGTGCATCAACGAGTTGAAGAGGCAGATAATATTGTTGAGGAATCGCACTCCAACAGGCTGGCGAACGATGATGATCAGGTTGACTCACAATGCTCTGAGTGACAGGCAAGTAAATCAATTCATATAATATATACAGCACTGATGTATATAATACTAGGCGTGAGAATCATATCAACATGATGACCAGCATGGCCGTGACAGTATCGGTGGACTTGGGGATACAAGTCTCACTATAGAGAGAAATCCATCTAGTCTGGTAAGAAATATTACAGTATAACGTTATTGATCAATGTTCTTATGCTATGACCTTCAGGAGAATCCAATGCTTCGAGTGAGTGCCGAGGCTCTGAAAAATGACCCCTTCAATACACGAGAGCAGAGAAAGAGGCCAAGGGCACCATATTCAATTCGGAATGAGCCATTCACTCTGCGGCCCATCTCGCCGCCACATTCTGTGCACAGAATTCCTGCAATGAGTGCACCAAATATACCATTGGACATCCAGAAGATCGCCTCGACTGGTACTGTTGTGAAAGCTCTGACCAAAGGAGGTCCACCTCGTGTTCTGATAGCTCCATCTTTGTCACAACAGCCATGCAACACACTAGATGATGCTCACCCTTCTGCAGCTCTCGCAGCCCTCATTCAGTCGAAGGAGGTTAACCCTGCAGCATGGAATGCATTGATTCAGTCAACAGAAGCCATACGTCAAAGTATGTATTTTATTGTTATTTAGTTATTGTCGAACTGACTGTCCATTAGGACACACTGTTCCTTCAGATGCAGCTGCTAGTGGTTCAGTCAACATAGTCAGTGAGAAGGCATCATCTAACTCTGACAATGAATATCCTATTGCCCCTCCCCTCCCACCTGCTTCAAACGGGCCTGTCCTTCATCAGCACAACACCTCTCTCCCCAATCTACAACCAAATGAGGAGGAGGATGTTCTTGATGATGCATCTTCATCCGACGAGTTTGAGGCTCTGAGCGACAATGAGACAGATTCTGAAGCTGACGCCGAACTCCAGCCAGGAACAAGCAAGGCAGGTACTTCATCTCATATGAAGAAGGCATCTAGGAAAGAGAAGGGGAAAGGATGTGTACCTCTGCCTTCTGATAGATCCCGATCGAAGAAACGCAAGCATGATGCATCCTCAGACGTAACCGAGTTGAATAAGGAAGCAAAGCACTGCAAACCTGGGCCACCATCAAAGGAAGGGCTAGCACAGGTTCGCAAACTCTTCAATGATATCTTGGACATTGCGCATCGAGAAAACAAGGATGTCTGGGCATTTCTTGACAAGCTCGGTGTATCACACAAAAATTCTCACAGTGTGAACATGTCCAATATGTTTGCAAAGTACTACTCGAAGAAAATCAGGCCTTACGATGACCAGAGAGGTGTGTAGTTTTCTGATGTTAATCACTACCCCTCATAACAGTTTTTCAGATGATGCAGACACATACAGAGCTGAAATACAGTGTAAATACGAGGATGCAAAAAAGATGAACGAAGAAGATCGTGAGAAGCTATTTGAAGATGTCATTTCTTGGAATGAACAGCTCGATGAACTTGATATTGACACGGTCAAAAATCTCGAGGGCATCTGTAATAAGGGTCTGCACGAGTTTTGCAATTTTGTTCATTTCCTTTTCTCTTCGTATGCTTTACTTTGTCTAATGTTTGCGTTAAGGCTTCAAGAGATTTTGCGAGAACAAAAATGTTGTGGTTTGCTTGTCATGTCAATCTCTCGAATAACGCACAGGCTGGAAAGCTAAAAGGGTTCATTGGTGGGATACCGCTCACTGAAAAGGCATTACAGCAAGCTTCATATATAACAGCGAGCCTTGCCAGAGACTTAGAGACGTGTGCTACGTGAGTGATCTTTGACATATGTACAGGCTTTTTGCCTTCATACCACTGACGTACTATTTCTACTCAGAGCTGCGGAACTGCAAGAGCGTGGCATCAATGCAGATGAGCTGGATCGGCCAATTTTTGATTTTCGTGCAAATGAGAAAGACGGCCTTCGATCAATATTTGGCCACTATGTGAAGAAAGACTTAGGTGAGTAGTCTGTCTTCATTCATGAGGGCGTCCTAATACATTGGTAGAACTTTTATATAAGCGAAGAGGTGATCCGAAGCAGACATTCAAAGTTGGCAAACCGATCCTGCCTTTCTTGTGGAGAGAAAAATTTGGTATTGTTGGCATTCCTGACAATATTGAAACCAGTGGCATGAGTGGTGGTAAGGATCGTGACGGCAATGATATCAAATTCGAATGGAGAAACTTGAAACTCGAAGGGAAATCATTCAAATCGTCAAATGGAAAGCGCCCTGGTGCGATTCAAAAGGTCATGAAGCCCATCATTGATGAGCAGAAAGCAATCCAGAATGGTGAAGAGCCACTCTCTGAGGATGTGATGCGCTTTGTTGACTTAAGGGATGGTCAGTCGTCTATTTTATTTTATTTTATTTCCTGTGATCCTAGCTGAACAAGATTTGTAGAACTCTCTAAGCCGCTTGCTTCTCTCGTTGATTTTGCAATGATCAAGACTACAACTGGTTGGGAGTTAGTTTTATTACGAGATTGTGAGGCATTCATTGCAGAGCTTGAAGATTCTTGTGACACCCCTTCTGCTGCAGCTACGTTATCAGACGCATCATCTCATAATCTTGCACAATCTCTATATGTGAAAGGAAAATTTCGCACATTTGGAAACGCCGATCAAGGCAGATCATCGTCGACCATACAGATTATGTGGTCACCTGATCTTGACGGATACTTGCCCAGGCAAAAATCCGTCAGTCACAGTCACACTACACCATCACACCTTGTGACATGGCACACAAACGTCAAGAAAGCAAAGGACAACCAATGGAGGTTGATCCTCAATGCACCAAGTGCATGCTACTACAGAACGTAGCACAGAAGGTCCCAGAACTCCTGAAGACAATAGGATTAATGGACCAGGACATCACATTACGAGCACACAAGTGGGAAGGCCAATCCCCATACTTTGAAACAGGACAGGCAATCTACTATCGAGATGCCAAGACATATAAAGTCCATATCAGTAAAGAAGAACATGGCATGGAGAACTACAAATGGGATACAGTCATCCAATACAATAAGGAGCCACACGAAGAATGCAGGAACTGCAAGATGATGATACGAATACCTACCCCGAGTCCAGTACAAGGGAATGACATACCAATACATATAACAACAGCACTCAAGCACTGTTGGGCATACCTCAGGGACATAAAGCATCAAGGCACGATTACGCTATACGAATTCGAACATGTGTCACGAAGACGAACATTCAAGATCACTCTAGCCCTAGGACCACATGACCCACCATTCACAATGGAGACATGTCTCGGCGGAGCAGCCCTATCACCGAGTGGACCTGACACTGAATGGCAATCCAAGAATAACCCATGGGTCCACATGGTTATCCCCAATGGATTTGAATGGGAGGAGTGAACACCCGAGCACAGCAATGACACCCGATAGGCTATGCAGTGCCACAACCGAGGAAGACGCTTCAAGAAGCAGGGAAGTAAAGCCCCGATATAGAAGCACCTGGGAGAAGCAGGAAGTTAATTAAACCAAAGCATGTGGAGCACGCGGGAGCCCGACTACCGAATCAGTGATGTACTCACCCGAGCGCGCGGGTCATGACATCACGTGACTCACACCGCAGTCTAAATTGCAGAATGCAAGAAAACCATTGGACGGAGTACATGTGCATACATCCCCACCGCAGCAGCCAAGTGCTGCGGCCACCTGAAACATAGGAAGGAGACGGAAGGGTATCTGGTTGGACAGAACGTAAAGAAATTAGAAATTCAGTAGGCTATATAAGGCCAAGTAACTAGCACCCCAGATCCCCATTCTCTATCGCTTTTACATTCCTTTCAGAAGGTTACAGAACACTGCTACTTCTTACCTCTACCTCTACATCTATAACTACCACTGTGTAATATCCTCCTTGGTTGAATAACGAGTCCGCCCCATACTGGGTTGAGGATTTGTCCCAAGTTGAATAAGGATTGACTTTGATTGAGTAGACCCTCGGCTACGCCACGCTTAGAAGGTTCCTCTCATTGTCCACAGAACCAAGTCTGGTTGAGTGCATCTCGGCTACGCCAAGCCTTGCAGTTTGCCTCCTAGACAACATCGCAGCATAACCAAACGTCTCTTGACCCTCTAGGGCATTACCTCCCCTATCTGCTGTAACTAAGTGCTTTCAATACCAACCTCAGGTTCCACCTGATAAGGGCAGCGAAGGAGAAGCTGGTTACGGGATTGGTCAAAGATAAGTAAAGTCATCTCGGTAACACACCACTCAGAGGACCATACAGTCCGGAAGGCAACACCTTTGTGGTTAAAGAATTGGAATATTCGCCCAACCCTAACAATATGACAATGCTGCAACAGGTCTTCTTGATGACATGGAGACTTTTGACGAAGATGATTATTTATATGCTGATATATAGTTGTAAATAATTCCAATTTATTGTGTGATGCTGTGTTTGACACATCAGTGATGCTGTATTTGACATGTCAGTCAAATACTTTGTAGTTACAGGGTTTTCAATAAACCTCGTCAGTGCGCATTTCAGAAAAAAAAAAGTTGTGCACTCTCCCAAAGAAGAATCTGCCTTTTTGGGTGAGGACGTGCATTGTGAATTTACACAACGAGCTCGCCATTAATATTGAAATGATGTTGAGACAAGTCAAAGTATTTAGACCACATTTTCAAGGATTTTTTAAGAGAAAAATACTCTGCTATATTGAAGGCCCCACTTTCTCCATTTTATTTTACATCTGCTGTTCACGTTATCCACCTTTTGAGAGCATGACACAGAGCTAGCAAACAAATCCACGACATGTCCCCACCCAAAAAAGCAGATTCTGCTTTGGGAGGCACATAACTTTTTTTTTCTGAAATGCACACTGACAAGGTTTATTTAAAATCCTGTAATCCATAAGGGTTTACACAAAGCTTCAACCTCTGAGTGTTGAAAGTGGACCTAATAGTTCTTCATAATGCATTGAATGTTTCATGCAAGGGCTTGGTGGTGGATCATGAGGAAAGGAGGGTGACTCAAAGCCCTTTGCACATGCAGTTTAATTTAGGATGCAACTCTGGTGCCTTCAAAGTCATGCAGTGTAGTTTTGACAGTGCTGGTGTAGCATAATGTATGTACAAACAAGGTCTACTGTACTAGAAGCTATGATCTTTGTGTTATTTATTACAATAAGTTCCCCCTGGGCCATCCCTGGATTATTATCTCTGGGCGATCCCTGAGTTATTATCTCTGGGCTATCCCTGATTATTATCTCTGGGCTATCCCTGCATTATTATCTCTGGGCTATCCCTATGAAATTATGTCTGGGCTATCCCTCTGTATTTATATCTGGGCTATCCCTGGGTTATTATCTCTGAGCTATCCCCATAGATATGAGATACATATACTTATCAGTTAAAGTCATTCCTAGGTATTCTAAATCATAATAATTAAGAACATGGGTGTATTCTATAAATTACAGAGGCTCAATCTCTGTTGTTATCACTGAGGTCATCATTTCTCAAAGTTCTACTTGTGGTCATGCTATATAGAGATTAAAAGAGGACTTTCCTTATATTCAAAGCTAGAGATGTGTAGCCATATCATATCTGTTGTCATACAAATATCCAGTGAAGCTGAATCTATGATAATATTCAAAGAGTAGCAGCTGCCTAGTATGTATAAAGTGGCCATGCACAAGGCCAAGCATTAAATGCATCACAACTGTTCAAAACTAACATGGGATTGCTAATTTAAGCCCTAACAGGCACCATAGCTTATCCGTTGAACAGACAACTCATAATGAGTTGAACAGTTTATTCTAAGTAATAGTACTTGTACATGAAAATATACTACGTAAATTTGAACTATTCGGAATAGAACAGTTCCACAAAACACAAAGAAATAATTATATAAAGGACAAAGACTGTGAACCGTTCATGAGAGGATCGGAACAGAAAGAGCGGAAAACATGTAGAAGTGTTCAGCAAGTGGGAAAAAAAGAACTGTTCACAGGAAGGTGAAATGCATTGAAGTGATAAGAAGTCGGAAACGGAAGGATGATTGCGAAAGAACAGTTCAAATTATTATTTGAGGAGGCCGATCCATTCTAGTGCTTGCACATACTGAGGAAAATACCTCAATGTAACTTATCGTCTTTTTCGTGCCGGTCGTTTCTTCTTAGGAGTCGGAAAGTCAACGTCTGGCTTGGAACTAGACCAAGTTAGTTAATAGGACAGTGAATTCATTAAGAAAAACTCACGGGAGAACCAGCTTTCGATGGCTTTTTCGTAGTTGTTCACCTTCTGCACTCTGTCGTTTACGCTTCCTCGTCTGTTTGACTGGCTCCGAGTTTAATGTGCATTCTGAAATTGACTCCGCATCCGCAGATATTGCCTTCGACAAATAGACTTGCACATTGCACTCGGTCTGCAGCATGGAAGCAGGCTGTGTTCCCTCAGACTCATGATCAGGGTCTGCATAGGCTTCAGGATGATTCGCTGTGCCCCCACTGTCGCTTTCCATAGGAATCATCGCAGTCATCGAAGACTGTGAAAAATTCGTGTCTTCGGTCTGAGCCTCATCTTCGATCGAAACGTTTTCCTGATATGAAAGCAGCAGTGATGATTGTTCTTCAGCACCTTTCTCTAGGGGGATGGGAGGCTCAGGTGGCACTGAGGATACGTAAGACATATCTGCAGACGGAGACAAGCGATGTGACTGTTCGGGCTCAGGGGTTGGTGTAGAGTGATCGGATGTGGCCAAACTACAATTGTTAGTTGGCGTATCACCGCAGGACTCGGTGTTTGGCTTCAGAAGAATTTCTTTTGCAAAAGCTTTCCAAGACTTTCTTACTCGGCTTTTCTCATAATGCCTACTTTCTTCAAAGGAAGCTCCTTTGAAGACAGTATGAACGCTGCACGATGCGTTAGCTCAGTAAATTTGTGAGAATGCTTCAGGAACACGTACGAATCAGTCTTCATGCTTCCATCAGCAGCAGAAATAAATGCATAATGCACAGAGAAAACGGCGTCTCCGACAGAAAATGAATTCTTTCGGCCACTGAGTGAGGATATAAATGTAGAAATTGCATCCTTAAGCTTGTTCTGGTTTCTAACAGTTATCATTAACCATGTTGAACATTCACGCTTGGTTGAATAACTTACTCTGCTACCATCTCGACACTCAAATCGTCCATGAGGGCCTTGGAGCTCTCCCCATTCTCCTCGTTTGCACGACAGTCATACTCAGCCTTCTTCTCCTCGGATAACGCATTGTATACATCCCTCTTTACTGTAGCATCAAGGCCCCTTTTGCTTCCTTCTGTGGAGGCCTTGATGTCCGCGACGCATTTGTCGATCAACTCCTTGTTCTCACGCATGAAAAGGTCCTTTCCGCTGATCTTACGGGAGGCATGCTTTTCAAAAAAATCAGTGAGAATGGCCGTATCCTTCTTGCTGACTGTAGGTACAGGAGGGGCGATACCCTTCGTTTTGTAGTCCCTCTTGATATTTGAGAGTTTACGAATAGCTCTCTATATTAAGTTAGTAATGGACCGGTGACTTCTGGATAATCAGAAACGCACCCTTCTATGCTGGTCAACATCACTTGTAAAGCCAAAGTGCTGAACAAAGGCCTCCGCAAAGTCCTTCTTGAAAGCACCGACATCCGCATTCCTATGTTGCTCGTGAGGGAGGGCAAAGAATTTTGCCTTATATCTTGATATGAAGGCTAGCTCCTCCTTGGTGAACTTGTCCCACTTCTTTTTTGCTGTCTCTATCGCAGTTAAAACATTTGTAGAAGAGGACATATTGACAAACAGGAAGTCTGGTGGTTGTGGAGAGGTGTCAGTGCATCAATTCGAGCAGAGTATAAAAATCTTACGAAGGCCACATTCTATGCTTAGTTTCACCACATACTACCGAAGAGCCACACAAACAAAGCCTTGATTGATAAAGCGCATTTGTGAATTAGCGGGCCTAAACAAAGGGAAGACATACAGTTGCATGCCACCTGCCAGGCCCAAATTGCGGTGGCCACTCAAGTGTCCTGAACACAACAGTTCTTTTCTTTCCTCTTTTGTACATTGATATTCAGATACATTGCAAATTTCCGCTGACGCAACACAGAGGACTTCTCGTACATGATCCCAAACATCAACAGAAGGTGATCATGTACAACTCTGATACGAAAGTACATGTTCGGCGAACGAACGTAGCAAGACAAAGTACTACACTAGACAGAAGCTAGTTTTGTTCGTGAATTGCCAACAGACTCTTTAGGTTCCATATTAGCTACTTCATATTAATGAAAGAGATGTTTTTGACTCAGCTCGGATTAAGAGAGCGTCTTCTGTGATATCAAATATAATTACAAATCCTTCTTCAAATTTCCTGATGTAGCGCATTTCCGCTGAAAGCGCAAGCAAAGCATTGACTTTGCTGTCCAGTAAGATATTCTACACATCTCTCAACTTGGGAGCGCGGCGGGCAGTGGACAGGAGGGCCCGAATTGTACTGAATAATTGCGGTACATTCGGCGGGTTTTACTAGACGACAGTGCAGTGATCAGTATCAAGAAATATAAACCATTCTGACCACTTACTAGAGCCACGCACTCCACAAAGGACTAACAAGAGTGTCTTTTTTCTTCTATTCAAAACAAAATGCCTAAGCACATCATGTAAATATGCACACGAGATCAAGTTCTCAAACAATGCTCCATTACCGCACTCAATACTGTACGGAGCCTTACTTTCATATAATAGGAATGTAAGACATGGGGCACTCCAGGCGCTCCATACATGAAAAAAAAACATGATGTCAAGATAGTGTAGATCTAACGGCATCCAGCTTTCCGAGCACGCTTTGCGCTTCCGTTGATGTCACTTTCGGCCGAGTGCACGCGTTTCCCAGTAACTGGTCTGGACGACACAGCGGATTCATTGTCTTCATTGTCGGATGCAGGAACCAGAACTTTCAGTTCATGTTTCAACAATGCAGGACGTTTAGCCACAGTCGCTGTCTTGCGTGCAACCCTCTGAATGGTAGGGCTAGATGATACGCCTGAGTCACCGTCTTTGGAGTCCAAAATGATATCGATCACCGGTATCGTGCGTGTAGAAGAGTTCAATTCTGCGATGGGCTTGTATCTGAAGGCTTCAAGGACCTCGCGACCAAAACTTGCTGGTGAAATCGGCGAGGAGCTGGAACAGCTCATAGGCAAAGAGACGCGAGTGGTGACTGGCACAGCGTGCGAGGACGCAGTACGGGGGCGGGGCCTCGGCTGCGGCTTCACTGGGGTGGTCGTGGCTGTTGTGGCTGTCGACTGCAAAGAACTAAGAGGAGACTCCCTCTTGATAGATCCCTTACAGGATGATATTGCAGATGACGAGGCCGATTTCCAGCGTCTGTCAGCCACTTTAGTTCCACTGGATGTCGACGGCTCTGACCACACATGAGGATTCGGTGGAGTCGAGTTCACCGGAGGAAGGACCTCCCACTTGACAGCTGACTTCTTCGGCGACGCGCGTGTGGAAGAGTATGAAAAGGGATGTGTATGCACATCGCTCGCATCATCCGTCCCTCCTCTATTCCATTTGCGTTGCACCTCTTCTATGCGTCACATTGCTGTCGGACTACGATTCTTGAAGCCACTCGGGAGCAAGGACTTCCAATTCGCCTCATTGCCGGAGCGAATAGATACTCCCAGAAGAGCGGGTGGGTCCAAGTCAAGACACTCCCAGACGACAGCTGCCTTCTCTGTGTCACTCAGTTGGGCTCTCTCCAATGGCAGTTGCTTGGAATAATCTTTCTTGCACTGTTTAGCACTCATTAGTAAATATCGTAGTATGCACAAAATGAATATCAACATACCACAAACAGCAGCTTTCCATATGAAGACAATGTCTTTCCCTCTCCTAATCCCAGCTGGATTTCATGTTCGCCCTCGCATCCCAAAACGGCGCATTTCTCAGACATCTGGAGAAAAGGTTCTTCACAGTTGTCCAGTGAAGGAAGGTAAGCCAATAGAATTTCGAGCTTGCGCACATCGAAGCCCACAGGTGGTTTCCCAATAGTCGGATAGTAGCGCATATCGAATGACTTAATGTGATGATTTTTGAAATTTTTGCAAAGGACATACGCTTTAAATAGATTCGAAACACGAGGCCACATGATAGACCACTTAGGCCAGTATATGTTCTTTCGGTCTCCAAATAGCATGCATAGCGCAACATAAGAACACGACAGATACAATCACAAGTAAGTACTCACCGATATACAAAACCAGGCCGGTTTAAACAAGAGCGAAAACACCAACTGATCTTGGCCGGCTCCATTCTGCGTATTGTGAAGGATAGTCAGTACAGCGTCCAACAACTGTATTGTCTCCTTCATGCGATCAGGCCTCCAGACAGGGTCACAGAACAAATATACATTAAGTAATAATGATATGTCTACAGGGTATGTGATATCCTGCGCTTTTGCGCTCCAGCATATAAAAGAAATCTAAATGCCTGCAGAACACATCAGCGACGTGTGTGACGGATAAGGATTGATAAACGCACCTTCAAGTCTACTTTCGCTCGACCATTGTCAAATGACTTGCGAGCTCATCCCAAAAGCGTGTCTTGTCTCCCGGAACACTGACCGTTACCTTCTTCGGACCACCTCTCGCTCGAGGTAATGCTACAACTTGAAGTAGTCTGCCCAGATCTGTTTCGCGTGAGGCTCTGATCTGTATAACAAACTCGCTCTTTTTTGTGGGTGGGCGAGATTCCAAGTCAGATACAGCCATGAGCGACGAAGAGACACCATGGCCGGTGTCAACATTAACGTTCACGCAACAACGGGCGTGGGACGCAGTGCACGCAGTGTGGTCGCCGAAGGGGTCATCGATAATGAGGATGCCACATCTATCTTTTGACGAGACTTTGACATGAATTTTGTAGTGAGAAAAACTCGCCTGCATTGCAGGCGAGAAGATCCACATTCCTGGTCCCAAAAAGTCTATGATGAGTAAGTGTTTGTTTAACCTAGCAACTAGCGAATCTCACCAGATACAGGCGGCGGAGGGTTATTGAACATTTCGTTGGAGGTCAAATCCCATACATCAGATGCAGAAGAAGATGCTAGCGGCATCGGCGGCGGGGTCAAGGCACGTAGGGGAGTACGATTTGGCTTGAAGTGTTTAAACTTCTCGCCATACTCGAGTTCCTCTGCAGTTGACAGGTGGCAGCGGTCATCTAGACATGCTACATCATCGCTGTAAAAGGCATGGAGTGAGATCATGAATAAATTGATTGAAGAAAAGACACGCATGGATATGAGGTTCTTCAGCGGAAACATATCGATCGTATTGTTGTTGCCGTACACGACCTCCACTGTTCTCTTCATCTCATCGACACTCCGCACGTAGCCGCGAAAGCCTTTTGCAAACTTTGCGCTTCCGTCCATGCCCCGAATGAAGACATACGCTCCGAGGTAAGGGTTCCTACGTTGAACTTCGTAAGCTTGGACTTTGCGCTGCTTATCCTTCACGGCTTCATCGACCGAACATTCGACAACACCACTCAAGGGTAATTCGAGCTTATCATTATATTAAAAGCATGTTACAGCCACCATAATTGAACTCCGTACCATTTTTTTTACACGGTCAAAAATGCATACGCGCACCATGTCTTTTTGAACTGCTAAAACGAATCCTCGTTCTCCTTTATGTGGGCCTTGCAAGACCATGATACTGGAGCCAAAACCAAGCTTCGAGCGGTCGACTTTGCTGGTGACGGCACTGGAGCCTTGATCAGTCACAACCCAGCCCGTGCGAATGCTCAGCTTGCGCATTAATGAAAAGTCAGTAGAGTACAATAGAAAAAATAGGAAAAAAAACATACAAGTTCATCTTCTTCATTGATAAACAACGACAGCATTTTTTTTTTCGATCGCCATTATATTGCCGGATATTTCGACGTGAGGTCCGGCTTTGACAATGACGTTATCTCCGAGATGGAGAAGTCGGCGAATACCACTCCGCAGCACAGAAATATTATGCAAGACGGGCTCCGACTCTTGAAGTTCGTGGACCTTATGGCGAGAAACCAGGCAGTGTAGACCGGCATCATCAATCTCCTGGTCCGAAAGTCCTACAACAACACTGTCTATGCGACAGACCCGATCCAGTACAGCAAATCTCTCGTCGACAGAAACAATTAATCCTGCCATCTTTTGATACGGTCCAGAATGCACGACCGTGATATCTCCGCGCTGCAAGTAATACTCTATGTCCTCCATATCGCCCATGTTCGTGTGAGAAAATAAAAATACTTGGTGAGGAAAGGGAGATGCTGCCCGAACGGAATGAAGACCAGAGACCTTGATGATGCGCAGGTAATCTACGTAGTCCGAATTGCGAAAACGAAAACAATGATCAGAGTAATTTTTTATTGTTTCCTGCGGAAACAAGTCTGCCAGAAGTCTTGGCATGGCCAGTCTGGGCTGCGCACGTTTCGACAGATCACTCTTCGACAAAATGCGCAGAACGACAGCCAGTTTCATTGCATCACCGTCCAAGACTTCCCGCACTATTGCGAAGTCTCCTCGATAAGTGCCTCGATGCACGACAACCCAATTCCCGACTTCGTATTTTGTAACATGCAATCCGTTGAAACAATTGAAGACCGAATTAATTTCTTCTCACGGAACAAATGATAGCGAATGAGCCGGGAGGATAATGCCACGCGCAAGGTAAGACTGGCGAACAGTCAATGCATTCGGAGTCCACACGTATATATGACCGGGGAGAATATCCACAGAGAAGGCTAAGCAATTCTCTGGAAGCCAATCTTTGGCAACCGTAGCACAAGATTTCTCTTTCCCGAGCTTGAAAGAGTGATTATATTTGATTAAATATTTATGAAACGTAATAAACTCACAGCAACGCGTATCATAACTAACTCATACTTTGAATCGTCTACGGCGGCTTTGGGAGGAAAACGGCCACACCACGCAAAGGACTGGACAGTTGGATGAGAACCATCGTCAACGTCATACGCGGCTGGACCTGTGCGCGCACGCTTCCTGTACCTATTCGCAACGGCCTCGAGGTCCTCACCATCGTCAGGTTCGAGCAAGTCAAGCGTAATACGAGAAGAGGAAGGGTAACTTTCGGTAGGTCGAACCTCATCGTCAAGGAAAGCTTGCCCTGTGCAAAGGCACTTCAATGACACAAAATTGTAAGAGAATTCTACACATACCTTCGTCGTTGTTGTTGTCGAACATATCGTCCTCATCATCATCGAAGACCTGCGCCTCCGTGTCGAAGTATCTTTGCACTTCCACACGAAATTCTGCGGTAATCTGACTTTGTTATTCAGTTATCTAATTGTTTCATTATTTAAGGGCTCAAATTCACCTCGGCCATCTTGCAGTTTCTTCTTTGTACGCTATTTAGTCTATTAAATATACAAAACTTCGTGCACTACGTATCTAAATCTAACTACTGGATGAACATGACAGGCAAAGATTGAGGACATCATATTAGCAGGGAAAGAAAGGACGCACGATCTGCTTGACGATCTCGAGGAAGTGTTCTTTTGATGAGCCTTTTGTGGATTCTGAGCTCGACAAGTCCAAACTGTAGAGAGAGTGCATGCACATTGCGAAGACAAATCAGGATAACTGTGATCCTTACCGCTGTTTAGTGGTTGTGGCAGTACCGGCGTGATTGGTAGTAGAATGGAGAAATAAATCAGTAGATCAGGTGGCACGCTGCAAAAGGGCATACTCACCTTGTCTGATGACAACTGACACAGAACGATGCGTCCGAAAGTTAAATGATGGCCACGGTATGAGCAAGAATGAAGAAGACTGCGGACAATAGAGCGTTGACGAGCGGCCATGGCAGTTGTGATGGTGGAAGAGCTGAAAGGCGCGCCTTGGTGTTCGCCGAGCGCTTTTGTTCGCATCGATTGTGGGAAATTCCTGCCTGCTGAAGCGTATGAAAGGTTAACATAAGCTTAACAGCAGATCAGCTTCCGCAAGCTTATATAAAGTACTTCCAGAAGGCCGGACTTTCCCACAATTGACGCGAACAAAAGCACTCGGCGAACACCGAGACGCACCTTTCAGCTTTTCCACCATCACAACCGCCATGGCCGCTCGTCGACATGGCCACTCTGTCGTCAAGACCGCTGGCAGCGATGGCCGTGTGGCCTTCTGGCTGACTGACATTCCTCTGCTATCTTTTGTCATTGTCTCGGTCTCAGCCGGCGAGTATTGTTTAATTTCCTCTCCATTTCTTACTGACATAATGGTCCGGTACATCAGACGTCAATGAGGGGCACCGCGAGCTCGTTCGCTTTATTCTCTTATCCCTCTCCGCTTTTTTTACTGGTTGTGTTACAAAATGTAATAGTAGAGTAGATATTGTACGGGCAGCATGAATCCGTGCATATCCAACCCAGCCTGCGGATTAACAAGGTGCTGCGGTGTATGAACCCTCGCAGACAGTGACTTTAGGAACATGACGAAAGGTCAAGTTTGCTTCAGCGAAGCTTGTGGGAAGATATGAGCCTGATATGATAACGGTCCGGGATGTAGACAGTAGGGAGGTCGTCTCCTTTTTTTTTTCTAATGGCAAGCAAACTCCGTCAACTTTGTTGCCTTCTCACCCGATGGGACACGCGTCTTCTCAAGCTCCCCATGACAAGAGAAGGGTCTGGGATGTACTGAGAGGAGGTCATCACCAGTCCTTTCGAAGGGCATCCAGATTTCATCAAGTCCTTTGCCTCATCGCCGGATTCGATACTGCCCCGAAGAACGAATTAAGATATCTCAAATGAACGCCTTGAAGACACGAACAAAAAGCGGGGATAGCCTCTGTGCTCTTGTCCACGTTAAATGCGTAGTCGACCCTGACTTTGAAGGTTTACGATGGTGAGTTCTTAACAATTGTTTAGTATGATCTTGTACTGTACTGTGATCTTCTTCACCCGCAGAAACGCACTATGAATGCATAATGCGTGCTTGCCGAGCCTTCAAATTTCCTCATACTCTGCATGGTCTGCAAGCGAAATTTCACAGCTGGTCTATACAGGTCAGAAGTCCGGTACGGCTCCAGTGGAGACTCCAGCAGCGATGACTTCAGCAGCAATGACTTGAGTAGCTATCACTCCAGCACCGACGACGAAGACGTAACGAACACCGAAGGCAGAATCGACAGCTACAGTGATGAAACTGGGGACCACGTTCTGGCGAGTAACTTTTGTCCTGATCGTAGGTCAACGCTGACTGTCGTCTATCTAGTCTGCTTCGTTTCAGAAGGCTTCTGCGAAATACAACCCTGTGAAGGAGGATCCTTATTTTATGGTGTGTCTGTCATTCTTTATTTTCATATTGATCTGACACGACGTATTAGCCTCAATCTGCTGAGGCCTTTCTGGCCGAGTTCACGCCTCTCCACGACAAAATTCAAACAGCTATTATTGACATGGAATACGACACTATGGTCCTGAGCCCGTGCGAATGCAAGAGAAAAGGGAAACTTCGACGGTTTCGATGTTTGGACTGTGCTCGAGCCGAGGTGGTATGCGAGGAGTGTCTGAAAGAGAGGCACCGCCTTCTCCCATTCCATTGGGTGGAGAGGTGGACAGGTGACTATTTCGAACACGTCGACTTAAGCTCCCTCGGCTTTTCGATTCATCTGGGTCACAGAGGACAGAGTTGCAGATCTGTCGCCGAGCCTGCAACTCACGTTCTTACTGTAGCTGACATTAATGGCATTCATAAATGTAACATCATATATTGTGGGTGCGCAGGGAGGGAGCACGAGGTCTTGCAATTAGTAAAGTATGGCTTGTTCCCTGCTTCCATCAAGCTCCCTCACGTCACCTTTACGCAAAACGCGCTGCGAGATTTTCATGTTCACACTATAGTGTCGAAGAAGTCAGCATATGACTATGTCGAAGCCCTTCGGAAGAAAATGAACAATTTCATTCCATTCTCTGTGAGTAACCACCGATTCGATCAAGCTTTTTTTTTTAAAATCGTGATCTAGGTACCGTCTGTGCAATTCATCCATATAGCGCACTACTGGCGTCTGCTTTCCGTGGAGCGCAGGAGCGGGCAACTTCATGGATTCAACGATGGGGTGATCCAACGGCCTCTAGGATCTTTTGCGATACCTTGCCTCGCATGTCCACTTCCAGGGTTTAATACAGACAAAAATCTTCCCAATGAGTATGTGTTCATACTAATACGTCACGCCTGAGTTGACGTCTCTGCTCAGATTTAAAAATTCAAAGTTTTTGTCCATTGATGCAAACTTCCATCTCATCAGTTTGAATAAAAGGAATAATCTACGTGAGAAGGCAATGTGGGATGGTCGGGGGTATGTGAGGAAACAGGAAGACCTAGAGATGCATATCAATCAGTTTGCGGACATCAAGGAAGAGCTAGGGCTCGTTTCTAATCAGTGAGAATGGAGCCGCTTAATATTTCATTCAGAAAAGTAACTGCTCAAACTTCGCGGCGATTCAGAATGCAAACAACACTCTGAAGCATCGTGGGCAGAATGCAAGCGGCCTAGTCGTGGTTTTATGCAGGCATGGGCTCTGTGAACCGGAAGGTGCGGTTAATTTACAGAAGGGCGAAAGGTAAGCTTTTAAACCTCCACCAAATCTGACATCTGAAATATTGAGGACACAGGCATATCAACGTCGATTATGCTCTCTCAGGCGCATTGAAGTGTACGGAATCTATCCCTAGACTCAACCTTTCTTACGATATCAACTGCCAATATTCCATTAATATTGTCAAGAGGTTTCAGAAATGTTTCCCTCAGCAAATGAGTATCGTCCGAGATGTTGTTAAATACTTTATCGGCACGTTTCATGCCAATGGTCATAAACATTCCTGCCAATATGGGTATTCTTTACCTTTCGCACATGGTGTCGGCTGCACTGATGGCGAAGAAGTGGAGCGATACTGGTCCGAAATGAACCAGGTGGCTGGCAGTACAAAACAGATGGGGCCCGGCCACCGTTGCGATACTCTAGACGACTTCAATGCAGCTTCTAACTGGATGAAGCTCCAGACTATGGGTATATCAAGTGCATTTTCACCTTTTGTTTTCAATCTCATTGCCTTCGACTTCACAGGTGTTGCTCTTTATGAGAGACGAAGGTTGGCTCTCCAGATGGAGGACGAATTCGTCAAAGCATTCAACGATTCAGATGCGAGGATGCAGGAGCTTTATTCTGATAAGTGCGTCCGTGACTGGGAGAAGTTAGACACGAACCCCACAAAGGATCAAAATGGAGAATGGACAAGTGTTTATCAGCCGCAGCTGTCTTGTGCGTGTTGAGCTTTATCAGTCCGTCATATTTAATTGGTGTTTGGTCTCCAGCTGTTCCATCATTACAAAACGGTTTGAAGAACAATCGTTGAGCAAAGCAGAGGACGTCCAACTCCATGAGTGCAGAGGACTTCATCCGCGAAGCCATCTCGATTCAGAGACGACAGTTAGTCATTCAAATTATTCCTATCTACATTAAGTTGATAACACGCTCTGTACAGGCTCGACGTAAAGTCAAATCTAGAGGAGAATGTCTCGACGACAACGCTCACGAGTTTAATGCAAGACATCAAGAAATGGGAGGCGAAGAGTCCAAGTTTCATGCCTAATGTTACCCACCCTGCTCCGGATTCCCGTCGCGCAAATGTAGAAGAAGTTCAGTTGCGGCTTCCTTCCTCCTTCACAGATGAGGAGCGGAGGCTTCTCGGACTTCATGAACTAGCAAAAGTAGAGTATAATCTGTGTGAAGGCCAGGCATTTGATGCTCTTTCCCAGCTCAGGGAAGCTATCCGTGGCTTGCAATATCTGACAAAGCTGAAGCAGAAATATGGTCACGGAAAGCAAGCCAATACGCAAACCTCGCACACAAAATCCCTCGAAGCAGAGAGAAAGCACAAGTCGATGATGGAATATCGAGCGGCTTGTCAGTATCTACTTGTGCTCGGAATGGATGCAAGTAATACGAAGCTACGTCCTCTCTCAGAAGCAGACACATATCGGCCTGTAGTCTCCGAACCTCACGAACTTGGTTCTGGGACTAAAGCACTCAGTTGGATCTGGACTGTCGGAGGAGATGAAGTGGAGACGGACATATTGCATGAAACCTTAGAAGGTACTGATGGGTTTTCAGTCAGTTTTGAATTTTCTAATGAGCTTCCAGAAAACCGTGTACTGTGGTTCCGTGCTCATGCTTCGAGGGACCGTTGGCAAGAGGAGCGTATTATCGTTGAAGAGGAATGTAGGCGATTGGTGAAAGGCTTTGATGCATGGTCAGCATTGTGGGGGTCAGCTTCTAAGGAGTCGCGACTCTGTAAACAATTCGGATCTTCTGCATTTTCTGCACGCAAAAGCGCCGTATTCAGTGCAATGGCTAACAATGCCCGTTTGGTATTTGATGATTTCAAAGTAGACAACAAGGCAGTTGAAGGGTCTTCACCGAAACGTCAAAAGCGCAAAAATGCAAGCGCCAAGATGTCGGAAAAATGCAGTAAGCCTCATAAAGTTGTTCATTATCTTGTGTTTATTCTAAGGTTACAGCTCGATATTCACCTTGAGTTCAATCCAAATTACGAGGATGGAAATGTTTCCAATGAATCTGTATTGTATATGAGAAAGCTTTATCTGTGCCTGTAGCCTGTCTCGTGAACAGTTCAACAGATTTATTAATAAATGTCTGACACCGTGAGAAGAACAGTTCAGTAAATTCAATATATTTGTTACTGTCTGACTACAATTAAGTATATATTCTACGAGAAGAACGGTTCAATTGTTGCATTATGGGCTGTTCGGGTAAGAGTATTGTTTTCGGCATAACAAAGAACAGTTCATGTCTAAGAGAAGACGGGCCTGTGTCCATTATGTAAGGTGAACAATTGATGAACGGATAGACTCACAAATGAGTTATCCATTGAACAGATAAGCTATTATGTTATGCCCTAAAATATCAATTTTTTAATATAAAACTAGGTTGAAATTACCTGGGAAATCCCAGTGAAAAGTCCCCCTGGCACCCAGTGACAACAGAGGGACAGCCCTATGGTAACTGCGCTAATAGGTATTAACTTACAGGAACATCCCCTGCCCTGGGACATCCCAGACTATATATATACATATCAGGACAGGCACCTTTAGGTGTAACTCAATTGGGCTAAGTTACACCTAAGAGGTCTGGGTAAAAGGGGTACCTGAAGTGCTTACAACATGACGACAATGCAGACCTGACAGAAGATGATTAATAATGCCTCTGTTACTGAGTGGTACCTAGGAACCAAGTAGGGCATTAAGTATGAATCATAATACATATGCGTGTCTAGGATTAACATGCTGCAAGTATTAACATAGCAGAATAATTTAAGGTGTTTATCGTCTTCTCACTAGCCGTCGAACAAATCATGATTGAGCTCCACGCCAAACGTACTCTTCGCGAGCTCTCACATGGCCTTCTCCATATCGCTCTCCATCCCTTCTCCCCACCCGAAAACCTGGTGGACGCGGCTCGCATAGAAGACGACATCGCTCAATAGCAGCACAGCGCAGAATACAAGATGGCGCAACCATTGGCGCATGCGTGTTCGGAGCGGCAGATCCGTGTCGTCCACGAGCGTGCGCGACGCACACAGGGCCATAATTTTTACTCTGTTAACAGGACTCCCAAGCATCTGGTTGTCCGCCTGTAATATGCGTATGGTGCGCCCGAGGAACAGCAGTGCGCGTGGCCAGATGCGCTCGTCACCAAGGATCTCCCGCAAGCTCGACCGCATGCGCTGCTGCATTGCGAACGCGTGCGTAGCCTCATTGGCCCCCTCGGGCAATGTGGAAAGCATCTCCGCGGTCCGCTGTCCGCTGCCCGCATACGGCCGCATGAGCGTCGCGCTCGCGAATGCATCGGTATCGCGTATGCCCCAGCCCGCGGCGATGCTCTGCAGTGTGCGGTTGTCGAAGGCCATTAATGCCGTCCAGAACCTGGCGTACTCACGCTGAAAGGATGGATCCAAATGCACATAGAGCCCGTGGTCAAGAAGTACAAGTTGAGGCGCACCGGAAGGCCGCCGTCGCACGAGTATGTTTCCTGGGTGCGGATCGCAATGCACGTCTCCCCAGAGGAAGATTTGTGCAGAGAAGAGATCGATGGCTGTTTGCATGACATCTGCAAGCCGAATACCGAGACCGCCTGGCGAGGTCATGGCATCTTTGTCTGAGATTCGGACTCCATCGATCCATTCTGCCGTCATCACCCTGCATGTTGTAAGTTCATGGTCGACTTTCAGTATGTATACGCGGCCGCGCAGGTGGGAATCTGACTCTACACGTGCGGCTGTACGTTCTGCATTACCGGCTTCGTTCGTGAAGTCGGTCTCTAGCTGAAGGCGCTGAGAGATGTAGGGCACCATTGGGTAGAGGGGAAGCTCGAAAAAATAGTCGTAGAGGTACATTACCGCACCAAAAGCCCACAAGTCCCAGCCCACCTGCTGCACGATCTCCCTCTTCTGAATCTTCACTGCTACTGTAGGGGTGCAGACTCTTCCAATCCGAAGGGTGATCTGGGCTAGCGCTTGTGTTTGACCCAAGGGGGACTGCGGTGACTCGGTATACTGAGAGGGACAACCTAAGTAGAACGAGGTTCGAGATATGAAGACTTGGCGATACGGATACCTGCGGGATTCCAGTTAGACCAAGACTCGGGTGGGTAAAATCGGCACTTGAGGCAGCGGCCGAGGGCGTTCGGTGATTGGGTGATGGAGTTCTGAGAGTCGGTGTATACTGTTTTCAGAACAAGAGTCGGGCAAGTAGTGCGTAGTAATGCATGTAGTAGATTGCGGTCTAGAGGTGGAGAGGGGACTGTCTGTCTTCTGTACTGTGTGTGTCTGTGTCCGTGTCTCCGTGTCTGTGTGTGTACAAACTACCGTGAATTTATACTAAACTGAAGCAGAGAAAGCGGTGCAGGACTCGGCCGAGTCTGTGTGAACAGATGTGAAGGTGAGTCGGTGATCGGCCTGCGCACATCACGCAGCCGATCATCGTGGAGTGATATTGTAGTGCCCAACCTGCTCTCTCGTCTCCCACCACTGCACAACTGTATCCCACATCCTTGTCCTACTCCCCTAAGTCCTTCCACCTGTGCCCACGAGAGTCGGTTGTCCATGTGCTGATCGAGTTCGTACGACATCCGTCCGTCCGATCGTGTCCATACCAAGAATTAATAATAAAGAGTAGGCCGCCGATTACGAATGAATAAATGGTAATGTTTGGCGGCCGGTAAAGGGAGTCAAAGGAGTAGTGTAAGTGAGGGCGGAAAGACTCGGCTGGCGCGTAGGCGATAGTTAATCGCTACATCTCCCGGGGGGCCAGAAAAAAGGTGTTTGTGGTGTACATGAGAAGGGGTTGAATTGGACATTAAAGAATGTGTAATGGGCGAGGTTCGGTGCGTTCTGTGGTATTTAGTGGTGCGAAGAAGAAGATGAAGAGGTTGACGGTTCACCGATCAATGCCAAAATCGCACCCTGGAGTTTTGTGATGTGCGCTAATTGTTGCGCGACCATGTCACGGAGGTTCTCGAGTTGGACTGACGGGGCTGGGTGGTGTATGCTCGTCTGTAGGTCCGGGTGCCACGGGATAATTGCGATCCGGATCAGGTCGTGTGTCACCGCTGAATGTAGATACTGGTTGACTGGGAGTTCCAGCCCTTGATTGATGACATACTTGGTGTGGTTATTGATCAGGGTCGGTCAGGGTCAGAACTGGATGTCGATCGCCATGTACAGGCGCAGGAAGAACTCGTGCACCTTCATGCCAGGCTTGGCGATCGAGCACCAGAAGCACTGGTGAGATCCGGAGTGGCGTAGGACGTCCTCGAGAGTGGCCTGACACGAGTGATGGCGTGCGACGGTGAGTGTGAATGATATTGACCAGTTGTGGACCCCTCGTATGTCATCCGGGCACAGGATTCGGTTGTCATAGAAAGACTCGGTGCTGGTTCGGTCTGAGCACATGGTCGGTGAAGGGTAGAAGTGAAGAAAGACAAAGTTGAATTATTCAAGAGGGGGATATCGTAGAGCGGATGATTCTAAATGAACGAAAAGGAGGGGGTATTTTATAGAGACTCGGAGTTATTAATTGGTGCGATGTTCGGTGTAAGAAAAAAAAATTTGGGCAGAGAGAAAGTAAAATAGAGAGGGTCGGTGTCTGTTGTCATACGAAACGGGGTTCTTTGTTATTAAAGGAATGGAGGGGTACTCTATTTTGCCTAATGTAACATGAGGCGTTTGAGTCAGGGGGGTTTCAAGAGAAATGCACCAGGTGTTCGGCTTTAGCCTCCCTGTCCGTCATAGCTGATCCTTCCTGTGCGATCCTTCCATACTCGGCTGCGAATGTCACATTGAAGTCGTTCCACGACGTGATCAAGTTCATGTGCTCGCCTAGGTTGATTGGTACAATGTGGTGCTCGTTGAGTTGACCGACTAACTGTGAGAGTAGTTCGTGGGCTTTGATGGCTTGTTCCCGAGCGGTTTCGGCAAGGCAGGCCATTGAGATCGCTGTTTCCTGAAGGGCCGATTGTTGTGCTTCGCGTGCTGTACACTCCTGCTCGGCGTCTTCGAGCATTACTGCGAAGTCGGCCTGCTCAGCTTCTGCAGAAATCAGCGATTCCCAGGCTTTGTACAGTTGGCTGAGGTATGCCGGTTGGACGTAGGACACCGTTGCTGTGGCGTTGAACCGAGAGAGGGTCAGGGCTGATTCGTAGGAGGTCGCCTTCCTGCTCGCGATCCATCTGAACACTGTGCGGTATACTTCTTTGTACGCGAGTTGTGTGAGCCCCTCGCAGTCGGGGCTGGCTATGGCGACTGCGGTGCAGAATTGAGACCACAAACCTCCAGCGAGTGCGGGTGACTGCGAGAGTCGCTCTTGTATTTCAGGTGTGCAGAACGTATAGGCCATGTATATCAGAGTCGGGTCTGTGGGCGTGAGCTTATCGAATGCGAACAGTAGTTCCACCACGAACTTGGCGAATGAGGTCATTGCCGGGTCGTACACGACTATCTGCGAGACCCTGGTCGGGCGAGGGTTGGCCAGTGCAAGGTCGCCAGGCATCGGGTTGGGCATGCAGCGCACCATGCCCTTGAGGACAATCGCGTGGGGAGGGGTGATGTCGGTACTTTCCATTGTGGGCAGGGTCGGATGTTGTTTCTTTTTCTTTTTGTCGCTTTCAGTAATGTCGTGTCTTTTTAAGGACAGTTGCGTCGCCTGAGTCGTTTGTGTGTCTGTATCGGGTGGACCTCTCTGTATTGGTCATGCCATCAGTCGGCAGAGTTCGCATTCGTTGCGTGTTTCGGGCGATTCATTCGCATGCTTCGGTTGGTCCTTCGGTGGGTGATTTGTGACAGTGATGGTGTCATTTTCTCGTGGTCGGCGGCCGGTCGATTGGCAGATTTGGGTGTCTTTTTAGTCCAATGTTTCGTGTTTTATGTGTTTGGTACCGGTCCGTGTCTCTGTATTGCCGGTTGTGATTTTTGTTTGGTGGTCCTGGTTCGGCGTAGTTATCTTCTTTGGTGTTCGTTTTCCGTTGAGTATTTGTGTGTTGCGTGCCTCGGGGTCCCCTTTTGGTAGGAGCGGGCTTACAGTTGGCTGCTGGTGTTCGGTGTGTGCCTGGGTTTGTTGTGAGTGATCGGCGGGTTCGTACTGTATTTGGTGTGGTCTGGATCTGCGTGTGATTGGCTTTTGAGGTGTGTGATCGTCGAGAACCGTTTCGGGCGCTTTGGTGATCTTGAAATGACCGGGTTCCATGTCGTGCTTCTCGAGTGCAATCACGGCGCTTGTTCTGGTCCAGTAACGTGGGGGTGTGATTCCTGTTGGTAAAGATCATCGTAGTTTTCGAAACGTGCCCCCCCTCTACTTTTTACTACCACCTCCTCCGTCTCACCTTACCCATTCAATGGACAACGCTACGACTCCCGATACCATCCCGTGCACCCCCGTGTCTCCCAAGGATGCAGGGGGTTCTTCGACACCGCCACAGGAGAAGTTGGGGGCTAGCAATCACGCGCCAGCAGCCCCTGGTTTTTTGCAGGAAACTGACAATGGCAACTGAGACGTGGGAGGCGCGCTCGTCGGCGCAGATCTCCCGCGTCCGTTGCAGCTACCGTCGTCCTCGTTGGGCGGAGAAGTGGGCGGAGAGGGAGAACCTGCCGGTGAAGTTGGTGTCTCCCCTGCCGAGTCTGTTGTGCCGAGTCTCGTCCAGCGTGATCCTTTCTTGTCACGTATGGAAGACTTCAACTCGGCTCTCGACGATCTCGAGAAGTCGAGTGAAGAGGCTCGTGAGGAGGCGATGGCGTATGTACGGGCTACTTGGGTGCGCCGCTTGTTTTTGTTTTCTTGTTTTTGCTTCTGATACCCCTTTTCTAGCGCTCCCTTTCTACCGCATGGGATGGCGTTTCCGAGCACGCAAAAGCCACCCATGTCTCGTTTACCGCGATGGACATCCTTTTGGACGTGTTCCGGACTGAGGCTGAGGAGGCAGTGGAGAACGCGACCGAGGAGACGCTGCCCAAGCGTCTCCGGTCCCTTATTGCTGAGGAGGAGGAGAAGGTGGCCGAGCGTAAGCGCAAACGCAAGCTCATTGCTGCTGAGCGTGCACGCGCTGCTGCTGAGGCCCAGGAGAGGGTAGAGCGTCAGGCTCGTGAGGACGCTGAGCATGCCAAACAGGCTGCAGAGGAGGCGCGATTCTGGATCGAGCATACAGATCTCCTGGTGGCCAAACAGGCTCGGGAAAAGGAGGAGCGCATGGCAAAACTGAGGGGTGTGCGTGAGTCGTTGCGTGCGCTGTATCCTACAGCGACAGACGAGGAGCTCCAGGGGCGACTCCAATGTATGGTCGGTCCTCCTCTGCCGGTTTCGTCTGCGATCCCTTCCGCTCCTACTCAGTCGATTCCGCCTCTGCCCTATCGTGGATCGCGTACGCGTCAGCCTCACCCTCGTCCTGTCCTCGTGCGTTCGGGAGCAGAAAGCAGGGAGGTCGTTTCTCCCGTGTCGCTGCCTCAAGCTGGTTCAGATGCAAGTGCCGTGTCTCGTTGAGGTACTGGTGGGCCCACCGTGCCCCCTCATAGGACTTCTGCCACTCCTTTCCTGGCTGTGCCGGCTGGGACTGTAAAAACCGATCCTTCGACAGTCGGCGGAAGCACCTCATCCACGAAGATACCGCGTGAGGTGACGAAGGTGAACATTCCTTTCTGTACCGATCCTGATCTTCATGGTTGACTGTTCCTATGTAGGTTGGTGGTTCGCGCACGCGTTCTGAGGCAGTGGCAGCCAACGTCCCTCCTACGAAGCCTGGGACGAAGCAAAAGCTGGTTGTGGTTGAATCCAGCGGCGACGAAGGACCTTCTCATCCTGGTCTGTCCAAGGTTCCGCGTGCTGCGGGTGCATCCTCTGCGAGAGATGCGAAGCCCGAAGAGGCTGTTTCTGATGGCCCGGACCCGGATTTGCTCGGAGGTGGGGTACACCTAGGGCGGACTGTTCAGTTTGCCCTCGCTTGCGATACTTGCATTGTCGCGGGCGCGTCATGCGATGGTGTCCCCAAGAGTCGGTGGTGCACCCGCTGTTCATGGAATAAGGCGCGCTGCGTCTTTGAGAGGTTCCGCGGGCAGTGTGGTGGTACCCAGCTCGCTCCTCTCGCGCTTTCCATGGCGGACCTGATCGGTATCGGCGGCGCAGTCTGGCAGTTCGGCGACATGCCTGATTACTCAGACGCGGCTTCCGTCGACGTCCTGGTCGGGGCGTTGGCTAGGAATGTCGCTGAGTCTTGTGTGTCGATTTGTGAGCACCAGGCCGCCATTCGTCATCGTCTTGAGGCGTATGAGGCTCGTGTCGATGAGCTTACGTGTCGTCTCAGCAAATACGAGGAGGTTGAGGACTGGATGCCACCTATGCCCTTCCTTGACAAGGAATCTTTCATTAACTATCGGACCGTTCAAGAACAGGAGAAGGAAGAAAAGGAAAAGAAGAAGAAGGGAAAAGGGAAGGGTAGAAAATAGGGTAGTTTTGGTGTTTGTTATTTATTAAGGGAATTTAGTCTATGGTTGGTACCACGTTACACTGTGCTTTACAATGGAAGTATAAGACTCGGCTTTTCCTTCCAGGCTCGGTAAAGTACTGCTTTTCGTGGATTTCGCAGTTTTGAAGTTTGAGAGTAGGGGTTTGTTGCATGAAAGGAAATGGAATGAGTATGAATATTAAAGAGAATAACGGGGTATCATGATTCAGATTCGGTTCCAGAGTCGGTGTCGAGGATTTCTGTTGGTTGTGGCCGATCCTCAGCACCGAGCTCCTCCCCTTCGATTTTTGAATGTTTGTTGGCGAGATCATCGAGTTCTGAATCGGTTTGCTCAACTATCTGGGTGACTGGGGTTGATATGTTGGCTCAGGGGTGGTACGGGATAACTCTAAAGGCTGCATATTGTAGTGCCGAGACTGCGCCTGTGAGTTCTGCGAGTATGTACGATCCTCCAGTTGTTCAGCGAACAACTACCATAGGTCCGAGGTATTTGGGTTTGGCTTTCCGGCTTAGTTCCGTGTCGATTCGTGAGTTTCGAACCAGAACCAGGGCTCCAGGGCCAAAGTCGTAGTCTCGGATCGTGTTTTGGTAGTGTTTTTCGAATTGCTGGATTGATTTGAAGCGAGCGCGCATGACTGCCGAGTGTACTCGTTTCAAGTCTTCTGGTCGATGCTGGAGTGCCCTTGCTCGTGCCGTGAGTAGTTCCGACTGGGATACCTTCGACGTATATACTGGCGACATGTACGTTTGTTCGGCCAGGTCGAATGGAAGGATCGGCTGGACTCCATGGACCATGTAGTATGGTGAATATCCTGTTGCTTTCTGAATCGTGATCCTCTCCGCCCATATGGCATGGTATGCATGTTGTGACCATCGAGCTTCGTCATTCCCAGCAAGTTTCATCAGTGTTTCTCTAAGGTCCCTGTGGCGCCGCTCTACGATTCCGTTTGCTCTCGAGTTATAGGGGGAGATTCGGATATTGTGGACTCCGTATCTTGCCAACATCCTGATTACTTCGCCATCAAATGATGGACCATTGTCTGAAACGATCTCGTGTACATAACCCCATCGACATATGATGTCCTGGAAGATGAAGTTGGCAATCGATCTTGAGTTGTCGGCGCGTAAGAGTCGGAATTCCGGGTAGCCTGTGAGCGAGTCTCTTGCCTGGACGATATACCTGAATCCTCCTGATTTGGGCATGAGCATCACGTCTATGTGTACCCTGGTGAATAGTGGCGCTGGTGTTGGGACATTCAGCGGGATTTGTACGTGAGTGAATTGCCGAGTCTGGCACAAGTGACATGTCTTCAGGAACCAATGTATGTCGGAACTCATCATGGGCCACCAAAATCGATCATGGATTCGTAGTTGTACTGAAAAGAATCCTTTGTGTCCCAGGTCATCATGTGCTGACTGCATGACCGAGAATCGGTGATCTCGTGTGAGTACGAGTTGGTGTGGTCCCGAGTATCGTTTCCTCCAAAGTTGTCCATCTGCGACGAAAAATCGAGTTGCCTTTGTTACAAAGTGTCGAAAGTCGTTGTCTGACATGTCTCCTGGTTTCTTTGGGTCGCTGAGAAACTCCTTGATTTTTATCAACTCTTGATCAGCCGATTCTGCTGCAACTGTCCGAGGAATGGTGGGAGGGTCGGTAGCAGGAGGAATGTCTTCAGTGTATGCTACAAATATGAAAGCATACTGATTGTCGATCCATTCTTCATAGTTTTTCGTCATCTGGAGGGTCGGTGTCTGCTCACTTTCGTCGACTGAGTCCGTCTGGGCCTGTATGCCGAGTGCCTGGTACATGGATAATTGTGAAGTGGAACAATAAGATTCCAGCGATCCACCGGTTGATCGTTGCGTTTGGCTGGATATCTGGGTTGTTGATCATGCCTTTAATGTACTTGGCGTTGACTTCAATGTAGAAGTGGTCCAGTCCTATTAGGTAGATCCGTGCATCGTGGAGTGCCCTCATGAGCCCAAACAGTTCTACTTTTGGCTGTGAGTAGTTCTGTTCCCTCTCGTTCCAGGTTGCAGACATAAAACGGGCTGGGAATCGTTCTCCATTTTCTCCGATCTGTAAGAGAATCGCTCCATATCCTCAAATCGACAAATCTACACAGAGGTGGACCGGTCTCCCGCATTTGTAGTCGATCGGCCTGATGGCTCCAGACTCGGCGACTGCCTTCTTAAGTTGGTCCATCGATTGCTGTTCGAGTTTTCCAAATGAGAAGGGGACGTCTTTTCCGGTGAGTCGGTTCAGATCATATGCCAATCGGGCGAAGTCATTGATAAAATGCCTGAGGACTCCGGCAGTTCCGAGGAATGATCGAACGTCGGTAATGTCTTCACAAGGAGGCCAGTCGATGACTTTTTGGACTCGTGCTTCGTCTGGGACTCGTCCTGAGTAGTTGCAGGTGTGGCTGACTATCACGGCTTCGGGTGCAGCAAGTACCAACTTCTTCCTGGACAGAGTCGCCCCAACTACTTTGAATCTTTGGAGGACTCGGTTGATGTCGTTTAGGTGTTCCCATATGAATTGGCGGATTCCTGAATTTTCAGGGATGGTCTCGTACGATCTGTCCTGTAACTCATATCGCGTGGCCAGCCCTTTTATGGGTACATCGTCAATGTATGGGAACGCCACCTCCGGGATTTCGTCCTTCAGAATGAATGTGACATCGGCATGCATGATTTGCTGGGAGTTCGTATACCCCATGGGAATCGATGTGAGTCGGAATGCTCCTAGTGGCGTCTGGAATGTCATTATGTCCCTACTTCATATGGCGAGTTTTCTTTGGTCGAACGCTACGAATAAGTCCAAAGTTGTATAACAGGATCGGCCCCCGAAAGACTCGGCGATGTGTTCTGTTGGATACGGTACCGACGGATCTCGTATCGTGACTGCGTTTAGAGGTTGAAGATCGTGGACTATTCTCAGCAACTTTCTGTCCTTCTTTACTATGCAGAACCACCTGGATCAATACGACGAGTTTGATGGTTCGTAAACACCGGACATGGTTTTGTCTTTGATGATTGCGACGACCCTGTCGAATATTCCCAGTGGGATAGGAATATTCTTCAGTACCCATGGAATATGTTCGATCGTTGGGATAAGGACTGGGGCAAAGTAGTCATAGTTGAGTGCGCCCTTTTCTGTTTCGTCCCACGTGAACGCCATTTCCTGCGTACGGATGACCCACCACGCAAGATCCTTTTCTTCAGGGAGTAGGAATCTGGCCGGGTCTATGTTCATTTCGTCGTATCGTTCCTGGGTGAGTCTTTTCCCAGGTGAGAATGGTGGCGGATGGGTCGGCAGTTCCGGAAGGTCCTTTAGAGGATTGGGGTGTTGTGTCCTGGTGATTCGATATTCTTTGGGGAGTGTGGTTGGAACCGGCTTTATACGATCGGCGACCTTTTTGTACTTGTAGAATGGCTGAGTCGTTCGGCGGGTCTGATTTTTTCGAGGAAGTAGAGATTCGTTGTCATATGGGTGATTAATGGAGAATAGTCCTGTTCCGCTGTTCGTTTGGATTTTGTTGTTTTTTGTATTTTGTTTTGATTTTACGCCTCCCTTTTCCGTGATGGTGATTTCAATAGACTGCCTGTCAAAAGAAATATGTACTGTGTCTGACTCCGGGATATTCGTGGTATAGCATGGTTGCGTCTCTGGTTCGTCTCGTCGATATTGTACCGATTCATCGACTATCAAAAATCCTCGTTCTCAGCTGGTTGCTTTTGGCGTGTTCGTTCTCGAGTTGGAATTGATACATCTTCTTCCGTTACCGGGTGGATTAGTTCTAGTACCTGGTCGTCGATGTCTATATCCACCAACCAAGCCTTGCAGTGTGCGAGGAACGGTCGGCCGAGTAGGATGTCGAACGGTGCCGGGTGTACGACTTGTGCTTGTACAAGTACCGAGAATCCTCTGAGTCCTATCCTGAGTCGCGGTATTAGTCCGAGCGACTGGGTCCTAGACGCATCTGCTGTTTCGATAGTGATTTGTTCATTGTTCAGAGTTGGCGATCCTAGATGTTTCCACACGTCCCGCGAGAGTCCGATAAACGAAGCTCCAGTGTCGAGTAGTCCTTCTACCTCGACCTTTCCGTCCAGCCATACATCGACGACTCGAATTGGTACGGTTGCTGGTGCGACTGGTTCCTTTTCCGTTGTCTCGTCCGGCGATCCCTGCCTGGGTCCTACTGAGTACATGGCCGTGCCTTCATCTTCAAGATTTATTGGACTTTGCTTTGCTGTCATCATATCCTTGCACTTTCGCCTGACTTCCGGCGAGGTTGCCAACAATTCTCGACCTGATATTGACACCGTGGAATCCAAGAATCGGCGAAACACTGCATCAACCATTGTGGGGTCGTTAGCTGGTGTGCTGTATTTGAACTGAGGCCTCTGTATGTCTACCGTTGGGTTTGGATGTCCAGGCTTTGGTTCCGTCCTTTCTCGTGGTGGTGCTACATGGACTTGCATAGGCTCGCTCGGTGGTAGATGGTCTGGTATTGTTTCTTCGATTGTTCTGGGCTCGACCGATTCTTTCTCCTTTCCTTGGTCTGTTTCAGTTTCCGGTACGCCCGAGTCCGTAGCTGGTTCGCATCCCTCTCGTTCTTTCATTGGTTTCATTGTACGCTTAGGTGAAGGAGGGTTGACTTTTCCTATATTTGCCAGTCTCGCAGATCGTCTCTGCTGGCTGTGAGAATTTGCCGTATTGTCGAACCTTCCTTCCTTCCTTCCCCTACATATTCGTCCTGGATTTCTTTGATATGGGCTTCCTCCTTACATGGCTGGGTCGGCGTATACATACTTGGTCCTGATATGGCGGGATAGTACGTATCGAACAAGTTTGCAGTCTGATGTGGTGGTGGATCTCGTAGCGCCATCATATCGACAGGAAGAGTCGTACCTGGAGGGACTTCATTCGGGTGGTCTCGGTAGTACAAGTTCATTCGATCCAGTAGAGAGGAGCCTTGAGGTCCCAGAGGTAGTCGTGTTCCTCCTGGCATCACAACGAATCCTTGTGCATCCAAGGCCAATAGTCGCCGGTTCAGCAATGTGTCTCTGATCGTACAGTCCCTGAATAGGTGTGCGGTGCTGTGGCACATGGCACACGTTCGGGGTCCTGTATTCCTTACCTGCATATTTCTGACTGGAGGTGGGCCTCTCGGTGGTGCCCTGTACTCCTCTCGTGGTCGTCCGTAATTGTCGGGTTGCTGGTACTCCCGTGGTTCATTAGGGGCATACGGCCGATCTCGAGTGTATCGATCCTCGTAGTCCCGTCTTCGGTACTCCTCCTTCCTTTCGCCTCGGAGATCTCTTACTTCAGCTTGTAAGTCCGATACCATACGTGTGAGCAGGCTCAGTTCTGAGTCCTCTCGTTTGATGGGGTTTGGTGCATATGGTCCAGATGCTGCGGTGACGTGTTGCTGAGTAAAGTATGGAGGTGCTGCGGGTATCCCGAATGTTCCATACTGCGGTACTGTGTAGCCTTGCTGCTCACTGGGGCCAGTTACTAGGACTCCTCCTGCTATGAGTCGGTCGAGTTCATTGTATAGTACCGGTATATCCCAAGGGACGCCAGCTGGGTGTCGAAAGTCAACCAACCAAAGCTGTTGTTCGAGATGCTGATTGGTGAGCTGATTCAGGCCTTCTCGATAGAACCATTTTTGGTCTAACTCCGAAATGACTCCTTCTTGAACCAGGTATGATGTAATACGCATAAAGCTTCGATGGTATTCTCCCAGGGCAGCCGTGCTCATTAAAACCTTGTTGGAATTCTCGGCAACGAAGTTGATTAGATCTCCATAAGTGTATCTTATCGTTGCCACCGGATAGAAGCCTAGGGCGGCTGTTTTGAATGATGCGAAATCGTTTTGTCATGCCTGTGGGAGAGTCGACCATAGTAATTCCTCGCGTACCGGTGCATAGTAACGTGCCCAATTGATTTTCTGTAGGTCGGTGATCCCTGCATTCGATCCTAAGATGTTAACCTCTTCAAAGAATCGCGGAATCCCTTCCGGTTCTACATCGGCGTTCATTTCTGGTGCTCGTTTGTCGTGTCTGTTCGGCATTGTCGCTCCTGGAACCAGAGGATTTGGTCTGGTGATCGGGAGATTTCTGGACTCGGCGAGGTCTGGAAGAGGATTGGCGACGTTGGGTATGGGTTGTGTCGGTGGTGCCATTGGTGGGGCTTGTGAAGGTCCTTGGCTCGATCCTTGTGCGGTAGAATTAGCCATGACTGCTCTGACTATTGGTGGCGCCACGATATGGAGAGTTGGCGGAGCCGGTGTGGGTACGCGTGAGGGTGGAGTCGGCTGTTCCGGAGTCAAAGGGCAAGTTTCCGGGTATGGGTCCATGATCCTTGATATCGCAACAGGCACCGTTCCTTCTGGAGTTGGTGGCGGTGCTGGTGGAGGTAGGTCTTCCTCCGATGTCTCGGACCAAGTTTGTGGTGATCCTGGGGTTGGTCGTCCTTCTTGGTCAGGGGTAGGATTCTCAGGTTCTGAGTCTCGTTTTGTTGGTCCTTCTATTGGTCCTCCTGTTTGAATCAGAGGTTCGTCGATCTGTCTTCTGATGGCTTGTCTGCCCCAATTAAGTGGTGAACCTGGTTTTGTGGGTGACAACGATCCGAGTGACTGGTTTCGATACGGTGTTGCTGATTCTCGTGGTCCTGGCGATACCAGTCTCCTGACCACTTCTTCGGATCTGGAGCGACTTTGTTCCCTTGTTGGACTCCTGTATCCTTCAAGCCCTGGATTCTTTTCCTCGCTTTCGGGTGTTCCCCTGGGTCATTGTGTCTGCCGACTGAGCGGTGTACTGGCGATGCTGAAATGCGACCTGTTGCCGGTTATGAAGCTTCCTGGGATACGAAGTGATATCGGTGTTTCAATGAGATCAGGTAGGATCCTTCTAGGTTCGACTGGTTGTCCTCGTTCTTGTGTGAGTTCGGGTTCGGTTACTAAGGGTGGCTGTTGTTGCTCGGTATCCTGAAGTGTGTTTTCTGGGTTGGTGATTCCAGATTGGCGAAAGGGTGACGACGACGCTTCTCTGGGAGCGTGTAAGATTCGAGGGGTGGCTGTGGTCTGTGGACGTCCTCTTGGTCTTCCTCGGCCTCGTCCTCTGGGTGGTGGTGGTGGGTTGCTCGGTTCTTCTTGGACCTTTGCCTGTATGTGTGTAGAGCACCGAGGAGCTTCAGACGTCGACCTGATACTTAGGCGAGGCACCTTGTCCCCCTCGCGGTGGGCTCCAATGTGTAGGGGTGCAGACTCTTCCAATCCGAAGGGCGATCCGGGCTAGCGCTCGTGTTTGACCCAAGGGGGACTGCGGTGACTCAGTATACTGAGAGGGACAACCTAAGTAGAGCGAGGTTCGAGATATGAAGACTTGGCGATACGGATACCTGCGGGATTCCAGTTAGACCAAGACTCGGGCGGGTAAAATCGGCACTTGAGGCAGCGGCCGAGGGCGTTCGGTGATTGGGTGATGGAGTTCTGAGAGTCGGTGTATACTGTTTTCAGAACAAGAGTCGGGCAAGTAGTGCGTAGTAATGCATGTAGTAGATTGCGGTCTAGAGGTGGAGAGGGGACTGTCTGTCTTCTGTACTGTGTGTGTCTGTGTCCGTGTCTCCGTGTCTGTGTGTGTACAAACTACCGTGAATTTATACTAAACTGAAGCAGAGAAAGCGGTGCAGGACTCGGCCGAGTCTGTGTGAACAGATGTGAAGGTGAGTCGGTGATCGGCCTGCGCACATCACGCAGCCGATCATCGTGGAGTGATATTGTAGTGCCCAACCTGCTCTCTCGTCTCCCACCACTGCACAACTGTATCCCACATCCTTGTCCTACTCCCCTAAGTCCTTCCACCTGTGCCCACGAGAGTCGGTTGTCCATGTGCTGATCGAGTTCGTACGACATCCGTCCGTCCGATCGTGTCCATACCAAGAATTAATAATAAAGAGTAGGCCGCCGATTACGAATGAATAAATGGTAATGTTCGGTGGCCGGTAAAGGGAGTCAAAGGAGTAGTGTAAGTGAGGGCGGAAAGACTCGGCTGGCGCGTAGGCGATAGTTAATCGCTACACTACTACACGACCATCCGCGAGCCGCGCCCGATGCACCTGAGCGATACTCGCACTCGCTCGAGCTGTCCTCTCTATCTCTCCAAAGACCTCATCTGGACTCTTTCCACCAAACTCGTCTCGAATGACCCGCTTGACTTCCTTCCAGCCGTTCTGCAGCGCATCATCGAACATGCGTGCGAACTGCTTCTGAAACTCTTCGGGAAGGACTGCGGACTGCATGGCAATAGCCTGTCCAATCTTGAGGTAGAGCCCACCATTCGCGCGCAGGAGGTCATAGATGCGCTCGGCATTACGCGCATGCAGGTCGGCGATGGAGTCAGCGAACAGCGGGTGGGCTTGGAAGTTGATCTTGTAGTCTGTCACGACAATTGCACCTGTCACGAACGTCCTGAGAGTATGTGCAAGAGACAATGCGTTTAGTTTGTTGTCCACAGCGTAAATGACCCCTGCACCAAGAATGAAATAAGCCGGTTTCCTGAGGCGCGAAGATCTCGTCGGCGAACGGGAAACGGAAGACGTAGAAAGTCTCGATGTTGCTCTAAACATTGGTAAACATCTCGAGACCAGCAGCAGGGTCATCGAAGATTGACAAAGTGAGTGCAGCGATACCGATTCATTAAGCTGGAGTTAAACCCAAAGCAAAGAATCAATCTTCTGAGGATCGCAGGTAGTGTCAATCACAGGACTCGCTACGCAACATGTGACTTGCTTATGCAAGGTCTTATACATTGATTTAAGGATGTATACTCGCTTTCGATCCACCTTTTCTCAAAAAATCTCACATGTACACCGTGAGGTATGAATCGTCAATATTTCAAATAGCTTACTCAAAGTCTCAAGTGCATAGTCATCTTCCATATGGGAACTGTGCGTTGTAAAAAAGTTCTGTCGATCTGTCGATCTGTTGATCCTTCCAAAGTAGCAATTACAGTCCCGGACCGGTCCTTGCACCAGCACATTTTCATCTCCCTTTTTCTCATTATTTACAAACTTTTATTCCAAAAAAAAAAATACCGCATGAAAGTAACTTCTGTTGAGACTAAGTATGCCAATTTTTGAGCAAAAATATTGAAGGAAAAAATTGCCACGAAAGATTTATGTTCCAAGGCCAAAATGAGTTGGCACCGGTCCTTGCACCACATTATCCCCACGCTCGTGATCTGAAATAAGATGAAGGGATCACGTGACCTTCCAAAATGCGACTCAAAGGCCTAGGGAGCTTGTTGAATTTTTCTACAACTCAATTTCATATAAAATTGCATCAAATTTTGCACAGGTGATCTACTACTACATAGTAAGTTTAAAAATTTATTTTCTTAGCTTAAATATAGTTTGTTGTGTGGAAACAAAAAGGCAAACATTTTTGAAACAAGTGCAGATCGGCACTTTCCTTATTGACCTTGGGCCATAACTTGATGAATTCTTAGTCTTTTAACAGTATTTTTTTTCTGGCATAACTTTTAGTCAATAAGAACCTAACTATGTGTTATTCAGAGCCCAGGAAATTGTTGAAGCTGTGTTACAGGCAGGGTGGTGCAAGGAGTGGGGGTGGTGCAAGGACCGGTCCGGGACTGTACAGCCTTTTTCATAAGTCCTGCGACATGTGCATGTCACGTGAAGTGAGCCGCGTCAGAGCCAAAGTGTCGAAAAATTAGAATGAATGCCTATTTTCTCTGTGAATTCTGCACAGTACCTGCTCATTAAGTACTCAAAAAAAAGGCACGATTCTCAGAAGAAGAAATATGTAAAATAGGGAGCAATAAATTGACTGTGTAGGTGGGTGGAGATCAAACAAGTGCAGCTGGTCTGTTCTCTCACCCATTTCCACTGAGATTCAAAAATTATGGCTCCCCTACATCTACCTATAAAATTCTTTCCTGTGTCTGTAAATTAAGTATATGACTATATCAACATCTCCTGAAAATTTGAAGCCAATCCATTCAGTATTCATGGTGCAGCAGCAAGATTTGTGTTCCACTTCAAGCTCTTTCCACCCTCCTTTTCTCATAACAGGTCTTGCAGAGTAGAACACAAATCTTGCTGCTGCACCATGAATACTGAATGGATTGGCTTCAAATTTTCAGGAGATGTTGATATAGTTATCTTAATATACAAACGCAACCCCCTACTTTCAACACAGCCACAAGCTGACTAAATTCGGACTTTCAATGTTTTTGATGCTTCCTTTTTCCTTCTTTAGTTGTCACCCACATGCTCCTGCTCCGGCCAGCTCCGAAACTTTTGATGGCTCAAAGCGGCAACATGCAGATCATCACATGATGTCTGCACATGGGCACACATCCGTGAGCAGACTGGTCTGTAGCCTCAATCAACCCATTTCCCATATGAAAAAAAATTGTAAAAATATGAAAAAAATCGCAAAAATCAGGGAAAACCATTATAATTAAATCATGCTCTTCTCTCAAAAATTTGATGACTACAAGTGGTAATTCCAAAGCAGCAGCATGCAAATCATCTTCAATCAATTTTATACTCTGAGCTCAAACAACTCATTCCTCACATGAAAAAGTTAGGAAAAATGCAGAAAAAAATAAGTCAATTAGACAAATATTCTTCTATCTTCTTCATGTGTATTATAAAATAAATTTCAGTAGAAAATCAACCAATTGGAGTCCATTGAGAATTACTCTCAGAATATGTAAATCATTGGCCTGGCTCATGCTAGAGTATACATAGCACAACTCAGTATAAGTGCATATAAGCTTTGAATGAGTTGGGCAGTAAAGAGAATGTGAAAAGGGCATGAACTGAACATAATGTGCCAGACTCCAAAGGTCTGGAGACTGCCACTGAGTCTCAGACTTGGATTCCTCATAATTGTGATACAGCTACATGGTTGTGTTTCAGAGTTTGTGTCTTGGAATGTTGGACACTCAATACATCAGAGTCAAGTCATGATGTATAGGAAGTCAGCAACATGTTAGAAGTAGTGAGAATACTCTAGCAGGCCTACACCTATAGCCTTTTATGAATATAATATAAGGTGTCCTAACATGCTATCTATATTGCATAAAGAATATCTTTTCTATTTTAAATGAAGACATGAGAAGCAGGTATTATGCACTATGTCTCTCCATTGAAGGAGACTTATTCTATCTTCAAGTTCTCAGCAACCAATATTGTACTTAGTGAGGTTTTGTTGTAAACAAAATGTCATACAATAAAAATTCAGATTGCTTTCAAGCATGTGTATGTGAGTTATATCATGTGAACTAAGATGAAGAATTGTTCTAAGAGCTTAGACTGATGGCCAGCAAGGAACTTTGAATAGGTATAGCTTTTAGAGTGAGAAATTGCATTAATTAAATCTGAAGAACAAAAAAACTCAGATTAAGCAATGCCTAAAAAACTCGGATTGATGGCCAGTGGAGTTCCCAGCGAAGCCGGGAACTCCAGGGCTGGTATACTTAATTAACAGACACAGGAAAGAATTTTACAGGTAGATGTAGGGGAGCCATAATTTTTGAATCTCAGTGGAAATGGGTGAGTGTTAGGGTCGGGCGAATATTCCAATTCTTTAACCACGAAGGTGTTGCCTTCCAGACTGTATGGTCCTCTGAGTGGTGTGTTACCGAGATGACTTTACTTATCTTCGACCGATCCCATAACCAGCTTCTCCTTCGCTGCCCTTATCAGGTGGACCCTGAGGTTGGTATTGAAAGCACTTAGTTACAGCAGATAGGGGAGGTAATGCCCTAGCGGGTCGAGAGACGTTCAGTTATGCTGCAATGTTGTCTAGGAGGCAAACTGCAAGGCTTGGCGTAGCCGAGATGCACTCAACCAGACTTGGTTCTGTGGAAAATGAGAGGAACCTTCTAAGTGTGGCATAGCCAAGGGTCTACTCAATCAAAGTCAATCCTTATTCAACTTGGGACAAATCCTCAACCCAGTATGGGGCGGACTCGTTATTCAACCAAGGAGGATATTACACAGTGGTAGTTTATAGATGTAGAGGTAGGGGTAAGAAGTAGCAGTGTTCTGTAACCTTTTGAAAACCTTGAAATTAAAGTGATAGAGAATGGGGATCTGGGGTGCTAGTTACTCGGCCTTATATAGCCTACTGAATTTCTAATTTCTTTACGTTCTGTCCAACCAGATGCCCTTCCGTTTCCTTCCTATGTTTCAGGTGGCCGCAGCACTTGGCTGCTGCGGTGGGGATGTATGCACATGTACTCCATCCAATGGTTTTCTTGCATTCTGCAATTTAGACTGCGGTGTGAGTCACATGATGTCATGACCCGCGCGCTCGGGTGAGTACATCACTGATTTGGTAGTCGGGCTCCCACATTCTCCACATGCTTCGGTTTAATTAACTTCCTGCTTCTTCCGTGTGCTTCTATATCGGGGCTTTACTTCCCTGCTTCTCGAAGCATCTTCCTCGGTTGTGGCACTGCATAGCCTATCGGGTTGCATTGCTGCGCTCGGGTGTTCATTGCTCCCATTCAAATCCATTGGGGATAACCATGTGGACCCATGGGTTATTCTTGAATCGCCATTCAGTGTCAGATCCATTCGGTGATAGGGCTGCTCCGCCGAGACATGTTTCCATTGTGAACGGTGGGTCATGTACTCCTAAGGCCAGAGTGATCTTGAATGTTCATCTTCCTGACACGTGCTCAAATTCGTATAGCATAATTGTGCCTTGATGCTTTATGTCCCTGAGGTATGCCCAACAGTGCTTGAGTGCTGTCGTTATGTGTATTGGTACATCATTCCCTTGTACTGGGCTCGGGGTAGGTATTCGTATCATCATCTTGCAGTTCCTGCATTCTTCGTGTGGCTCCTTATTGTATTGGATGACTGTATCCCATTTGTAGTTCTCCATGCCACGTTCTTCTTTACTGATATGGACTTTATATGTCTTGGCATCTCGATAGTAGATTGCCTGTCCTGTTTCAAAGTATGGGGATTGGCCTTCCCACTTGTGTGCTCGTAATGTGATGTCCTGGTCCATTAATCCTATTGTCTTCAGGAGTTCCGGGACCTTCTGTGCTACGTTCTGTAGTAGCATGCACTTGGTGCATTGGGGATCAACCTCCATTGGTTGTCCTTTGCTTTCTTGACATTTGTGTGCCATGTCACAAGGTGTGATGGTGTAGTGTGACTGTGACTGACAGATTTTTGCCTGGGCAAGTATCTGTCAAGATCAGGTGACCATGTAATCACGTGTATGGTCGACGATGATCTGCCTTGATCGGCGTTTCCAAATGTGTGAAAATTTCCTTTCAGTGGGAGAACAGACCAGCTGCACTTGTTTGATCTCCACCCACCTACACAGTCAATTTATTGCTCCCTATTTTACATATTTCTTCTCCTGAGAACCATGCCTTTTTTTTGAGTACTTAATGAGCAGGTACTGTGCAGAATTCACAGAGAAAATAGGCATTCATCACTTCAGGTACCCCCTTTTCTAGGAGCTCTTAGTTCTAACTCTGACCAATTGAGTTAGAGCTAAGGGTATCTTTTTTAAAGTGCAATTCCTGAGTCTAGGATTTCCTAGGGCAGGAATTACAGAAATAATTTGCATCTAGTACAAGGTGCCAGGGGGACCTGTTTTAGCAATTCCTAGGTAATTTACAGCTATTTTGTAGCAGAATTTTAGTATTTCTGAGCCAAAATATAGTCCTTTTCTATTAGATTTTGCATAATTCTGCTGCTCATATGTCTGGTCCCTGAGTATAAATGTTGACTGGCATGGAAATACAAGGTATAAGTCTACAATTTAATAGAATTACTGCCTTTAAGATCAAGTTTCAGGGCACATTTGTAGGATTATAATTAAATCTCAAGCTGCTACTTGTAAGACTTCTAATAAAGACTTCTTATGACCAAACTCAGCTCCTAACTGTCAATCTTGAATTTTATACCCAACATTTGAACCTCTCATTTGAGTTCTTCTCTGTACCAGACATGATAACAAGACAAAACATAATGATAATATGCAGTTGTAATAATAGATGGATATATCAGAGACAGTCCTGTACTACAATATGTGAAGTGCATGCTTAAAATGTGTTTGATTTTTCGGAAATTCCTGATTTAATATCTCTGTGAATTCCTATGATTTTATTTCTAGGAATTCCTGTAGATATTGTCTACAGGAATTCCTATAGATGTTATATGTGAGAATTCCTATAGATATTGTCTACAGGAATTCCTGCAGTTATTATCTGTGGGAATTCCTGAGCTGTTATCAGTAGGAATTCCTATAGATATTATATGTGAGAATTCCTGAGCTGTTATCTGCAGGAATTCCTAAGGATATTATCCACAGGAATTCCTAAGGATATTATCTACAGGAATTCCTAAGGATTACATATCAGGAATTCTTAGCACTCAAGGTTCAAGCTAGGTTAAATATACTTAATCACCAACAGAGGGGAGACAGAAAAGGACTTATATATTGAATGAGGATGTTTGTTTTTGAAAGTGTGATACATCTCATCTAAGTTGAAGTTTAAAGTAGAGGAGAGGAGAGCTTAGAGCAGCAGCAGATTAATAGATGAGAGGCAAAGCCATAGCTAGCACCTAATTCTCATACTCTGTAGACATGTACTTCATATAGGATCACATCAGATACATGTTCACTTGTTGTCTGTCTGCTTGTCTCATTGTCCAGCCATTTAAGCTATAAAAGGCAGCAAAATATTTGGTATTGTGTTATGCACTAAAGATACAGATTTAGCATAGTACATCATTTTGTTTGTTCTAAGTACACGATAATAGGTATACAAGATTGCTGATCTGAGATTTTTTTGATGGTGAAGTAGACAGCAAAAAGCTATTACCATCAGCTATCATAGCAGTATTATCACTTTGCAAGTTCGAGTCCAATCCACCACCAAAATCATTTTCAACCTGCTCTACAGGTTCTAAGAGCTCTCCGTGTTCGACTCCATGTTCCAAATCAGACTCATTGTCTGACTCATCATCATCTTCACCTTGACTGCTTGCAAATGAAAATGATGATCGAACAGGCAGGACTGTATGAAATGTGATGTTTTCTTTGTATCATTTAAACTCTACCATTTCTTCTGTAGTTGGTCCCCATTGAGCACTGTTAGCCAGGCTAGGTGCTGAAATACTTTGTAACTGGCTTTCCCATTCAATACACAGAGCTAGAAGCTCATGTTGTCTAGCACGGAGGGCATATGCCAGACCAGATTGAGTGGCTAAGAAATACATCAATTGACAAGGAAATTTAATTAAAGGAAGAGCTCACGACTTGAATGTAGTGCATCAACAGTAAGTTCCCAGATGCTGTGAAACCATTCCTGGAGAGCAAGCTTCTCTTTGCCAAGACACTGAAGCTCTTCACGACATCTCTTTGCATCTAGATATGAACGAATCCCTTTCCTAACTATTTCATCACCCATCCAACAAGGTACAGCTGCCTCATCAAGGTCAAGCACCCCATCCTCCTGCCAAATATCACTATCTACACCTAGGTCAAACAAACCCATGGTCTCGATGGGAGTTGGGCAGTTTGCACCAGGAGGAGCAGATTTCTGAATTTTATCACATAATGTATTGTATGTCTTTGTGAGCTGACTAATTCCTGGCTCACGTCGCTTCAGTTGTGATTCAATGAGCTCGGATTTCTTATGCTCTAGAGACTGGAGTTTAGAATGCGCAAACAATTCAGATCAATATGAAAGTACTTCACCCCCAGACAATGAATGTTGCGAGTGATAGGGCTGCTCCAAATTTTGCAGTTCAAATTTGCAATATTGAAGTTTTGCATGAAGGCGCGAACATAAGGCTCAAGCATTCATACAATCCTTAATGAATGTTTGGTTCTTTAGAGACAGTAGTTTATCCTGGTCTTCAATGCTGAGGACGCTCATCTTAGCATTTATCTCACCAAGTAGACATGCATGTGAAGACTCCAAAGCTTTTAGGGACTTGTGGACTGCACTAATATCGATATGTTTTTCTTTCTCGAGACTCAGATGTAGTGAATGGATCCTCTGTAAGATCACATCACAGTGGGACCTGAGATCAACAATATCTTCTATTATGTTTCGACCTGCAGATTTCAATTGACCTGTTCATCTATCACTTCTCTATTTGAGGTCTACGATGGAAGGATGGAAGGACTTACATGGAAGTGCCATGGACTGGTGCTCAACTTGCACCTTCCACTCTTTGGTGAGATCTTCTTCTGAGACATCGATCTCCTCTAATTTCTTCTCAGCATCTCGAAGGTGCTCGTAGCAGTCTCGATTTTGTTTGTACAACCATGAGCTGAGCTTGAGGAGATTGTTGGCACTTAGAAATTGAACTTGAGAATCTATGACATGCAGTCTTTGGTAGAACTTGAAGGGCACATTAGTATATGAAATTGAGCATAATAAGTTTTTGACACTTATGCCACTTATGCGCAAAGTTGGAATCAAATGCTTTATTGAACTCCAGAAATGCTTGCATCCTTCACCATCTGTCAAGCCGAAGCCATCACACTTTCGAGGATGATAAACAACCTGACAGGGCCATTGATGGCCGTATGCATGAAAAATGGAGATGGCAAAGATCATATGCTCGGCATATTCAGAGAGAAAACCCCACTTAGCAATGCTTCGATGGAGTTGACAGCCTACATCATACAGGACACCAACAACCGCATCGATAGGTATGTTCTGGAAAAGCATATGAAGCAAAGCGAGAACATAATGCTGTTTCTCACCAGCAGATTGCATGTTGATGAGCCACAGGACACGATCATGCCAACAGAGGAGTGCCATCAATCCAGTATCCAAGAAAACTTTTGTGCTTGCTTTCTGTCGACGATCATCTGCTGCTTTAAATGATGATTTGCATTCATCCAACACTTCATCTGAAACTTTTTAAGACTGCTTCTCCAAGACATTATCATGCTCTATTAGTGATCCATTTCTATCACACTTGGTATGTTCGGGACGAAGGCGAGTGACTTCAACCTCCATGGCCTTTACATCATCCTCAGGCAGAAAGACCGTCTTGGAATGTATGTTCGGCGCACCTCTGTCAGTCCTTCCTCTCTTCTGCTGAAAGCAGGCATCGATACAGACAAAGAAGTCTGTGCTACATTCAATTCATTTAGTATACCAAATTACTGGATAGCAAAACACATACGCTAGCAAAGGGTCATGCTTCCAGCTGGAACCTCCAAAGCAAGCCGGACATCGTTCTTGAAGATAAGATGATGGTATTGGTAGGCTAGTTTCCTCGCTCAATGGAATGACTTCAGCAGCGATACTGATGCGAGCTTGAACTAACTGTCAGTAATAGATTAAAGAAAAAGCTAAAAGCTTCACATACCGTCATCATCAACATCAATTTGCCTATTCTGCTCATCAAAAACAACTGCTATAGACTTTTATTAACCTTATAATGTACACTTCGGAAATGGAATAAGATACCTTCGTTGTCAGAGTTGGTGAGATTTCGATCATGTAATGGCATGTTATTCCTTGGGCAAGGCAAGCTAGGCAACGAATTCAAGTACTTGGAGTTGACCTTGTTGAAGAGTTCATGTTGATTACTGTTCACTCCAGATGTTACGACTGCATCGATATGTGCTTGTGTCGCATTATGCAGAGCACCGAACCACTGCAAACATTTACTGAATCGCTTTCAAAGTGAGTCCTACACAATTAAGTCAGTAACAACACCATGGGACACCATGCTAAGTACGCACAGAAGATTCAATCAAATAGCCACAGTTATGCAGGAGAACTTCCAAAGTACTACTTAAGGCGGTCTGGTTCAGCGGAATACACAGGAATAACTCTAAGCAGAAGTCAAGGACATTCAAATCAACAGCTAACGTAGGAAAGCATGGAGTACAGCCAAAAAAACCTCTGTCTAGCAGCTGGAGTGGTGCCGACCTGCAAGTGCAAGCTTCAATACTCAATCTCTCGAGGCCTACCAACAACTGATTCAGTTTATGACCTCCTATAGGAATGTTCGACTTACCAGCAAAAGAAACACATAAAATATCAAGGGTCATTTGCATTCCTTGACACATACATGTAGAAGGTACTGTTGATGTGACTGGGTGTTGAAGGGACTCTGAATGACACAGAACATCGAGATATGGTACTATGAGGCTTGGTATCACGTCTTCAGACCATTGTTGACGCTGTCTAAGCTGTTTTTGACAGAACCTTGAAAGAGCTGGATCTACAGGTGAACATCTGGAGGTCAGGAAGGCAGGCCTAACATCGAAATCATCAGTCTGGTCAATGATTTTGCCGATATTTTCATAATTGGCAGAAGGCAAAGGCTCCTGTCGAGACGGGCTTGACACATAGGAGGATCAAATCCCAGGGGTTTGCACCAGCGTCCGGCTGTAGGGTAGGTATACAACAGGCTGCTGATTCTGCAGTGCTGCATTCGTACACCGAGAAGACTCAGTAAAGTATTGCGAAGCTGAAAGTCCTGGGACGAGAGTCGAGGATGCTGGATTTTTGATGAGTGCCGCCAACTCTGCACGCTGTTTGGCAGACCGTCCACCCATGGTTCGTAAAAGCAAAGAGTGGCAGTAGGAGAATAAGATGACGCATCCAAACTCCAAACCATGGACACATTCTGTACATACACTACCAAATATATGCTTCAGTGGCTCTTCATTAAGAAGAGAAGAAAAGAAAGCTTACAGATGCGCTAAACAATACTTTGTGGCCGTCATATTCTAAACATGCAGTAAGCCACTGAGTGAGTGAAAACTAAGCACTACACACCAGTATAAAAATTTCCCCTCCATACCTGCTTTCATGGCAATACTCTTCCCCACTCCATCAATTACTCAACTATTGATGGCGAACTCCCTGCTTCAAGCCACATCCTTTCGGCCAAGCGATCATCAAACCATATTCTAAACTGTTTCTTTCTTCACTTTTGTACAAATTGACCTCTGTCTAATATTTACAAAATAAGACTACATATCCATACACCTGCAATGTTTTTATGTGCGTAAAGGGTTCCAATCGAATGAGGAAATGGCAGACAATCATGGATGAGCTGAAGTCAGTCACGTAATGGAAATGAGTCTCACTTTGAGACTGACATACTGCTGACGAGCAGCCTCACACCAAGGGCCCCCATTGGGCAGAACAAACTGGTCAGATTATGAGGAGTTGTCTTCAGAACCCACTGTTGATCTTACTCTCAAAACGTAGATGGAGATGAGAGATCTAAAGTATCAAACAAGTAATCGGCCAGTACCCATGCTATCAGACATAACCAGTGCACTACTTGTTGAAATAAGTGCTGAAGCATACATCACATCGCATCGCCTGGGATCCGCCCAGATGTCTGGTTGAGAATACTGATTTTAAAAAAAACTTATAGAAAATTAGAACTTGTCAATCCACTGTTCTCCTGTGAAACGCACTGTGTTACAGGAAATTGCTATTTTAGGAAGGATCAGCAGATCGACATGGGATCAACAGGATCAACAACGAACCAATTTGCCTACCAGCCAGGATTCGGCCAGGAGGCACCCGCAACAATCTATGACAAAGCCAGGAAGCGAGCACAAGAAGCATATCAAACAGCATGGCCATGCCAAAGTGATAAGATGCACCTACCCAAGTCAATGGAGCTGTGCAACTTCTGCCGGGAGCTGTATCATTACTCATGGGCAGCACATGAGTGAATCTTCCTATGCGTCCTGGAAGCGGTATCAGTACAGAACACAATGCTCATTGCCTCACAGCACAGACTGCTCAGCGAACGACAGCAAGAGCCAGTTATGCAGGGAAGGACAAGTACGGCATACATGCACGAGCTCAAATGGTGGCTAGCAGATGAACAAATGTACGCAGCACTAGCAGGCCTTACGATATGGATCACACAAAGGGAACACCACTGACAATGTGGCTGATGGGCAATTCTCCTCGACTGGCCAATCACTACCCGCCAGACACAACAAGAAGCACATCACGAACTCTGGGAACTCAGAGATGAAATCATCGATGACCTCATCACTACATGGCAAAGGGGCTTTGATGGCTACTTAACAGTAGACCGCCGCGCCACCCAAACCTATTATGGAGTACAACTCAAAGTGGTAATTGGCATCGATGTAGCGCCCAGCAAAGTTGGCTTAACAATGGGATACACCCGGGTCTACAAAGAATGCCTAACGGCAGCAACCAGACTAGTGGACAATAGAAGTGGTGAAGGAAACCCACAACTAGTCCCCGCACCAGGAGGAAGCCAGACAGGCACCACCGAATCTACTGACCAACCAATGGATGACTCATCCCTGGAAAGGGAATAGACGAGATGCTTGGAACCAAGTGGCTATTCATAGCACAGTGACATCACCATGATGCAATACTCCACGACGGTGGGGTAAAGCACAGGAACTTTGGAGCAAGTGATGCAAGTGGCTATTTATAGCACGCAACGATGTCATAGTGGAGTGGAAGGTTCTAAGAATTACTGCAGATCGTGGGAGAAGTGGAGAAGTCATTCCCCGACTAGTTAGAATTAGGTTAGCTGTGGAGCTAAGGTTCAAAGAACCCAAACTCTATAAAGAGGCGAGCAGGAGTGCCCTCTTGATATGTCTTCAATACTAGTTCAGCTTGAGCCCACAGCTTGCTGCTATTACTGTTATTCTCCTGCTAAAGACCAAGTGCTCAACAAGCCAATCACCCTCCATATGACTAGCTCAAGAATGCTTACCTTGAGTCTTTGAGAAGGACGTCCACTAGTTCCGGTACATCGGACAGATTAGTCACCTGTTCTGACACTGGTCCTAACAGTACAAAGGAATGTCTACGACAAGAGAACAAAGGCGCACAAAGCTACGCGTGGTGTTATTCACATCGAACGGGATGCAAGCGTGATGGATGGAAGTTTTTGAGAAAAATTGGGGCCATCGGCTGTATTCGTGACCTCCCCAAAAGCCATCGACATGTTTGAGAACACCAAGTTTCTCATTCACTATCAGGTATTGTGGTACCCAGTTTGCGTTCGGACTCAAGATGACGTTCTTGTTATACTGCATATCTGCCAAAACTTGGGCATCTAGGGCTCGTACTGGGTATACACTCTCATCTGTGTGTGAATACTTTAGAATGCATTTCAGAATCAGCAGCTCACAAACGTACCGAGATCATGCGTCTTTTTCAAAGGTAAGGAATTCTGTTGTTGTCCTTTGCTCCTCAAATGACGCTCATCGCCCCATGAGCCAGGCTCATTGCCCCATGAGCCAGGCTCATTGCCCCGCGAGCCAGGCTCATTGCTCCATGAGCCAAGCTCTCCATCCCACTGGTATGAGCCTTGCTCCTTGCACCCCAAGCCTTGCTCTTTGCCCCCCAAGCCTTGCTCTTTGCCCCCTGAGCCTTGCTCCTTGCCCCACGAGCCAAGCTCCCACTGGCACGAGCCTTGCTCTTCACCCCACGAGCTATTCTCACCATTTGTACCATACCAAGAGTAATCACCTCCACTTGACATCTTGAGATAGGTCTGTCGCAAGTTACGTGGTCGACGAAGGATTGAAATTTGGAGAACTTCGAGAAAGCCTTGATGTAGGATGAATCAGGATTGGACTGAAATGTCTTTGAAAACGTTCGAGCCTTCAGCGCATTCAAACAAGCAACTTTCTATGACACACCTCGCAATTTCAATCTGCCTCTCCGTGGAGAAATCCTTGAAGTGTTGGGCCCTGAAGACGACGACCTTCAGCTCAGCAAATACGAATTGTAGCCGCTGAGATACACAAGATGGTTTGCTACTGCAGACCATCAATGATATGTCCACGAGTATGCACTAGGCTGACTCTTAGGGACTTCGTAATGGTCAGGTGGGTTCTTTGGGCGGTGGTAACGGGTTGATTGATGGTGGGATGCAACTTGAAGTCGACAACAAGAGCAGCAGTGGCAATGATCGACTTCGGACTGAGTCGTCACATGCTGGAGTATGTGGGAACACACGTGCAACTCACGGCAATTGCTCCCAACTAGGCTCAGGCCCCACTGCCACAAGCCTGACTCTCACACCGATGTCTCCCTCCCCCCTATCTCATTCTCTGCAACTGTAGCCCTTTGACCATCCTCAATCTTTTACTTGACCACGACCAAGCACACGCTCAACAGCCAGATTATGAGTAGTAGGTGCGATCATGCTACCTTGCTAGACTGAGCTTGCGAAATGGCACAGACCACCGCTCAGGTTTGGTAAGTAATTGTTTCCTTTTCTTTCTGCATAGTCAATAACTCATGGGCTTTGTTACTTGCGTGAGTGTCTGTGTACCGCTTGAACGACTGACACACCAAGGATCAGTGACACATCGGGGATCAGCGATGTTATCCTCCAGTGGATCATTTTCCCATCCATTGACAACAAGTCGACACGGCCAGATAATGATCACAAAGACTTACATGGATTCGAGAATGAGACACTTGCAAAGCTCCTGGCCCCCACAGAGGTTCAGCCGCTCACTCCGGAGTAAGTACTTTGAGATAATCCTCCAGTGGATCGTTTTCCCATCCATTGATATGAGTCGACAACAGCAGCTGTTGTAGCAAGCCATGATATGGACTTCGTGCATTACCCAACAAGTTTGAGCACTAGAACTCAAGAAAGAGGTCCGTATACTAAAACATATCATATTGCTTTACCGGCTGACCATCAATAGCCAGATCAAGCAAATACTGGGATCTGAGCTTTCTGGGATCAGGACGGGATTTCTTGCTGTCTCGAGCCTTCTTTCACCTCGTCTTTCGACAAGTGCTCCCAGGCTCGATAGCAACCACTGTCATAGTATAGCCAACCCTGCCATCGTCACCAGCCTAGTGCATGCGACAGGTGGGGTGGAGTATGCAGTACCGCAAACTATAGTTAGCGGTGCTGTTTTTTGATAGGGTGAAGGATGTGCATCAAACATACATTGTCATGTCAGGCGAGATATTACAATTGGTTCAAAAAGAGGTGCGTACTATTCTTTCTTCTGTCTTTCTGTGATCTGAGCTTTCTGTGATCAGTATGCTGGCTTCTTCCTCTTGTCCTTGTTTATCTGTTTACTTTACTCATTTGCAGTACTGCAGCGGACATCTTCGTCAGCAAGGGACACTACCTTGCTAGAGCATATGAACCATGGACTAGCCCGCAACAAATTCTAAACAAAGGTATTCCTAACACAAAGCTTAGCCCTGCTGAATTACAACAAATCACTGATCCACCTTGAACAAAAGAAGACGTGCTCATGCCTTCCCTATCACATCATTGCTTATTTATATTACATACTTTCTAGATATCTAGCTTTGTTGCGTGCGGACAGGGCCACGGTAACAAACAAAAAAGGAGTTACCCATGAACTTGATGGCAATCATAGCCAAGTCTTTGCCTTCAAAAACGGTTTGTAGGCCTATAAACACATCTTTACGGCGCCTTCTTCTGCCAACTCAGGTTCCGCTGTCAAAGGCTCAAGGTGTACGAAAATAGGTAATGCAGAGATCCATGGTATGACCGAAGTCACTCCAGGATCACTTGCATATGTTACTGTCCAGGTATTTTATTTGTTTCATGGTTTGCACATATATAATACTGAAAAATGTATTACTACCAGGTCTACTTTGCTCTTAGTGCAAGGCTCCATTTCTCTACGTCGAGTGCTCCAGAAATACCCAAGATGTTTAATGGTATTATTCAATTGTTCAGGTCTGATGTCCCACATGTCAAGAGGTACACTGCTGAGCTATTGATTTGGTGGAATCGGTATGTTCATCTGCATCTATGTGATATTATGGTCCCTTACTAACCCTTACTCAGAATTATCTTTCCAAATACCCAAGCAGCAACCAATCCTCATGACCTAGGTGCCATAGCTGATATTGAAGACTTCTATTGAGACTGGACTGAGGGTGAGGAGGACAATGAAGAAGAAGAGGACAATGTATGAATTTTGATTGAAATTTCTGCTCACATTCAATCTGATACCATCCATCTTGAACAGCTATTTCTATTTTCCCTATTGTCGGTTGCATCAAGAAAATACTGGGATCTGAGCTTTCTGGGATCAGGACGGGATTTTTCGCTGTCTCGAGCCTTTTTTCCCCTCGTCTTTTGACAAGTGCTCCCAGGCTCGATAGCAACCACTGTCATAGTATAGCCAACCCTGCCATCGTTGCCAGCCTAGTGCATGCAATAGGTGGGGTGGAGTATGCAGTACCGCAAACTATAGTTAGTGGTGCTGTTTTTTGATAGGGTGAAGGACGTGCATTGAACATACATCGTCATGTCAGGCGAGATATTACGATTGATTCAAAAAGAGGTGTGTACTATTCTCTCTTCTGTCTTTCTACATGCAGCTTGCTGACATCTCCATACTTTGCGGTAGCTTTATTGGTTGACACCGGCCGACGGAGCTGCGAGCAAAATCACGGGCATTATATCTCGGTAGCGTGGCTGGCCAGGGACTTGCCGGTCACATATGTCAAGGAATCATTGTTTGGAACCCTCGGGTGGGCACATTGCAGATCTATCGGCTGCATAATAGGAATGGAATGATTAGGCAGTTGCGCACTGTAGAGATAAATGCACCCTTATCTGGTCCCAAAGCATTCTCCGTGTCCCTTTCCCTCACTCATTCTGCACTGTCCAAAAAAATGTCGTACAGTTGTAGTGGTCCTGGGTGCCCACATACGTCCATGGGAATGAATGGCCTCGGTCATCATGAAGCTGCTTGTCTTTATGTTCAGGCTGAAGCGAAGCAAGTATTGCTTGATACGAAGGAGATATGAAAGAAAGCCAAGAAGGTGAAGCTCTCGCATGGAGTACATGTTGTCTTGCTTCTCTTCACTTAAGTCTAGATTACTCAATTTTTTTAAAAATGTAGTCGGCCTCCTTTGCTGAGACTTATGACGATGTAGAGTTCTGACGAGCGGCCAACCACTGCAGATCCCTCTAGAGGCCATCCGTCACATGTTCCAACAAGTATTGACGCGTACTGGACTCAGAATGGTTTGCCCATCACATACCGGACACAGGATGATTTGCCCAACATCACATCAGCGGATCACTAGGAAGATCCCCCTGGCAATTCGGGACATACCAGAAAGCTTATGTCATCAGAGTCAGTTGGGATGCGTACCGGAGATCTGCCTGATGATGGGTGACGACTCACCGATTGGAGGATCTCAGTTCTGGTGGAGCTGTGATATGACCGGATGATGGACCAATGCAAATGGGGAAGTTGTCGCATGGACAGGTTTTCTTTTGATTTTCTATGTTTCTCTTACATTCCGAATGTTTTCTCTCTGACACTCTATGTTTCACCCAGTATGCACATTATACTCACTTTGGAATAATTTTCCTGTAGATAGATCTCTTGCACCTTGTATTTAGGGACTTCCCTGTCATAGGTAGCAAGGGAGGAAATACTACCACAGAGTTCCCCTCAGATAGGGCAGCTTCCATGCGTGCAGCCAGTCTCTGCAACAGTTAGTTTCATGGCAACCTCATCTTCAGTCTCATCTCTTGTCTCATTCTCTTTCTCATCTCTGCTATTGCTATTGTCTTGTACCGGAGTTGATATCCCACTTGTTCCAGCTCTGCACCGACACTCACTTCAGGTCCGGAGCACTTTACAGTATTGACACGTACTGACACATACCGACACATACTGACACATACTGACGCGTACCGACGTGTACCGGGTTTTTCCCATGCTCATACCGAGCATATATTTACTGCAAAACTCAATGGAAACACGTCCCCAAATGAACTACCGATCCTAAACAACCCATACACAGGATCTACAATGATACGGGTGCGGCGCCCGACTTTGGCCCTGACCTCAATCCCGCTGAAAGTGCACCCAGCCATCCTCTTGCTGTGCCTGACCCACCGACTCTATTGGCAGCCAGCCACGTTGTACGCTGACATGTACTTCCTGCCCATTATTGGGATGCATTACCTGATGTTCCTACCAGTGCAGCCGTGATTCAAGCAAACTCTAGCATGGAAGAAACAGCAGCCAATTCAGGAGACCCAGAGGCTGTGGATGATACTCCTTCCCACCTATTCCGATCTGAAGGCAACAAGTTTGGATTGTGTAAGGTCTTCAGACATATCTCTTGCCTGGAAGCCCCCACTGTAGGAAACGTGTATGATAGGGAGCCCTCGCCTGCGGATCGAGGTGCACAAGGAAATCCGTTTGCCCCGCATCCGAATTTATCCTCATTTCTTTTCAACCAATGGTTTTGGTCGGGGTCCCTTACTAAAACACTTGAGGATGCAGAACAGCTTCAAGCTCTAATAGGCTCGGATGACTTCATCGCGAAAGACATTCTCGAAATGAATATACAGAAGGTCACCAAGCAGCTTCAAAACAGCTCTCTAGATGAGTTTTTTGACCCCGTGATGGCTGGATGCAAAGTGGTCTGAAGATACGTGTGCCACTTGGACACTTGCATCCTGAAGCACCGAGTTGCCTTGATTTCGAAATTAATGAGTTCCTTCATCGACCGTTGGTTGCTATCATTCAGTTCATGTTCGAGAGTGAAGAGAAGAGCGCAGGTTTTTGTTACGAGCCTTACGAGCTTAGGATTCAGTCACCGCATGGAGGTGAGGAGCAGACAGTCCATGGGGAATTATATTGGTTGAAGAAGTTTCATGACACACATGAGGAAGTGCAATGTCTCCCCCAGGACTCTGGCGACGATCTTCCAAGAGCCGTCGTTGCAATGCAGCTATGGTCAGATGGAATGTTGGCCGCAAAGTTTGGCAGCACAAAACTCTGGCCTGCGTATCTCCAGTTTGGCAACCAGTCGAAGTACGAGCGAAGAAAGTCTGGAGCATGTCATCATATTGCTCATATACCTTCCGTAAGCGAGTTGTCTCTTGAAGATTGGACTTTTCATCTCATTATTTTGTTTGTAGCTTCCGGGTGATTTCAATGACTTCGTTCAACATCATGCACAGGGAAATCCGGCATTGAACGCACTTCAGACACATTGCCGGCGAGAAGTAATGCACAGTGTATGGAAAACTATGCTGGATGACGAATTTCTTCATGCGTGGAAACACAGCATGGTTGTCCGCTGCGGTGATGGGGTGACACGACATTTGTATCCTTGCATCTTCACTTACTCTGTGGATTACCCTGAAAAGTACATATCGTTCGATTCATACGGATGACAAACTAAGTATTCTTGCAGAGTTCTGCTTGCGACAATGAAGCACTTAGGAAAGTGCCCGTGCCCCCGTTGTCTCATGGAGAGTGGTGCAATATCGTCTTTGGGTAAACACGCAGACTCTTGAACCCGAATCAAGCGTGCTCGAGTTGACAATACATGGCGCCGTTGTAAAGTAGAAGTCGCTTGGGACATCATCTATAATAAACGTCGGCATGTTGCAAATGCAAGTGTCGGTCGGCTTTTAGATGCGCAATTGCTCATGCCTGTTGAAGTGAGTTCGCTCAGTTCAATATGGAGGTCTTACAGACTCTGACGCGTTTCTAGAATGCTTTTTCTGCAAGGTTGGGTCCCCTCGGTTTTGATTACCATTCCATGCTCATGGTTGATGTCATGCACGAGTGGGAGGTCGGCGTATGGTGGCAGATCTTCACTCATCTTGTTCGCATTCTTGATACTTTCACATATGCTCGATTGAACAAGGTGCATGAGCTAGACAGAAGGTTAGTGCTTGTTGATGAAATGTTAAATGGAAGGCTCTTCTCATGACTCAGTAGGGTCCGATGTATACCTCCTTTTTCAGATGCAATACGAACATACAAAGGAAACATATCAGAGATGAAACAAATGACCGCATACAGCTTCAAAGACCTTTTACAGGTGAGCAAGCAAAGGCAGAAACAAAAACAGTAGCTTAACATCTCCCCGCATAGTGTGCATTACCAGTGTTTGAGGGACTTCTACCAGAACCTCATGAGTCCATCGTTCGTGAACTCCTATATCATGCAGCAACCGTCCATGCACTTGCAAAGCTCCATATGCACACTGATGCTACAGTTGCAGCATTGGACAGTGAAACGAAGTGATTCGGTACTGCGCTGCAAAGCTTCAATGACAAGACATGTTCTGCCTTCATGACCAATGAACTTCCATCAGAATCCCAGAAGCGACTGCGCAGATTGCACCGCAAGACGACGGGAGGTGATACCAATACCGCAGACTTGATATGTCCCACAGTGAAGAAGTCCTTCAATATAAATACGTCCAAGATCCATGCCCTTGGGGACTACGCACATCACGTTCTCATGTTTGGGATGACTGACTCGTATAGCACTTCCATTGTCAGACACTTCTCTTCATTTTCTAGACCCAACATTTACTCACTTCGCAACGTCAGGGTGAAACTGAGCACAAACAGTCGAGACAAAATTACTTAAGAACGAACCACGTGAACTTTGTTTGACAAGTGACAGAAATTCAACGCATCCAGTCTAATCTTGCTCACATGGCGGAAAAGTTCAACAAGTCTGCACCCAAAATTCCACTGGACACCATCGATGACAGTTTAGATGACGATAATGTGCGCTACTGCATAGCAGTGAGGGGAATGACGGATACCATTAGATCATGGTTGTGTCAGAATGATTACGATCCCACATTGATTGTAAGATTGCTGTTTTTCAGAATAACATATGACTGACATTTGCTCAGGATTTTGAAGAATTATTATTAAGTCACATTTTTGCTCGGTTGAAGAACTTTGATTGTGATGATGGTGAACTTCAGTTCTCGACTGTTGATTGAGAGGACGTCATCATTAAAGACGATAAGATGTATGAGCACAAACGTCTACGCATCAACTACACGACATATGATATGCAGCGGGAACATGATTCTATTAATCCTACCTCCATTACTTCGGATGTCATGCTTCTATTGAGGGACTCAGATGCTGTCTCAAAGTCTATATCGCCGTTCTGGTACGCTTGAGTGATTGGGATATATCATGTCAATGCGTGGCTCAGGAGCAATGGAGACACGGCACCGAGTCGTTTGGATTTCCTGTGGGTTCGTTGGTTCGGCCGAGCCATGGAAGATAGGTTTGGTGATGATGCCTGTTGATTGGAATGCGTAAGATTCATTACAAGGGAAGACGAGTCCCTGCCATTCAGTTTTGTAGATCCAGCTGCCGTCGTTTGCACTGCCCATTTAATTCCCACATTCCATTACAGACACACAGATGCGCTCCTGTCTCCATCTTATCTAGCTCGAATCAAAGAACCAAACAATATTATAACAGACTGGGAATCGTTCTATGTGAATAAGTAGGTCACAATTGCCTTATCTCCCATTGGACTGAAACTGATAGATGTACAGATTTGCTGACCGTGATTTATTCATGCATCACCGAGGCGGTAGAGTAGGCCACACCACAGCACACAATGCTGAGAACGCGAACCACATACCAGCAGACTTGTATAGCAAGCTTGGTGTACACTGCTCTGATGAAGAAGATGACGAGATGGACGTTGAACCTGCAGAAGAAGTTGAGACTTTGCTCAAGTGCATTCAAAGCGAAGTGGGAGATGACAGACACGATAGTGAAGGTGGAGATGAGGAAATGGAAGACTCTGAGTCTGAAGGATCGGTACTGGACAATGAATCTGCCGATGAGGAGATGCCAGTCCAAAATTAATCGGGCACTCTGTCTCCTTGAGTAGTCTGAGGTGCCGTCATGATTGGCAGATGAAGGAAGGTGTGGATTATACTCTTGATGAGAGCCATTGTGATGAGTTGGCATCTGTGACACCAGAAGAAGGTGAGCAGAGCAGCTGTTGTTTCGTGAGATTCAGGGAAGCAATGACATGGCAAGGCCTGCGCCAACGGGACTGGGTGCGCAAGCCTGAGGAGACTGAACCTGCATGGGCTAGCTGCGTGCAGAGATCGCAGCCGGTGAGATGACAGATGCATAAGCCAATGACGGATGGCTGGAGCCGATGGAGTAGTACTCAGAATGAGAATCGTAACTTGAATAGTCTGAGGTGCCATTATGATTGGCAGATGAAGGAGGGTGTGGATTATACTCTTTGAGCGAGATGTTGCCTGAGCTGCTTTGTGATAGTCTGAGGGAATGTCTGACGGCTGTCAGATGGCTGATGCCTGTGCAAATTTACCAATGAGTTCAAATGAATACTTCAAGGAGGCTTGATTGTAGAAAGACTTCGAGCAGGCAGTCATCATTTCATATGCTGAGGCAGACTCTGAGCTGACGGTGAAGAGTAGTTTTGGAATGTAGGAAGTTGAATGCATCTGGCTGCTTGATGATGAGCGATTGCAGCAGGTAAGGGTTGAAGCCTGCAAGAGATGAGTCGAGTTCGGACTTGAAGAGATCGGGGTGAGGTGCGAGGATGTCAGATGGGCTCGTGAAAGATGAAAAGTCGATTCGCTAGGACTCCGACAATAAGCTAACAATTGGAGTCGAAGGTTCCTTTGTTGTACAAGATCGTAAACTACTTTTCAAGTTCACGCCACGCCCCCACCTTGCCAACTCGTCAATGTACTTCTCGAGTGACAATGATGCTGCACCCCCATCTTGCCAACTCGTCAACGTACTTCTTGAGTGACAACGATGAGAATCCTCTCATTATCTATAGTCGCATTTCAGTCGAATGGTGGACAATTTTGTGACAGTCGGACGCACCATTTGAAACTTGATTCTCATTTTCTTTCCTCCAGGATTTCCCTTTTTTTCGATTCGAGGCAGCGGTACCTGTGCAAGTATGTGGATGGTGAGAACTGTTGTACAGATGCAAGGGCAAGCTTGAATACTGACTATACAATTTTGATCAGCTGGCCACGCATGATCGGGCTTCATGTCCGCCTTCTTCTGTACTTGTGTTGGTAAGGTGATCTTGCCCATGTGTAAATCGAGCGTAGCTAAGAAATGACAGATGTACGGGCCCTTGAATGACGGTGAGCTCAAGCTGAGGCATGCCCAGAACTGTATGCTTGATTTGGTGAGCATGCTATGCACGCTTCTTAACTTAAGAAGCTCAAAACTAACTTTTTAGCATTTCAATGAGTTCTCGGTATGCCGACAACTCCGTAATATTCTCCAGATACCAGCTGAATCATTTCTGTGTCTTACGACACATGCTGTCAGTTCTTTGAAGGCAAACACGATGTCGTTCTCTTTGCGATTGACTGTTCAGAGTCAATGCAAGCGCTTTATGATGACCCAAACAAAGAAGGCGCACAGACCTCCCACCTACTTGCTGCACTCGAGGCTGATATGCAAATTCAGAAGCGGAAGGTTGTCGGGCCAAATGACACTGCTGGGATTTTACTTTTCAATACCGTGAGAAGCTCTCAAACTCCCACATATACCACACTGTACTGAGCATCTCAAAGTCTCACAAGAAAGAAAATACAGTGCACAGAGCTACAGAGTACAAAGAATAGGACATTTGTATATGAGCCTGTAGGACAGATTGATTCCCCAAAGATTCAAAATCTTATCCAGCTCCTTTACAGTGTGTTATACTTCGACTCACAGTTGTATGTTAAGCGATTGCTGATCCATTCCTCTCAAATGTATCTAGAGGCAAAGGATAACCATAAGTGGCTTCGTTACGAGTATCCACCATCAGAGAATCGTGTCCCCATGGGTGATGTCTTTACGAGCTGTAACTGGGCCTTACAAGACGGGTAAGTGTTGCCTATCTGTATAGGCTCGTTTGCGTAAAACAACTTTTTTCTACCAGAGCTCCAAAATCTGGCATCAAGCGTCTTTTCCTCATTACTGACAAAGACGACCCTCATCCCGGCGCAAAGAATGCTCAACTTGTCACGTCTGCTCAAACGACACTTTTGGTAGCACTTGAGTTAGCATTGCATTTGTTTGACACCATGAACACTTTGCTTAGGACTTGACTCAAGCGGGTGTCTCCATTGAACTGTTCTTCATCAGCATGGAGGAGAGGCCATTCGACCCTACCAAGTTCTATTCGGTGTGGCTTTCTTCCTTCTCTCTTCAAGTTCTGGCATTCTCACTGAAACGCGTGAGATCATAACGCGATATAGCCAAGAGGGGATATCTCGCCGTGGTTGTGTTTTCCAGTGAAAGTTGCACAGCTGCTGATCTCCCCCGCCCAGCCTTATAAACTGGTTAGGTGTTACTATGCTCCTTTCTGTATTCGAACACTCACCGCGATGTCTCCCCCTCATGGAATGCTTGCCCCTCAGTACCCGATGTCTCTCCCTCACAGAATGCTCGCCCCTCAGTACCTGATGTGTTAGGCGGGAGCCCGGGAGATGACTCGGACTGGGCAGGCCTCGGCTGACTGTCGTCTGGGACGTGCTATACTCGAGCGTAGACTCGGGACACGCTTACTCAGGCTAGGTCGTCGCGGAGGTAAGAGGATTAATACAAGTCTAAACTAATACAAGGGGGACGAGTCTCACCTAGGTCGTCGCGGAGGTAAGAGGAAAAGCAGAACAAGGAGTTCATGCGATTCCTGAGACCTTATATAGCGATGACCGTGAGACTATATTACCTAACGAGTGGGAATGGAACGAATGAAAGCAGTGTGGGAATGATTGTGTAAGATGGGTAAATATAATGAAAAGGACGAATATAATAAAGGAAATGGTAAAAGGGAAAATAAAGGGAAAGGTGAAAGTTCAGGTTCTAACATTACCCCCCCTTCAAGGTTGGGCGTCCCGACCAACCATGATCGCGGTCGTCAGGCTCGGTGTCGATGAAGAGCGGACGGAGTCGTTGACGAGGGATGTCGAGTTTTCGAGGTGCACCGGGATGTTTGAGGTAGAATTCAGCGATCGCCTCCTTCGCGTTCTCGCCGAAGTCCGTCTCAGGCTGCCAAGTAGGTTCATTGTAGCCTACCCACTTGGCAAGGTACTGTAGTTTCCCTCGGTGCAGACGCGAGTCTAGAACCTCTTCAATCTCGTACTCCTCCTCGTTGTCTATGATGTCAGGTGGCGGCGGTGCTGGTTGTCTTTGGTTTTCGAAGGACGGTTCGACGGCGGGCTTTAGCAGTGCTTCGTTGAAGACCGGGTGGACCTTTTTCCATCGCTTTGGGAGCTTGAGCTTGTACGCGCTTGCTCCTACCTTGTCGACGATTTCGAAGGGGCCATACCATTTGTCAGCGAGTTTCTTTGTCGGCGAGTCTGTGCTGATGTTTCGCCCGTCAAGGAAAACCTTGTCCCCAGCCTTGTACTCAACCGAAATCCCTGCTGTCCGGTCGTGATAGCGTTTCATGTCGTCCGCCGCTTTGACCAAGTTGTCCTTCGCAACCCGATGAGTCTCCTTTATGTGCTTCGCGAATTCTTCCGCCGACATGTTGGCAGACGAGGTTCGTGTCGTGTCAAAGCTTAAGGGGTGACGTCCTGTGTTCGCGTAGAAAGGAGACATCTTCGTTGCCGAATGCTCGCGGTTATTATACGCGAACTCCGCGAGGGGGAGCCAGTCCTTCCAGTCCGATTGTCGATGGTTTACGAAGAGCCTAAGATATTGTTCAAGCTCTTGGTTAACGCGTTCCGTCTGACCATCTGTCTGTGGGTGATACGCCGTTGACGGGTTGCCTTCGATGTGTAGGAGTTTGTACAGCTCCTTCATCATCGATGCGTCGAACTGCGTGCCTCGGTCATGGATGATCTTCTTCGGCAAGCCGTGGAGGCGGAAGACATGGTCGCGGTACAGTTGAGCCATGCCTTCCGCCGACAACTTTGTCGTCGTCGGGATCGCGTGCATCTGTTTCGAGAACCTGTCGACGAAAACGCAGATTGCGTTGTGTCCCTTGGAGTCCGGGAGTTCTCCGATGAGGTCGACCGTGACAATTTCCCATGGGCCTTCCGGGACCGTGTTCGGGTGAAGTGGCTTTGACCTTGACGCCCTCAGAGCCTTCGTCCGCTGGCAACGGTCGCATCCTCGGACGTATGCTCGAACGTCGGAGAACATCGACGCCCACCAGAAGTCTCGACGTACCAGTTCGACCGTCTTTGACGATCCGGGATGTCCTGCCAGGGTCGAGTCGTGGCATTCCCGTAAAACTGCTTCCTTCATCGTCGACGGCACGTACACCTTGCCTTTCATCCGCCACAACCCGTCGGCCTTCGCCATCCCCGTCGGTCTCTCCGACTCGTCCTGCGCCCTCTGCGCGTTACCCACTCGTTCCACCACTTCGTCGCGCGATGTTCGCACCACTCCACGGTTCAACCACTTATCCTTGATGAACACGACCCCATCGTTGTCATCCTTGCCCTGATCATAGCCCGCCATACGCGATAGCAGATCGGCCTTGCCCATCGTCTTGCCCGACTTGTGTTCGAGGTGGAAGTCGAATTCTTCAAGTTCGGTCCGCCAGCGAGCTTGGCGATAGCTCAACTTCTGCGCTGACCTGAAGTAGGTGAGGTTGGCGTGGTCGGACCAGATTTCAATCTTGTGGCGAGCGCCAAGGAGGTATTGTCGCCACTCCTTGAGTGCCGAGACGATCGCGAGCATCTCCTTGTCATAGATCTCGTAGTTTCGTTCCGCTGGTTCAAGTGCCTCTGACCTGTAGGCGATCACCCTCCACTTCCCTTCCTGCTTCTGCAACAACACACCACCGAGCGCAAAGTTCGACGAGTCCGCTTCTACGCGGAAAGGGCCCTCGTCATTGGCGATGGCTAGGACTGGAGGTGAGCAGAGACGTCGTCTCAGCTCCTCGAACGCTTCCTGCTGTTCGGTCTCCCATACCCAGTCCTTCTTGCCCGTTAACGACGTCAACGGTCGGACCACCTTGCTGTAGTCCTTAATAAACCGTCTTAGCCAGTTTCCCATACCGAGGAACTGTTGCAGCTCCTTGAGGTTCCGTGGGACTGGCCAGTTCGCAATCGCCTCCGTCTTTGCCGGGTCAGCCCTGATCTCACCATTGCCGATGATGTGGCCGAGGTATTTGACGACCTTGGCGTCAAACTCACATTTCTCCGGCTTTAGGTACAGGCCATTTTCTCGGAGGATCTGGAGTACGCGCCTCGATGTGTCGATATGCTCCTCAATGGTTTCCGAGAGGATCAGGATGTCGTCGAGGTATACGATGATCAAGTTCGCGTAGATTAGGTCCTTAAAGATGTGGTTGACAAAGGCCTGGAACGTGGCCGGCGCGTTGCAAAGGCCAAAAAACATGACCGTTGGTTCGAAGAGGCCCATGTTCGTGCGAAACGCTGCCTTCCATTCATCACCCTCGCGGATCCGGATATTGTAGTACCCCAGTGAAGGTCAAGCTTAGTGATGTACTTCGCTTTCTTGACCTTGTCGACGAGTTCGTCAATGAGAGGGAGGGGATACTTGTTCTTGATCGTACCGTCATTGAGCTTACGGTAATCCTGGATCGGGCGTAGCGATTTGTCGGCCTTCTTTATGAAGAAGAAGGGCGACGCCATGGGCGATATCGACCGTCGAATGCGACCCGACTTCAGATTTTCATCAAGGAAGTCCTTGAGTGACTGCTGCTCAGTTGGCGTGAGCGGGTAGATCTTGCAGTCGCTCGGTTTGAAGTCGGGCTTCAAGTCGATGACATGGTCCCAGGGTCGGTGTTCCGGCAGCTTCTCAAAACCTTTTTCGCTGAAAACGTCGGCGTAGTCGTTGAGGTATGCGGGCCAGGACGCCTTGTCCATTCGCATCTCACTCACCCTCCTTATCTGCTCCACCTCTTCCTTCACCTTGTCTAGATCCTCCACCTGCTTCCTTTCAATCGCGCATTCGCTCGGGCAGCGTGTAAAGTCAAGTGTACCCGTCTTCCAGTCGACCTCTGGGTTGTGTCGTCGAAGCCAGTCGTACCCCAGGAAGATGTTAGACGATGCCAGTGAGGTTACCGCCAGGACGATCTGTTCCTTATGGTGACCAATCGTAAGTTCAACGTCGACGTACTCCTCGATCAACCCGGCTTCGTTGTGTGTGCCGTCGGCATTGAGTACCGCAAGGGGCCGGATATAACGCTTCGTCTCCAGCCCATACCGTTCGACGAATCTCACGTCAATGCACAATCCCGTACATCCCGAATCCACGAGCGCATGTGCATCCACCTCCCTCACTTCACCTTCCATGCTGTGTTCGACGTTCAGGAGAAGGTCCAGCTGGCGTCCACCAGTTCCTCTCATGAACAGCTGCTCATACTCTTCACTCTCCTTCACACCGGTGGGGACTTTGTACTCGGGAAAACCATCGACGTCGTTCGCATTTAAGTATTGTACAGACGGTTGGTTATATTTTAACGAGTCCAGAGTCGAAGTCCCTTGTTCTTCTCGGTCAGTCGCCCCGATGGCTACGCCTGACCACTCGCAAAACCCTGCGAGTCGACGACCTCTTCGTCATTGTCTTCTTCCTCCACATAGTCCTCCACAGTCGACCTCCGAGTGTCTACGACTTCCTCGAAGGCCGACTCCTTCATCGCGCCGAGCTCGTCCGCGAGGATGCGGCGTTCGCCTGGTGCCATTAGTTCTAGCATGCGTTGGATGATCGGCTTTCCCTGCGGGCACTTGTCCTTGAAATGGCCCAGCCCGCCGCAGATCCAGCACGCGCGTCGTCGTTGCGCCTCGTTCATTGAGACGTCCATCGGTTGACCAGCGCCTCCGAAAGTGACGCCGGTCGCGTCGCGTCTGTCGACGTGAGGGGCCGCTACCTGACGGCGAGTCGGGGGTCCTTGTTGTTGCGGCGGGCGAGGCTGAGGTATAAACGGGCGGCCTCGTTGGATCGCGCGGATCTGTTGTTCGCCACGATCGATCTCGATAGCCTTGTTTTTCCAGTCCTCGTACTTCGTCGGGACCGGCGTTGATCTCAGGACTCCACGCACTACCTCGATGTTCATTGCGCGTTTGAGACGATCACAGATGATGCTGTCGTCCTTCAGTTCCGCACGCTTAATGATAACGTCGAGCTGTTGGAAGAACTTGTCCGCGGTGAGGTCCTTCTGAACCTTCTCCCGGAATTCCTTCAGCGCCGCCTCCTTGCGATTCGGGTCGTCGAACGAGGCGTCGAGTCGTTCCTGGAATCTCTCCCAGCTATCGGTGAAGGTGACGATTCCCGACGTTGTTGACTCCTCGACGTAGTTCTGCGCCCACGTCGCCGCATTACCACCCTTCAGGTAGGAGAGAGCTACATAAATCTTACTCTCCGACGTAGGGTATCGGTTCGGGTTCGCGGATACAAAAAGAAGGACTTCACGTCTGAAGTCGAGGTAGTCGGCGCCACCAGTGAATTCACGTGGTCGGGCGACGTCAATGTTGGGGGTCGGGGGGTTAGCGGCCGCGACCAGTGCTGGGGCGTTGTTCGCCTGATGGGCGAAGGCATTCGCAACGATGGCCGCGATCTGCGCCATTTGCTGTTGGCTGAAACCTTCTGTTGACATCGTGGGTTCGGGTGCGGGTGTCGAAGGTTCTGGAGGAGTCGGCGGTGAGGGGTCTCTGTTGGTTTCGCGGTAAGGACCTGGGGTCGGTGGTAGGTTGACCGTAGACGTTGACGGTGCAGGTGACGACGGAGTGGCTGGGGGCCACCTTGCTCTCCTTCCTCGTTCGTCTGATGAATACCAGCTGCGCCGGATTTCACTCCACCAGATGTCGTGAGTGACGCCGCTATTATTGGTCGCGACGTAGCCTGGTCAGTCTGGATCCCAACGGGCTGAAGCAGGAAGGGCCCGTTGTTGTTCGTCTGTGAGATCTATCTTGACGTTGGCGGAGGGACAGGGATCGGTTGCACGTTCAATCCGGGGTTACGCCAACGTTGAGCGGGTTCGTCAGCGAAGTTGATGACGAGGCGGTAGGATCCGAGTGAGATTACAAACGAGATTGTCGTCGAAGTTTGGACTCGTCTTGTTACCCACGTCCACGTTAGGTGCGTGCTCCACCAGAGGCTAATTCGTAGAGCCAGGGCCGGGAAATGTCGGTTGATATTTTTTACGTAATACACGAACGTCCGAAAACGTCCGGGCAGGGTTGAGGGTTGTCATTTAGGGGGTTTACACGTCAAGTCCGTCGAGGGGAGCGCTCCTCTAGACCGAGTGAAGGCGAGTCGACAGCGACGACTTACGCTGGGGATGAGCCTGGGTGAGGTTCTGCTTTTATGTTAGGCGGGAGCCCGGGAGATGACTCGGACTGGGCAGGCCTCGGCTGACTGTCGTCTGGGACGTGCTATACTCGAGCGTAGACTCGGGACACGCTTACTCAGGCTAGGTCGTCGCGGAGGTAAGAGGATTAATACAAGTCTAAACTAATACAAGGGGGACGAGTCTCACCTAGGTCGTCGCGGAGGTAAGAGGAAAAGCAGAACAAGGAGTTCATGCGATTCCTGAGACCTTATATAGCGATGACCGTGAGACTATATTACCTAACGAGTGGGAATGGAACGAATGAAAGCAGTGTGGGAATGATTGTGTAAGATGGGTAAATATAATGAAAAGGACGAATATAATAAAGGAAATGGTAAAAGGGAAAATAAAGGGAAAGGTGAAAGTTCAGGTTCTAACATGATGACACTGACCCCCCCTATGACAGATTTGCAGCCTAGCTCCTCAGACTCCTCTTCTGACTCAGACTCGACTAGTGCTTCATGACAGGTGCCAGAGGAAGAGTTTACGTGAAGTGGAAAGAGGAAGGCGTACACTGGCTTCTTCCTCTTGTCCTCATTTATCTGTTTACTTTACTCATTTGCAGTACTGCAGCGGACATCTTCGTCAGCAAGGGATGCTACCTTGCTAGAGCATATGAACCATGGACTAGCCCGCAACAAATTCTTAACAAAGGTATTCCTAACGCAAAGCTTAGCCCTGCTGAATTACAACAAATCACTGATCCATCATAAGTGATTGGTTTTATTCTACTTTATTCTTTCAATAATCAGTTCTTGTGTCAGTGTCCACCATGCTGTGGATGCTGTGAAGGCTTTATTCGATGTCAACACCTTGCTGTACAAGAAGGTCGTCAAGGCAGATACTCAGACATTCAAATATATAGTTAATTGCGTGAGTCATTGCTTTTTTTTCCTCTGCATAGATAAACTCTCACAATGTTTACAGTTGCGTGAGGGTCAGCGTGCCGCTTGGTCTGCCGATACATCAGGAAGCAGGAAAATTATCCTCCAGTGGATCGTTTTCCCATCCATTGACAACAAGTCGACACGGCCAGATAATGATCACAAAGACTTACGTGGATTTGAGAATGAGACACTCGCAAAGCTCCTGGCCCCCGCAGAGGTTCAGCCGCTCACTCCAGAGTAAGTACTTTGAGATAATCTTAAACAAAAGAAGACGTGCTCATGCCTTTCCTATCACATCATTGCTGATTTATATTACATACTTTCTAGATATCTAGCTTTGTTGTGTGCGGACAGGGCCACGGTAACAAACAAAAAAGGAGTTACCCGTGAACTTGATGGCAACCATAGCCGAGTCTTTGCCTTCAAAAACGGTATTTATCATCCAAGGAACCCTCTGAAGGGCTTCTTGAAGGGTAATTTGATTGTCAGGGCAAGTCTTCTTCCTTTTTCTTTCTTAATGTGTTTACATCTTTTTGTAGGCCTATAAACACATCTTTACGGTGCCTTCTTCTGCCAACTCAGGTCCTGCTGTCAAAGGCTCAAGGTGTACGAAAATAGGTAATGCAGAGATCCATGGTATGACCGAAGTCACTCCAGGATCACTTGCATATGTTACTGTCCAGGTATTTTATTTGTTTCATGGTTTGCACATATATAATACTGAAAAATGTATTACTACCAGGTCTACTTTGCTCTTAGTGCAAGGCTCCATTTCTCTACGTCGAGTGCTCCAGAAATACCCAAGATGTTTAATGGTATTATTCAATTGTTCAGGTCTGATGTCCCACATGTCAAGAGGTACACTGCTGAGCTATTGATTTGGTGGAATCGGTATGTTCATCTGCATCTATGTGATATTATGGTCCCTTACTAACCCTTACTCAGAATTATCTTTCCAAATACCCAAGCAGCAACCAATCCTCATGACCTAGGTGCCATAGCTGATATTGAAGACTTCTATTGAGACTGGACCAAGGATGAGGAGGGCAATGAAGAGGGTGAGGAGGACAATGAAGAGGAAGAGGACAATGTATGAATTTTGATTGAAATTTCCGCTCACATTCAATCCAATACCATCCATCTTGAACAGCTATTTCTATTTTCCCTATCATCGGTCACATATTGTTATGTGCTATTTCAATTTCATTCTATTCCAATACTTCCATCTAATTGTCATCCACGACAACTGCTGCTAAGTGAGCTATAACTATTATACACATGAGAACCGACAGTGCGCATCACCATCAATTAGAAAGCATTATAAGTAATTTCTTGCTTTTATAACTCTGACAACTCTTCCGCCACCTTGTAATCCTGACTTTAGAATTTATTTAATTATATATAAGTCTGCAATACTTCCGCTAACTTATACTCTATTGAAAGTCTTATCATGTATTAAAATCTCTCATAAGTGTTTTGATATATTATAATTTGGTATGACTGTTATGCTTTTCGGTAAGTATTATGGTGGATTGTAAGATGGAGTTCAGATTTTATTGCTCTATAATTATGCCCGAAATGATTATATGTATTACATGTCTTTTAAGACTTATAATTGAATATAATTAGTTATAATACTCTGCAGATTTTTGTGATGGAGCATTACTGCTGTTTTCATGATTACTTACAGCCATTTTCATAAGTCCTGCGACACGTGCATGTCACGTGAAGTGAACCGCGTCAGAGCCAAAATGTCGAAAAAATAGAGTAAATGTTGAGTTTCTCTGTGAATTCTGCACAGTACCTGCTCATTAAGTACTCAAAAAAAAGGCATGGTTCTCAGGAGCAGAAATATGTAAAATAGGACCAATACATTGACTGTGTAGGTGGGTAGAGATCAAACAAGTGTGGCCAGTCTGTTCTCTCATACATTTCCACTGAGATTCAAAAATTATGGCTCCCTACATCTATCCATAAAAAATTTTCCTGTATCTGTAAATTAAGTATATGACTATACCAACATCTCCTGCAAGTTTGAAGCTAATCCATCCAGTATTCATGGTACAGCAGTGAGGTTTGTGTTCCACTCTTGTTCATGCTGCAAGATGGAAAGAGCTCAAAGTGGAACACAAACCTTGCTGCTGCACCATGAATACTGGATGGATTAGCTTCAAACTTGCAGGAGATGTTGGTATAGTCATATACTTAATTTAAAGACACAGGAAAAAATTTTATGGATAGATGTAGGGGAGCCATAATTTTTGAATCTCAGTGAAAATGTATGAGAGAACAGACTGGCCACACTTGTTTGATCTCTACCCACCTACACAGTCAATGTATTGGTCCATATTTTACATATTTCTGCTCCTGAGAACCGTGCCTTTTTTTTGAGTACTTACAGCCATTTTCATAAGTCCTGCGACACGTGCATGTCATGTGAAATGAGCCGCGGCTGAGCCGAAATGTCGAAAAATTAGAATGAATGCCTATTTTCTCTGTGAATTCTGCACAGCACCTGCTCATTAAGTACTCAAAAAAAAGGCACGGTTCTCAGGAGCAGAAATATGTAAAATATGGAGCAATACATTGACTGTGTAGGCAGTTGGAGATCAAACAAGTGCAGCTGGTCTGTTCTCTCACACATTTCCACCGAGATTCAAAAATTATGGCTCCCCTACATCTACCTATAAAATTCTTTCCTGTGTCTGTAAATTAAGTATATGACTATACAAACATCTCCTGCAAGTTTGAAGCCAATCCATTCAGTATTCATGGTGCAGCAGCAAGATTTGTGTTCTACTCTGCAAGACCTGTTGTGAGAAAAGGAGGGTGGAAAGAGCTTGAAGTAGAACACAAATCTTGCTGCTGCACCATGAATACTGAATGGATTGGCTTCAAACTTGCAGGAGATGTTTGTATAGTCATATACTTAATTTACAGACACAGGAAAGAATTTTATAGGTAGATGTAGGGGAGCCATAATTTTTGAATCTCGGTGGAAATGTGTGAGAGAACAGACCAGCTGCACTTGTTTGATCTCCAACTGCCTACACAGTCAATGTATTGCTCCATATTTTACATATTTCTGCTCCTGAGAACCGTGCCTTTTTTTTGAGTACTTAATGAGCAGGTGCTGTGCAGAATTCACAGAGAAAATAGGCATTCATTCTAATTTTTCGACATTTCGGCTCAGCCACGGCTCATTTCACATGACATGCACGTGTCGCAGGACTTATGAAAATGGCTGTAATGAGCAGGTACTGTGCAGAATTTACAGAGAAAATCAACATTTACTCTATTTTTTCGACATTTTGGCTCTGACGTGGCTCACTTCACATGACATGCATGTGTTGCAGGACTTATGAAAATGGCTGTAATTTACAGACACAGGAAAGAATTTTATAGGTAGATGTAGGGGAGCCATAATTTTTGAATCTCAGTGGAAATGTATGAGAGAACAGACTGGCCACACTTGTTTGATCTCTACCCACCTACACAGTCAATGTATTGCTCCATATTTTACATATTTCTTCTCCTGAGAACCATGCCTTTTTTTTGAGTACTTAATGAGCAGGTACTGTGCAGAATTCACAGAGAAAATAGGCATTCATTCTAATTTTTCAACACTTTGGCTCTGATGCGGCTCATTTCACGTGACATGCACGTGTCGCAGGACTTATGAAAAAGGCTGTAAGCACTCAAAAAAATGTACTTGCTCATCCAAATCCGAATCTGTAAAAATATCCGAGGTTAGATGAATATTTTTGTCAAAATAAGTCAAACAATGTCGACCAGCCCTGTTTCAACACCTCACCCTCACTATATGCAAAAATCATATCCCTTTCCTCTCATCCCATAATTTTTTTTCTCCACCTATAAATTAGGTTCACATGTATGGCAATCCTGTGCATGAGTTTGGTGTCATTCTGTGCACTATTCGTGGTGTAATGGGGATGTTTCTGTTCTTCGGACACCTGCTCTCACCTGGGTTTGGACAGTCCATTTCATACAGCTCTGCCAATTTGACAGGTAAAAATACAAAACTTCTTGCACTACATAGAAAATCCTATCTACTACAGCCTGGGTTATTTGGGGGTCCCTCTGCCTTGATTTGACACTGTAGTGGTAATTTATTTTCAACCTGTGCGCCGTAGCACCATGTGCTGCCTGCACATCTGAAGTATAGAAGTTGGGAACAATGTGTTGCTTCATAAGTACTACTCCATCTCAAGAAGAGATGGCTGCAGATATCTCACTGGCATACCAGGTGAGCGTATCCGCCATGCAGGACCACTAGTAGATACACAAGTGTATGTTCATGCAAACAGACTCAAAGACATCCTTTCAGATCCAGAACAGCAACAGCTGGCAGCCTCTTCTTGGTCAAGAGCAAGGCATAACCATTGTCGCCCACAGTCTAGACAGAAGAGCAGATGGCTTCGCTGAAGAGAGGTTGGCATGCTACAATGGTCAGCAGTATATGCGGATTAGGGGTTGGCACATGAACACATTCACCACGAAAACACCCTTCTCTCCCACCATGATAATGTGTGGCAAGGCCCTCTTGAATGATGTGCAATCCATTCTCTTCAAGCTGCACCAATCCGATGAGTTCACCATGGACCATCTTTCTGCATTGACAGATGTCAATCATCAAACAATCTATCGGATCATAAAAGACTGGGAGGCTACTGGGGGTGTCGAGAGAGATGGAAAGAGGACTGGCCAGCCAAGGCTGTTGGACTATCCAGATGTACAGGTGAGGTGTAGTGTGCCAGCACTGATGGATGTTGCTCATCAGGATTCCATTTGCCACCAGTATCTCCTCAGTTCAGTCGATCAACGCAGAGACCTATTCCTTGACGAGCTGAGGCAGAAGCTCGGCATGTCTTCTGGTAAATATGTTTCAGACTCTATGATATGGAGGACGTTGGAATGGGCTGGATTCACTATGAAAAGGGTATGGTCTTTTGTTTTCAACTAGTCAAGCCCAAATCCAACCTGGTCAAAGATTTCAAAGAAGGCACGCGAACGCAGCGAGACTGTGTGAATACAATATCGTCTCAAAATCAGTGAGAAATACGAAGCTGAACAGCTTGTGTTTGTTGACAAAAGCACTTACAACCATCGCACTTTCTTGAGAAAAAAGGCATGGGCTTTACACAGGCATCAAGCCAGCCACAAACAGTTTTTTGCCAGGGGAAAGAGGTACATGTAGTCCCATCATACCTCAGTGTGTCATATGTCAAACTTCCTCCAGGTATTCAATCCTTCCAGCAATCTCTCTTGACAGAATGCTCGACTGCATCACCTTGGAAGGCTCATTCAATACAGAATCCTTTACTGCTTTCATCACATGTCTCCTCAATCATATGGAACCTTTTCCAGGACTGAACTCAGTCATTGTCATGGACAACTGTGCTATCCACAAGTCAAATGAAATTCACGAGTTAATCAAATCCAGGTGCAGTGCTTTTTCCTCCTGTGCATCGCTCCAGCACTGATGCATTCTGTAATCGCATGTCTAGTGGCATGAAGCTTGAATTCCTTCCTGCGTACTCTCCAGATTTCAATCCAATCGAATTGGCCTTCTCACTACTCAAAACTTGACTTCGACGACTTGCCCTGCCGGAAGAAGGAGGAGATGTTGTGGTGTATGCATGGCTTTATGGAGAGATTATGTCGATTAGTGCAAATGACTGTTTGAGCCTTCTACCAACACTGCAGGTATGTCCGCTGGCCCTGGTGCATAGCTACCCTCAATTCTCAAGTGAAATCCTCTGACAACATGCTCAGGTGAATTGGCTAGGACTGCTAGGGATACGTAGATTTATAAATAAGCTCTAAATTGTCATTTGTTCACTTTTTGATCACTGTTACAAGCGGACTACATAAGATGTGTTAGAACCTGAACTTTCACCTTTTCCTTTATTTTCCCTTTTACCATTTCCTTTATTATATTCGTCCTTTTCATTATATTTACCCATCTTACACAATCATTCCCACACTACCTTCATTCGTTCCATTCCCACTCGTTATGTAATGTTAGGTAATATAGTCTCACGGTCGTCGCTATATAA